>JACTOM010000330.1:1580217-1835754 GCA_015832385.1 Elymnias hypermnestra
ATTTGCTCCAGAGGGTCATAACTGGTGACGAATCGTGGGTTTATGGTTATGACGTGGAAACCAAAGCTCAATCATCTCAATGGAAGCTGCCGCACGAACCAAGACCGAAAAAAGCGCGCCAAGTTCGATCGAATGTGAAAGTTTTGCTGACAGTTTTCTTTGATTGCAGGGGCGTGGTGCATCATGAGTTCTTGCCACAGGGAAGAACGGTCAATAAGGAATATTACCTGCAAGTTATGCGCAATTTGCGCGAAGCAATCCGCCAGAAACGCCCGGATTTGTGAAAGAACAAAAATTGGCTTTTGCACCACGATAACGCCCCTGCTCACACATCGTTGCTTGTGCGCGACTTTTTGGCCAAAAACAACACACTAATGATGCCGCAGCCACCGTATTCCCCAGATCTGGCCCCCTGTGACTTTTTCTTGTTCCCTAAACTGAAGAGGCCCATGAAAGGACGACGTTACTCTTCTCTTGACGAGATAAAGACGGCATCGAAGGAGGAGCTGAACAAGATAAAAAAAAAAATGATTTTTTGAAGTGCTTCGAAGATTGGAAAAACCGTTGGCACAAGTGTATAATATCTCATGGGGATTACTTTGAAGGGGACAAAATAGATATGCATGAATAAATAAATAATTTTTGAAAAAACACAAAATTCGCGATACTTTTTGAACACACCTCGTACATACTAAAACACAAATGTTTTCACTTTATTAGTAATTAGTAGTAAGTTAATATTAGTTTAGATAAGCTGTTCCTTGCGGTTTTACACGCGTTATTCCATATACGATTTTATAAAGTAAAAGTAGCCTAAGTTACTTGTTAACATCAGCTATCTGCCTGTAAAAGTCCCGTTAAAATCGGTGCAACTGTTTCAGAGATAAGCGGGATCAAACAGACTGTCAAATATTTAATAAAAGTTATTAGATGTTAGTGGCGGATAACGGTGTCGACATACGCAAATTCACTCTTTTTTTTATGGGTAATAAAATTCGTTAATATAAATAATATTTAAATTGACTTCATATCAGTTTTACAAAGGGTTATCGGAAAAATGTTCGCTATTCTGCCAATGAAAAGAAATATCTTTTATTATGATCCTTTAAAAAAAATGATTACCAATTAACAATTCCTCGCCCCATGTTCTTTTGTAGTTCAAATATAAAATATATCAGGCACGTTTCGAATTGTAACGGAAGAAATTAAATCAGTTTGCATTTTAATTTCCTCGCGGCATTGGGGACTGAACAAAACAGAGAATGGAAACTATTCGGACCTGCAATATTAAGTGCAATTCATGGAAACGGCTTACCAACTGATTAAAAACCAACGCAATATTTCAATTTCAAAAATATTTTCATTCGGCGTGCCGTTTCGCCGTTTTATAGAAGCGTTCAAATTTAAAATATGAATGAAACTCTTTTGAAGTTGAAATGAAATTTTGATGAACTAGATATTGAATTTTATTGACAATAGATTGACAAGTGAAACCTGATAAAGTATGCATTAAAAATGGTTGTATTTTTCTAAAGCCATTAAAGATATTACGTAGTTGTTTACGTCAGAACTGAATGTATATCTTTTTAAATATACAAACTGCTTTGAAATTTTCTTTATTAAAAGGAATTGTATAAAGGATGAAAGCAGAAAAAGCAAAAAAAACCTTGCGTTTCTAAAAGACCAGGTAAACTCAGGGTAACCCGTTACCATCTTAAACTGTATCATCATTTATTTGAGATATTAGATGACATCAAAAACAAGCGTTCACCTGTCAGCAATATTAAAAAGTTAACAATAAGGTAAGTTTTATTTTTTTAGGACATACAAACTTTTCATTTAAAGTCTTTCCTACTGACGCTTCTCGTGATCGGACAAACCTTTTGGGAAATACAAGCGGAAGGAAAATGAAAAACTTAATTGAATTATTTCCTAGAAATAGAGTTTCGTGTTGGCACAATGGTGAATTTATTTATTACATTATTTCAAAGCTTTGATTAAAATGAAAGTACGTTTTCAAATACTTAGCCTATTTCATGTGTTTAGAAATACATATTCCAATATACTGTATTATGTTAATATTGATGAGAATAAAAGAAAGAAGGAGCAATCAAACAGTTTATTAATTGAGATTATAATGTTCAATCACTTAATATTCCCGATATGAATTTACACAAAAATATTAATAATAATAGCAAAGGCTGCGACATTTTCAACAGTTGACCACTGCGGCGAGCAGTCACTCCCGAACTAGAGCACGCACCCCGGCTTGTGACAATTGACTCTGTCCCACGCTGATAGATAGATGGCGCCGCCGTTCCGCAAGCTATTTGACTCAGACATATATGTATATATATATATGTCGGAGAAACGGAGCGGCATAAAGCATAGGGGCGTAGGGTTCTCCGACGACATCGTTAATTTCTTATTCTGTGGCGTTCGTGGGTAATATTGGTGCAACCAAACACTTTGTTAACTAACTCGGATTATAATGTTCAATCACTTAATGTTCCCGATATCAATTTACACAAACTCATTATCAATAATAGCTAGGAACGTGACAGTTTCAATAGTCGACCACTCCGGCCGACCGCCGCTCGAGAATTTTCGAGAGACGGGCCGGACTGCCACTTATTGACTCTGCCCCCACGCCGATACAAAGATGGCGCCAGCGTTCCATAGACTATTACACACGGACCAGTGATCCACAGACTCTTGCACTCCGACATATATATATATACACATAAATATAGTACTCCTTGTAACATACACAACTATCTTTAAAAGAGTAACCGTTGAGTTTCTTGACGATTTCTTCTCAACTTTCCGAACCAGTGGTAGATTTGTTACCAATAGACACACGACACAAAAGTGCTTTTTGAGCCTACTTGAATAAATAAAATTTTGATTTTGATATATATCTAGTTTAAATTTTTAATCATCACCAAAGTACTAATCCACTCAAGTTTATATATTTGTTTAAAATTTTTGTGACTGAGATGTTATGTCAATACAGTTTTTCAGATATCAAATTATTAATTCTTAATCTTTAAAACTCACATGAAAGATTTAATAATGATTATTTTTTACGTCCAGTTTATACGATATACGGATTTGGGTTTCATAATTTCTTGACAAAATAGGATACCTTCTTTTATGTATTAATATGTATTGTGTAAGTTTATATCACCTTTTACACTAGACCGTTTAAAAACATTGTTACCTTTATGAAGCTTTTAGAGTAGCTAACGCGTTACATAGTGCTTTATGCTCGCCTTGGGTAATAAACTTGATTTTATATTCGCATACTATAATCGGCAGTGAGCATAATTTTAAAAGCTTTTGTTATTGGCTTTCGGTATGATGCTGTGTGTGTTCCATTACGGGGAAAATGCCTAATTAGCCCTTACCTTTCACTTCTGATCATCAGGTAACACTGCAACTTTGTCGGTTCTAAATATTATGATAATTGAAGTATTTCAAAATACTTATTCTTCAGGTGATATCAAATTTGTGCGGTAATTTTAAGTTAATATACTTTCCTTTAGGTTTAATTTAGGTTAGGTTTTATTTTTTTAGGTTTATAAACGATTGTGCTTGATATTGTCTGGCAATTAACTATTAAGGCGTTATTTTTAATACATAAACAATAATCTAGTTCATTTGTTGAAGAAATTACTACCATATTTATGCCTTTCTGTATTCTCAGATCAGAGCGCGAAGAAACCCTAGTAACTCTAGATTGTAAATCGTTCTTTAATATCATCATCAGTCGTACATTTAAATAATATGTGAAATAACGGCATGTGATGATTCAAAAGGCCTACTTGAATAAAGATATTTTGAATTTGCATTTGAATTTGAATATCCAGGCGCGCTAATCACCCACTATCGCCGCGGGTAAGAAATATTGAAGGTCCTGGTAAATGTAGTTTAACGAATTAATTACATTATCCTATTGTTATTGGCACTTGATAAGTGTGCAAAATTTAAAATAATTCATCGTTTTAGCAAGTTTTAGCGACGAAGCAAATATATGCATGTTCTTCTTCTTCTTTTAGTAAATGGCCTTCAGGTGTGACAAGGTACACTCAATTTCGCCAATGTCACGTTAATTGGAGAATACACGTAGGAGGTTGTACGATTGTTATGATGGCAAACCAAAATTTTGATAATTTACAAATAGTTGACATCATATAGTCATTTACCTAGATGAAGACTTTACAAATCATTTACTGTGAGATAGGATGGAATGCAGTTGCCTCATTCTGCGAACCGTCTTTTCCTTAAAGGAGGTAATGGAGTGAGTACGGGAATGCAGATGCTGCTCCCCTTCGGAAGAAAGAAACGTCTTTACGAACGCCTCTTGTTTCCTCCTTGAACATCCTCAGTCGGTTTCATCCGGGAGTGTCCGGGGTAAATGCGCAAGGGAGCCTCTGACACTCCCAATTCAGAGCGAGGAGGGTGTCGCTGGGTTTTAGTGGGTATTATAGCCTTGCCGGTGAGTCCCACACTCCCTGCCTCGTGGCAGGAGTGCGCAAATGCATTTCCCAGCGAAAAAAAAAGATATTTAATAAGAGATTACGATTTGAAACTTTATAATATAACTTATAAAAAAGAAAATAACGATAGACTGAAAACGTAATCCATCACGTACATTTTGCATATCTTAATATTACAGTGAGAAAGTCACATGATTTTGAGGTCGTAAAAACTTTAATCTTATTTTTATTACTCTGCATTTTACTTTGTACTTTTATTACCCTCATTTTTTATACATTATGTCTCATAAGTACTTTTATTTTTGATGGTTGGTTGAAAAAACTGCTCGAAACAGAACTGCGTGACGAGATATGTAAGGAAAAGAAATAGAATCTCGCTAACCAGAATATATAATCACTCAATTATTGTTCAAAACAAACCTTCAGACTTGGACGTTTGTTAATTTGTTAAAATATGTGTGTCAGCTGTAAAATAAAATATTTTTATTAAATATTATTGACTAAAAAACATTAAGTAGTAGTTTATTTCATGGGAAAAAAAATTGTAGTTATTTGATATGCCCGTTTAATATGTGAATTAAATTGCGTGTTATTTCTATTCTAATACAATATTTACCAAACTAATTCATATATACAGATGTATACATAAGTTTAGCGACAAAGGTTATTAAAAATAAGTTATTTACGACACAAATTAATAATGACTTTAAGTCCTTGCTCCTTTTACGTATAAAATTTGTGTAGAGTGGATACTAACGGGTTCTCAATAGATTAAAAACTTTTCAGTTTCAAGCTTCTTTTAAGCTTCAGCCTAATTGAATGTTGTTTGTCTCGTCTTAAAATATCAATATATGGTTAAGGAGCATTACATAAAGGGAAGTGGAGTTGTGATCAAAATCTCAGTCTTACGACTAGCTTGAAAGTAATTATGAACAATTCTTAAATACGTTACTTATAAATTGATAGCAGATATTTATATTGCAAATTCTAAAGAATGAGGAAAGTAATAAATATATATTTTACCGGATTCGTTTCTGGGATGGGTTCAGTAATCGCTTCGCTAGCAGAAACCCAGCGATTCATTACCGACAAGAAAATTTTAAAATTTGTATTCTTTAATTTGTGTAAAAAACTCAATTTATAAGAAGGTTAGATTTGCAAAAAAATAAATGCCGACTATGCTTCAACTTACTTAATATTCTCTATAATACTAAATCATAAAACAAACCTAGCTGAGAGACAATATTATATCATTAGCTCGAGAATATATAACACAATAAGCAAGGCCTTGAATATATATTCCTTAACTAAATTAAAATGTTAAATAATTGTGAAAGAGTGGTTAGGCGCTATATTTACCAGATATAAAATATACTCAAGCACAATCTCACACACATGCTCAAACGCGCGCACAAACACACACGTACACACAGACACACACACACTTGTGCGCATTATTTAATATTTTTTATTATATTTAGCTTTCAGTTAAATTCTAGGATATGTAACGAATAGATACACTTCGTTTTTTTTATAATTACATAGTACACTAATAAGAAGGAGAGTGCTGTCGCCTAAAATACAGATTTCACCTAGTTTAGGGACAGATGTTTTTCATAATATTTCGTTTTTATAATACAGTTATGTGTTAATTGTTTCAAACTGTATCTGTAAAATTTCTTTGTTCCAATAAATTATATTATTATTAGTATTATGTAGTCTTTGACAACTACGTTTACGTAACATTGCGAGTATGCCTAGAGATTTGATAACCAGCTGGGTTAGATTCGATTATTTTCTCAGTTACTCTCAGTGTCCAAAGCCAAACAGCGTTCCGGTACACTACTGTATAGAAGTTATTAAGGGTTAAAAGATTTATTAACTTTTTACTAAGTTATCGCCGTACCATCTATCTGTATCATCACCTTCCATCCGGAGATCATAGTAAGGTCATACTTAAAGTCAAAATATCTTTATTCAAGTAAGCCTTTACAGCACTTTTGAATCGTCAAATATCGTTTTTTCATCTTTTATTTAAATATACGACTGATGATGACTTTAAAGAATGACTTACAATCTAAGGTTGTGAGGGTTCCTACGCGCCCCCCAAAAGACCCCAAAAGACCCCAAAAGACCCCACAACAAACTCAGTCTGATGTACGTTTTTTCTTGTCATCATTATTACAATATAATTTTTAATTTATTCTATATCGTTTACAGAAACTCATTCATTTCCACGCTTTTTTGTCATCTAAGTAGTCCTTCACATTATAGAATGATTTATTCGTTTTCATTTAATAAAAGATTTAAATTTATTAAGAGACTTCTTTGTAACTACCTCTGGGAGCTTATTATAGAAACGTATACCGATACCCTTGAATGACTTGTCAATTTTATGTAGCCTGCTAGCAATCTATACCAATTTAATTTCTATTTTTTTAAGTTATATTATTAAAACTATTACGTTCTTCGTAACACGCTAAACGTCGCCATAAACTTGTATTGTTAGCAATACTTTATTTAAAAAATGTACTTATATCCTTTCAAATTTCAAAGTTATAATGTTAAAAATACTCATGATCACGAATATCGAAAATTATCCTACTAAAATAAAAAGAGTTTGATTAATACCGTTTGACTGTTTTATGAATTCAGACGTATTGCTTTATTTTCAATAAAAACTCACGATGAACTTTTATTGAAATTTTCGGCGGTATCTATCATAAATATGATACTTGGATAACCTAATAAATTCATAGCGAAGCACGTTAATAAAATCTAAAAGATAATTCTGATCACAAAGTTTTAACGCAGCCATTTACATATGAGTGAATTTCATGTTACTCACTTCCTCTAGCAAATTTTACGATGGCTTATATAGCCAACATGAATATTGAAATAGTTTATAAAGGCGTAAATAAAATGGCATTTTAGTTGCCGTTCCTATAAGTGGGAGTCGTATTATTTCCATTATATGTGTCAAGAGTATTTAAAACAAATTTATTTTTATTCAATTATACACTTATTTTATAATTATTAGAAAAAGGTGTCCAAAGGCGGCTTGGAGCGATGCCTAAACAACTTTTTTACAACAAATACAGGATAATTGCAACATTGTAAAAAATGGTATAGCTGTAACATGCATAAACGCACAAAGATTTATGTAATCAAAACACATTTACAAACATTAATACACACGATTATTAAATGCTTGAGTAAGTGTTTTGGTTATGTTATCATTAATATTGAAGATATACAACTTCCCACCCCCCCACCCCCACCCCCCTTTGGAAACAGGAAAGCCTTTAGAAGATGGCCTTACTAAACCTTCCAATATACTTTGAGAATAAAACATTTCGAATTTTGTATTTTGCAGATATCTTTACTACTGACTCTATATTTGTTTATGTTTTTTTTAATACCTTTTGTTTATTAATTTTTTTAGAGATGAGACGAGTTCTATATACCCGCATACAAAATCGCATGTATATATGTGTAAAATTTTTGTAATTTGCACAATTCATAATGAACTGTTTTAGTTGTATTTTGGATTATACAAAATTATGTGCTTATCGTGTTTTTTTTTAGACTAATCTGCAAACATCGAAGGCCAGGTTAAAAAAAGCTTTATTTTTAATGTAATAGTGGAATTTTTATAATTTAAAGAAGAAAACTACAGAACTGTAAATACATCTGACACTTCCGGGTTACCGAAGCTTGAATTTTTCGTGGATTTTGTCAAACGTTTTCTCCATGATTGACCATAGGGGACCCATTAAAGCCCCCTCTTACCGGATTGTGGACTTGGTGAACTGTTACATGAATACAAATTGGACTTATGAATAAATCTTCTTTGCTGTGAGTTTAAAGTGCGCTTTATTACAATATGATAACGTTCTCTGGCAAATACATATTCGTATGAATACGAATTTGTATTTATTTTAACAACAACAATCAAAATGTAGCACTTAACAGTGAAGCGTTTAAAACTATGCTAGATGGTCGTGTGTAAAGTTTATCACTGTAAATTGTATAATTATTGCAAACGTAAGTTTTAATATCAAAAAACATCAAAGTCCTTTCTTACGCTATCGAACATGAGCTTATTAAACTCATTAAATAGCCTTTAAATACGTAAGCTTTTCTAATCAATAGGTTTAAATCATTGGAATTATTTTTTGAAGAATCTGTATTAACATCCAGTATCATCCACTACAATTTTTTACTTATGTGGATGATAAAAAAGCATTTTATTTACAACTGGGACTTATAAATCACTGGGAGAAGATGTTTCAAATCAGTTAGTTCATTTAGGTGTTAAATATTGAGTGAAAACCTGCTATTTATATGAATATTTGTATTTGAGTACTTTCTCAATACTGTAGATATATTGTTTTTATTATAAAACGTTGTAAATTGCATCGCTTCATGGGTTTTAAACTGTGTACTCAATTTTTATATACCCCCTTATGTTAGAATTTGTTTTAGTTCATCTTCAAAAACATTTATCTAGATAAACGCAAAGCCTGTTAGTGAATATTTCATATAAAAATTTTACTTCCAAAATATGCGTACATCATGCAAACGATAACTTTTTGTTAAAAGTTTTCAATATTTTCCAGGCAACTAAAAAGGGACCGTTATGAAAAATATAGGTTATGACAGATACTATACTGTTGGAAGTCGCGTAAAAACGGTGTTTATATTTGAAGTACGCTACACCAAATGGAGTTATACTTTCTGTCTTTAACAGAAAGTTCATAATCATTTGTGCAGACCGCGTTTGAGTTAAGTACTTTTAGCTACCAGTACCGGTAGTTAGTACAGTTCAAAAGTTAGTTATTTCCACTTTTTTCTATTTCACCAATTCGCAATTTTAGGTCGGCGTTTTACGTTTGACGACATTGCTTTTGATGCTGGATGAAGGTACGTTCTGATGCAGCTTTTTTGTAGTTATTTGGAATTTGAATACTGATGGAGTCACCTTAGCCGATCGTTTGCCATTGACATTTTCAAAACCTTTAATACATTCACAGTCTATTCACAGATCAAAATAAAATAGTTAGCACATAGGAAGTTTTCTTTGCTTGGATAAACGCATTTTTGAGATTAACTTGATAAGATAAATTTGTTTTGAATTTTAAATATATGGTATAGAATCCGTTAAATGTTTTATCATCAAGATAATGATCCCAATAAAATAGATTAATATAGATGTAAAATGTTTATTGCTACGGGTAACTTCTATGGTATATAACAGTTTCTTTAAAACATTCAGTTGTCTTGTATTTGTATGTATTTTTATTTTATTTATTTCCTTGTACTTTATTGTACACCACATAAAGTAATTAAACGTTAGGAAGGAGACAATCTATGTACATTAGTAACGGACAAAAGGCGGTCTTATCACTTTAAAGCGATTTCTTCCAACCTTAAGGAAGGAGACGTAATTTAGAGTTTAAAAGTAGGTGGTGAGAATAATAAATACACTACTAACATTCATACATAATTATCACTGAAAATAAAATACTAATAATGTATATGAGTGTTGAACGTTAATAAAAATGGTGTGTTTTTTACAAATAAATGTCAGATTTTTTTCATTGCTGACAGTTTAGCGCTTGACTAAGATCTTATCTGATGCTGACGATAGTGTCTAAGATGGAAGCGCGCTAATCTGGTAAGAGGCGATATACCCCTTATGGTTTTCTACACAGTATCGTATCGGAACACAAACTTCTTTGTTTCGCGGTACGTCTTTTCTGGTAGGTTGGTAACTAGCCATGGCCAAAGCCTCCCACCAGTCCAGACTCAGACAATTTAGAATATAAAATTTTCTAAATTCGTCCTACCGAAGATATTTAATATTAAACTTAGTTACAAAACTGTTCATAAGAATGGAGTGACAGAACTAATAAGCCTATTTTCCTACTCGCTATTTGCGGCTTGCGAAAAAAACTCTGTCGGTTATCATAAGGTCACGAAAATAACATTAAATGTAGCTTTTAGGTTAGTGATTAATTATTTTATCAAATGGTCAATTGAGCGGATACTTTTGGTTGTTTCTAGTTTAACAGTTTTTTTAATAGCTTAGTTAATGGCAACGGAACATAAAAGGAAATCTAGCTATATATAAATTCCCAAATAGCATTTTCAGTCTATCCACCAATTTTTCAATTCCGTGGTGCAGGTTGCAAATTTTAATTTTTTTAATAAAGATTGGTGTTTAAATCTATGAAAAAATTATATATAATTATTATTTTATACAACGTCCATTTATAGCAGATATTAAATACGGTTTTATTTTTTCTTCCGATCTGTTTGCTTTGTATTATAATGATTTAGATACAGCTACGTAATTTAATTAATTTAATAAAAAAAAATATTACTGTAGTAAAAAAAGTAAGTAAGAAGCAGCTTATTAACACTGGGCACAGGCCTCCTCACTCATATGAGAAAGGGTTTTTAGAGCATAGACCCACCACGCTGCTCCACTGCGGATTGGCAGGCGTAGTACACAAGTGCACACTCAGATGTGACGGGAAAGCGACACCACCGGAGAGATATCAGGCGTAGGACCGACGGCTTAACGTGCTCTCCGAGGCACGGGGGTGGAGCACACCGCCAACTTCCCAACTTCGGGCAAATATTGAGAAAATCTTAATATAAAACTCAATATTGATTTCGAATTGGCCCGACCCGGAACTCGAACCCAGGACCTCATGTCTGTAGTCGAACATGCTAACCACTAGACCAATGAGGCAGTTTTCTATACTACTATAATATTTGTAAAATATAATTTATTAGGAATATATTTCCTACGTGAAACTGCATTGACACAAAGTGTCATCCACAACAGTTAAAATTTTATTAACAATTGAAAATTTGATCACAATATCTTTATAAACATCAAGGCAAACTAAATAAAACCGCTTCATTTACACTAAAAAAGCAATATTTTTATGTTAAACGCTATTATTAAAAATAAAAATAAAGATAAAGTGGGTGAAATAATACTTTGACGGCCTCACTGGCGCAGTGGTGCGAGTACTCGCTTTGCTAGCAGCGGTCCCGGGTTCGATCCCTGGTAGGACGAATTTAGGAAATTGTATTTTCTAATTTGTCTGGATTGGTGGGAGGCTTCGGCCGGGACTAGTTACCACCCTACCAGCAAACGCTTACCGCCAAACAAAGAAATTTGTGTTCCGGTACGATACTGTGTAGAAATCATAAGGGGTATATCACCTCTTACCAGATTAGCGCGATTCCATCTTAGACTGTATCATCACATACCATTAGGTGAGATCTAATCCTTTTTTTATTGTTAAGCAATAAAAAATAAGAATTTATTGAAAGGAGAATATATAATGTTGAAATACATTATTCATTTACTTTAATATAAAAGCCTATTAAACCTAAATTACTAATTATTTCCTTATTCGGAAGTAATTTTAAAGGCCGTTGTCGAGTAAAATATGAATTAGAAGCTTTAGAATGAAATTACTTTAAAATTTTAATAACAGAAATGTTTTGAAATGCCTGAATGTCGTATTACTTGGTACTAAATTCTCATTATCAGGGCGTTAATCCGAGATTTGCATTGTAAATGGATACTTGTTGTAATGTCAGCGTTGAATTGCGGCTCGGCTTGCCGTTAGGGGAAGACGAGAAGAGGGATGCGGGAATATTCCCTGAAAATTCTATAGGTGGCGAAGTTATAGAAGTAAAACTGAAATAACATTGTATTTTCGTATGATTTATTTGAAAAATGTTTGACTGTGTTTTAACATTTTATTTGTATTAAAGTAGATGTTTTGTTTGTTCCTCGTTGATATTGACATAAATATAGTGGATCGAATATATAAAAATATTCTTTATTAAAGTGCTTTGCAAAAAGCACTTTTGAATCGTCAGTAGTCTGTCTGTTGGTAACAAATCTACCACCGGTTCGGAAAGTTGATTCCGCTGAGAAGAAATCGACAAGAAACTTAATTTTTACGTCTTTAAACATAGATTTTATACGTTACAATGTGTTTAGCTTTCACGTGCAACTGGAATCAAGTCCAATCATCTTTTTCACTTAAATAATCTTCAATATTATAATATGCGTTTTGTAATAAGACGTTTTTAACATATTTCTTAAATCTATATGGAGGCAAACCCAGAAGTGAATCGGGTATCTTATTAAAAATACCCGTTCAGATGACTGTATGATTAGACGCGATACGCCAAAAAGTTAGAAAAAAAAGTAAAAATTCGGGCTTATTGAGGTCTTTTTTACTCGTTCAAAGGGTATTTTATAAGATGTAGGTAATCATTCTATTTAGCTCTCGGTGATCATCTTCTTCAGTTTATCCCAAATATTCTGACAATGTCGGCGAATATTATGAAATGTAAGCCACTTTTAATATAAACCTTGTGTTTATATCACTAAGATTAGAAATGGGTAATACCTGTTCCAATAAAGAATCGAAAATATCTTTAAGTAACGTGGATATTGAGTAATATCCTTTATGAGTTTGACTTGAGGAGTATTATGGAAATAGATGAGCTCCCGGAAATTTAAAGATATAATCAATATGGGTTTTTTTATGTTTTATTTTGATGTTTCTTTTTTGATTTATAAGGCAAGTTTTACTTAATCAATAAACATATTTGGCAGCTTCGATAGTGCAATGGTGCGAGTACTCGCTTCGCTAGTAATCTGAGTTCAATTCCGAAAAGGACAAATTTAGCTTTTCTAGCTCGTGGAAGTGGTGGGAGGTTTCAGTCTTAGTTAGTTACCATTCTTACGCAAAAACTAGTCGCAAAAACATTGCACTCCGGTACTCTGCTGAGTAAAAACCATAAAAGGTAAATTACATCTTAACAGGTTGACGCTATTCCATGCTAAACTGTATAATCTCTTTCCATTAGGTCATCGTAGGTTTGATGCCAACAATAAAGAGAAATAATCTAATCGAAAAACTTAATGTTACGCATTGAATAAAAAATAATAAGACCAGTAAATTATCTTATATTGATGGCTTCTGGTTTTGATTTGAATTTTTTAAACAAAATTAATTCTCAATCTTTCTGTACAAAAAATCAGCTTTTAAAATATAATGTGCTTCTGTTATAAAACTTGATGTGAAGGAAAATCTTTAACAAGAAATTAGAAATAACGATACGAACATCAAATGTGGTCATGAATAAACCATCAAGGCCTCGCGAGAGCAATCTAACGTTCAAATATTTTATTCCATATCTTTTGAGAATATAAAATTACATTCTCCCCATCGTTAAATAGACCGAGAGTTCACATTACCAGCGGCGCAAGAATTTCTTAATTATCTTTTACTAGCTGTATTCCACGTTGTCATCTGTGTTCATCCTGATCCAGTGGAAATATGGGAAAATTCATACTAGTGAGCGCTTAAAATGCGGAAGCAGTCGCTTTTTTATATTTTGTATTAACCTAACAAAGAGATGGTTAAATAAAAATATAATTTTAGATATTAAAAACTAATCCTCATACTATTCATGTACGTTTCCTTAAGATAGAAATTTAAAGAAACATAAATTCTCACACTAACGTCACTATATATAGTGAATATTTTATGTATCCGTAATAATATTTATTTATATAGAAAAAAGATCAAAACACAATATTAATACAAGAAATAAAAACAAACTTGTAACACCATATTTTAGAGTGAAAAAGATTCAGAAATCATTTGTCAGGTTAAGCATATGCATTTCTAATAAGATACCCGAGTCTCTTTGGGGTTTGCCTTCATATAGTTTTTATAAATGTTAAAATCCTATTATGAAAAGCATATTATAATATTTGGACTTGATTCCAGTTGCACATGAAAGCTAAACACATTGTAACATACAAAACTATATTTCAAACAGTAATCGTTGAGTTTCTTGCTGGTTTCTTTTTAATGGAATCGACTTTACATTTTGAATGGGGTAATTTTAAATTACCTTCAGCTAAACTTATCGCATACAATACAAATTGTACATAGTATACATAGAGTATAGCATTAGATTCCGGCCTTGATTTCAATGAGCATTATGGATCCTATCGTTGGTAGATATGAAGTGATCAATATAGTGTTGTTAGTGAAGTTACATGGCTAAATGACTCATATTCTCCCTATAGATTATCTGAACAATCTGTTCAGTTGTCACCCTGGAGCAAGGCCAACTAATCGCCAAAAGCAACCAACTCGCAACTGTTCGTCTATAATATGATATGATAACTCATGTGCCAACACTTTATCTTATTGGCAAATATTTTGTCATACAAAATCTCCTGGACCATATAGTATAAATTAATCTAACCCAGACAGTCTAATAGTGTAATAAAGTCTATTTTGCCTATTATAAATGACATTCATATTTTTAACAATATAATTCAATAAATAATATAAAAAGTGCGTGCGTACAAAGTACACATAACAGAAGTGAAACTTCTTTGGCAAACTAATTTTTAATTATTGTTTATATTTATATAAATTTAAAACTTTACATTTCCGAGATTTAGGGGAAGAGAAAAAGGATTTTTATTGTCATTAAAATATTAAAAATGTCGAAAATTTATACATATATTTTTTTGTAATCTCAAATGACGAATTGTAAATAAAAATGCCACGTTTTTGAATATTAAATTTAGAAAAGAGAATGTATGAAATATTTTTTTATATTATATGAAAAATAAAATGTTAAATTATTAAATGACAAATGGCAAATTGAAATGCCACATGTTATTTGTAAATATTAAAACTACCTAACCTATTTTAAGTATTGTGTATATTTTTGTATGTATGTATTTATGTATGTACTTGTGTATTTGCTTATATAGCGCTTGTATGTATTAAAATTGTTTGTATAGTATTTATTGTATACCATCTACCATGTCTAGCATTTGGAATTTCTGTTCGCCCAAAGGTTGCCTGGAAGAAATCGCTAGGCAGCGATAAGGCCACCTATTGTACTCCCTTGTGTTATATATGTATAAGTGTTGTTGTTAAATTTTGGTGTACAATAAAGAGTAATCTATCTATCTAACCTTCAAACGAATTGGCATGAAAAACGATGCACATCTGCTAATCACGCGTGTCATCCGTAAAAATTTTACCGTCATGCGCCTGAAGAAGTTTCACTTCAATAATCACGTAAAATCACCGCGCTGTATATTTTTTCAGTGAACACAGGCAATGAAATGCAGCAATAAAATATTGCTACATAACACTGTTATTCTATGAGAGATTAAGTATTATACAATAAGCAAAACTTTCAAATAGGTCTTAACTGTGTTTTAATCAAAGTAAAAGTCGAAGTTTATTAGTAATTCACTTAACATTATCTTATTTACATAACGTCAAACTGTCTCAAACTAATTATGATATCAAGGTTTCATTTTACGTCAAGAGCGTCATAGTTTCAACGTAGATTTTAACTTGCTGCTCGGCCCGAAGTTTACAGTCGAAAAATCTTTCAATTTAAAAAACAAATTGTTTTCGTTTATGAAAACTGACCTTACTTATTCAGGAAGACTTTTTAATTATAATATTTGCGCTTTCTTACAAGGAAAATAAATTTTTATTAACATTAATTAGAAAGGTACTAATGGAGGAAATATTTAAAGGTCATATATGATTCTTCTCTCTAATATATTACGCTTTTCAGTAAATGAAAACACTATGATATATTTGTAGCCCGCCAACGCGCAGTCGAATAGCGTGGCGAGGTTATACTCTAAAGTCCTCTCTCCTCACTTAAATATATAGTTATTGCTTTCACTTGAAATCTATTTCAACGTCCATAAAGTGTTTTTACCGACAACGGCTCTTTATATGTGATTTTATATTAAAAGTTTAACATAACAATTAATTTGCATAAAAAAATAATAATACTTAAAATGAACTCCCAAAGGACTTCACTTGTAAGTATGTTTATACGTCTGTCTGTGCTTCTATATGTAATGGAAATCTTTGCGAAAGTAAACATTTAAAATATTTATTTTACAATAGCAATACCCTTTTTTATCGCTGGGAAAAGCTTTTATGCACGCCGGAAGAATAAGAAATTCTTCCAACCGGGAGTGTGGGACTCACTCAAACGAGAATACCCACTAAAACCCAGCGCATCCCTCCTCATCCTTGGATGAGATCACTAGAGGGTCCCATTTCGCATTCCACTCTAGTGACCTGGATGATGCCGACTATAACAGTTTACTGTTTACTGAGGAGAATAGTGGAGCGCATACCTGCGCCTATTGCCACCCAGCCTCCTTCGACGGAGACGAAGGGCATCAGCAGCATCCTCCCTTTGCCGCTTATTAGCCCCCTTTAGCGAGATGGCGGTCTCGCAAAAGAAGGCAACCACCCTCCATCCAACTCGCTGGTGAGCATCACATCAATTATGCTCTCCAAAAGGAGGTCTCCTCGGACCAGCGACAACAAGATATGCCGCTGGGGCGCCCACGCCGGACACTCTGGCAACGAATGCTGCACCGTATCTACTGTGGCACCAGACTCACGACCTATCTGGTGCTGATAAATACTTGCCAAAGCGACCTTGCCCGGTCAGCACCTACACCAGACGGTAGGAGAGAGATCCATGCCTCCTAGTGATCCAATTCTCCAGGTATGGACGGATCGCTGCCCCGTGTTCACACCCGCAGTTAGGAAACCAAGGTCTTGGCTCCACTTTTCGAAATTGAAATTGAAATAGTGGGCTCTTGGACTATAATTTTAAACGTCATACCCGCCGGACACTAATGAGGCAACCGGATATCCACTAGTATCGATATGGCGACAAAGTAAAAATAATTTACCATCCTATATTTAACCGAAGTGAAACCATTATTTAAGAAAAAATTATTACATTGAGTAATGTAATAAATTTTAATAATTGAGTAATGACCAATTAAAATTTATATTCAACAAATCGCATGTTCTTTTTGACCTAATATATCGATGGCCCCTCTTTATAAAGCCGCATTTCAAACATTTTCTATCAGTTTATCAGTTTCTATTATTAAATAGTAACTAAGTAGTAGCCCATTAACGTCCCACTGCTAAGCACTGGCCTCCTCACTTCGAGGAGCGTGGGGTTTTTTAGAGCATAGACACACCACGCTGCTCCACTGCGCATTGGCGGGCATAGTACACAAGTGCACTCTCTATTCCTTCGCTCTCATAGTCCAATGTGACGGGAATCCAACACGACCGGAGAGAGGTCAGGCGCAGGACCGAAGGCTTAACGTGCTCTCCGAGGCACGGGGGTGGATCAGCTCCCAAATATTGAGAAAATCTAAATAGAAAACTCAATATTGATTTTTGCGTTGGCCCGACCCAGGAGTCGAACTCAGGACCTGTCTGTATTCGAACATGCTAACGACTAGACCAATGAGGCAGTTGCTATGATTATATCCCTCCATTTATAATATAACTATAAAAACATGATGCATGAGGACATACATTAGCACGTAAGATAAAGTAATAAATAATTAACTTTTGAGTTACTGTCTTATAAAATTAGGATTTTATATGTGACTCGTATACGTAGGAACCGTCGATATGTGTGTCAAATAATAAATTAAAACCGTTTAAAAGTAAAAATTTTCGATTTCAATAAGTTTGTTCTAAACTGTCTCAGTTATTCGCGAAAAATTTATAGGTTATATTTTTATTTTACGTGCAATGTTTTTCTGTATAATTTCTGATGACAGGGAAATTTTGGATTGTTACCTTTTGAAGTGAAACTTCTTTAGCTGCATGAAGGTAAAATTTTTATGGATGAAACGCGTGATTAGCGTCACAAAGATGTGCAGAGGATTTTTATGCTGATTCGTTTGAAGGTTGGGTAATTTTAATATTTAAAAATAACATATGGCACTTTAATTTGCCACTCGTTATTTAATAATTTAATACACTATTTTTCATAAACATGAAATAAAATTAGTATATAAACTCTCTTTTCTAAATTTTAAATTGAAAAACAAATTTTAATTAATAATTTCTAATGTTGACAATAAACACGTGGCATATTTATTTTTCGACATTTAATGTTTCAATGACAATTAAATTTATTAAATTCATAATTTGTATAAATATAAACAGTACTTAGAAATTGGTTTGCCAAAGAAATTTCACTTCTGACATGTGTACTTTGTACGCACGCACTTTTATTTTTTTTTATTTAGATTAGCACTTGACTGTGATTACGCCGGATCGTGGGTAATGATACAATCTAAGATGAAAGCGCGCTTATCTGGTAAGAGACAATTTACCTCTTGTGGTTCCTTCGTAGATAAAACGTTTGAACAGCATTATATAAAAAACCAACTTTGTATAAAAAACAATATTTTCTTTACGTTTTGTGGTACAATTAACTGTAAACTCTAAAAAAATTTAGGACAAACAATTGATACTTTTTTGTATGTAATCAACGCAATCTAAAATAACGTAAAGCACAATATGACCTCAATTATGAATGGCAATAAATTCAACACCAACGATAATACGTTATTTATTGAAGTTATTAATGTTTTCCTATGAAATAATAGTGCTTTAGATATGAGAAATGGTTACCGTTTTCAATACTGGGCACCCTTTGATAATTTAGAACTTTTTTATTGCATTTAATACTTTATGTAGTTATCCGCGGTAGAACTATATAAGCGTATAGGTCTAGGGTGTTATGTAAAATTTCTCTTTTATATCGATTAACTTTGTTAACAACGAAGTCACTAGTTAGCTATTAATTGTTGGAAGTTAATTAAAGAGACTTTACGTTGAAGGAATTTAAATTCTACTCAACCCGTGTTGTTTGGTCTAAGCGAGAAACAAACGCGGCTCAGTTTCTGATACATATATACTTAACGTTAAGTATCGTTTAGTCCCGCAAGCTCTAATTTTATTCAAAATATAATACCCTAATTCTGTTCTGTCATGTATACTACAACAATTCTAGATGTTGCGAATATATTACAACGAGTTACATCCAGAATTGCTTTACAAAATCTAGAGCGTATAACTCTGAAATTATGTTAGTATGTAGTTACCATAATATCGAAAAAGTTAATTTCTTATTTAAAAACATTACTTTTATTTATGTCAATCTAATTATTGTAAATATGTTTTACAATATAAAAAATAGTGAAAAATTTCAAACACATTTGCTATTATCTTTTTTCTATGATAACCCAATCGTTTAGACAAATTGATTAAAATATTTTGACGACAATTATGTTTTTGTATTTAAGCGAAATTTAATATATTTGCACTAAATCTTTAAATCATTATTATATGCTGTTACTGAAATAATCATTGTTGATGTACATGGAAAGTTTTTGTATTTACCATGTTATTATAAATTAAAAAGTTCACGCAGCTTAAGTTACTGAGTGCCTAATAAAGTTTTCTGTTTTCAGGTAAAGTTGTGCTACTTGAAGTCGGTGAGACCAAATTTCGTTTCAAATTAAAGCTAGTTGAGCAGCTGCGCCTGGGTAATTTAGTTGATTAAATTTAGATTCCGGCTTAAAAGTGAATAGCAGTATGCTTCATTGAATTTATTAAGAATATTATTTCTACGAAAAATGAGTTACGTTTATAGTATTTGTGGGAGCTAAGCACACTAAGGTGCTATTGTACAAGTTGATGTAACAATAACAAAATAGAGAAAAGTAATCAAAAAGCAGTTTTCTTTAGATATATTAATAAGTGCTTTTTATGTTACATTTTCCTTACCTTTATTTATTGTTCGAATCTCTTAATGGACCTGAGATATATTTTCACATCGAAGGTAGCTACGCTTTTCTTATACGCAATCTCAACGAAACCACAATCTTTTATTTTCCTTACCGTATGTGAGATAATATTGAACAGGTTCCGGTGTGATTAAAGTAGTTAAGAATTTGTCATGGAAAGTTATGTGTTATTTCGGAAAGTGGCGCCAAAACGTGCTCATTTGTTTTTATAAAGAAAAAAAGATTTTTATTATATCTATAATATAAAAATGTTTCGCAAAATGTGTTGCTGAGCGCATAACTTAACATCAAGTGGGTCAATTTTGCCAATACTTTTTTTTAAATGTTCGTTGAAGTCCACGGCGTTCGTTGAAGTCCAGTTTTTACGGCGATAAAAGTTCGAATAATTGCAAAAACCCCCTAAAACAGCCCTTTTCTGTATTACAAACGTTTTCTAACATCGAATCGCTTAAACTCGCTGTTGTCTAAGCAATGTAGGTGGTTTCCTTACGTCGTAGAGTCAATTTGCACTTTATTGCCGCTGCACAAAGTTCAAAATCAATTGAATAGTCACAAAATGTAAGAGCTATAGATCATTAGAACTGCTGTAATTTCGTTTCGAAAATCATTCGTAAAATTGAAATCTGCCACATTTCAAATCTTTTTGACAAAATGAAGTCTGTCGGGTCTGCTAATAATAATATATTTGTGGAATATGCTTAACGTGTTGGTAGCATTATTTAGTGATTTAAATTTCTTGAGCTATTTAAATAACTCAAAATCTATGTAGAGTTTTCAGCAATAACATTTAACAAGCCGTTTATCTAAGACAGTTTTTCTCTGTAAATAAAAAAACTGTAAGTAACAGCACTATTACTGGGTGCAAACCATTTTTCTGATGCTCATAGAACACATTAGACATGACAGGTTATTATTCTTACTATTGCTTTCAGGGTCTACGATAATATTACGGCCAATATTGGATTTTTTAGTAAACAATATACTTTTCTAAAAATCAGGCGGGCGTAGTTTAGTTAAGTTAAGAATAATAAAATATTACGGTAAGTTTAATATTTTTATCAATTAAATATATGTGTTGCATATCTGTAACCAATTCAAAACGAGGTATTTTTTGTGGAGAATAAGTTAATTTCGTTCGATTCCAATAAAGCCCAGAACGAATTCCACAACAAGCAACTCTGGAGCGGGCAAAATAACTGTAAATCAATGATCGCAGAGGAAGTTTGATTATATTGTCGGAGATATCTCATGGCGGATGAAATTGCGGATAGAATGACAGTATAAGTTATAAGCGAAAAGCGGATCAATATTAGATTTTAAAAGATTTTTTCAATCGAATAATCATATTGGATTAAGCCAGTTTAGTGTGAAAAAAAAATGTTTGAAATATATATTAGAATCAATAAAGAATGTAATACAAATACAAAAGAAGTACTTCTACTTGACTGTGTTCTAATCTCATGGTAAGTTATATATACAGTCAAAGGTGGAAGCGAGCTAACCTGAAAAGAGTGTACTATTCCTGCGAATCCGCAGTGGAGCAGCGGAGTGGATCTATGCTCTAAAAACCCTCTATCATATGAGTGAGAAGGCCTGTGTCCAACAGTAGGACGTTAATGGGCTGCTACGTACCTTTACCTTATAGTTAAAAAATTGTTGTGTTACATGCTCTACATTTTGTTTCATTTATTGTAGTGAAACTTTTCATCACACGTTAGGCAAAAAATTTCGTTATACCTTACGCGTTGTGCGAAATATGAATGTGTCAGTATATATATGTGTTTGATGGGTCTTTGCTTTACTGGGAAAAAATAAATTACTTAAATATACGATTAATATAGATTAACATTATATTTTGTACAATATATGCCAAAGCAGCTTCACCTACTTCTGTCTTCATTTGGGTAATATAAAGAGTTTTCGAACTTCGAAATATAGTCGTGAGGTTTCAGCAAACAACATCTATAGCGCAAACTAAAAAGAAAACTACACAGCTGTAAATGTTATATTTGTTGGAAGTAATGGCGTGGAAAACAAATTGTAGAGTCCAACTGGACGGACCATTAAGTTTGTCCCAACGGGTTTTACTTAACCGAGCTCTGCGGAAAACGTAGTAGAAAATTGTTATGTAATTTTTAATGCTCGGTGACAAACTTTAATTAGACCAGCAATCCTGTTTTACACAAAGTTCTAACTAAATAAATTGAAAATAGTATATACGACAATTACTTTAAATTTATGAAGTTTATTTGCAGCGAATTAGGAATTGATACATTCAGTATATAATGTCTGATGTTACAATCATTAATGGCCTCGCTCGTGTGAAAGCACTGGTTTCACTAACAGAGATTTTTTAGCAATGCAGATTTAATAAATCTCATTTTCTAATTCGTTTGAGTCTGGGGTGGTGGGACACTTTGGTTGTCACTAATGACCATCCTACCAGCAAAGACGTACCGCCAAAACTAAGAAATTTGTGTTCCAGTATGATGCTGTGTAGAAACCGTAAGAGGTATATCGCCTCTTACCAGATTAGCGCACTTCCATCTTACACTGTGTCATCACTTAACATCAGGTAAGATCACAGTCAATCGCTAACCTGCCAACAGTTAAAAAAAATCTACCAGCAAAGACGTTCGACCACTCAAAAAACAACTTCACTCCGATACCATACGGAGTACAGTCCATAAGAGGTAACTTATCTCTTACCACGATAGCGCGCTTCCATCTTAGACTATATCATCGCTTAACGTATATATTTATGATAACTTGCTGTACGTCCCTAAAAATATTGACTGTTTTACAAAAAAGTGAATGCACCTCATATAACTTAAGAAAAAAACAATCGCTGTAAAATCTATGAGGCGGCATAAAATTAACAATTCACTCAAGGGTAACTGTGTGGGTTTATGTTATAAACTCCAAGAAGAAGTTACAAAGATGTCACTAAATAGATTTAAATCTTTTATTAAAAGAAAACTAATTGAGAAACCATTCTTTAATTTTAAGGATTACGTAGAAGATAAGAACAGCGTGGGATTGAGTGAATTTCTCTAATCGATATAGAATAAATTATATGATATATATAGTAATGAAAATGAGAAACAAAATGTACACCCAACTGAGTTTGCTATGGGCTCTTCTCAGAACAGGGCGCGAAGGAACCCTCGTAGCTTTTTATTGTAAAGTAAGTAGTAAGTAAGTAGCAGCCCATTAACGTTCCACTGCTGGGCACACGCCTCCTCACCCAGAGGAGGGAGGATTTTTAGAACATAGACCCACCACGCTGCTCCACTGCGGATTGGCAGGCTTTATTCTAAGTCATTCTTTAATGCCATCATCAGTCGTACATTCAAATAATATTTGAAAAAAACGATATTTGACCGTTCAAAAGTGCTGTAAAGGCCTACTTGAATAAAGATATTATATATTAGAATGAAAGGTGGAGCTATAAATTTAAATCTAAAGCTCCCCAATATGCCAATTTTACAAGATGCTGATACAAAAATATTTGACCTTTTTACTTCCGAATCGGGTGGGCCAATTTTGGTTTTAGGTTTAATGTTAGGCCTCAATTGCAAAATCATTTCAAACGTCTTCACAATATACAAATGATGTAATGGTAGAAGTACGCCCACACGCCTTACTCTGTGAAAAAAACCACTCCAAACTTAGTGAGGTGCTTTTTCATCATTATCTCACAATATCACGAGCAATTAATTTACTGTAAAACATTTTTATCATCCAAGTTATCCCTGACATTATAAAAGGAGATTTTAATTAGTTTACTTTTAATAAAGACTTAGAATTTATTAATAGGGAACTCAAAGACCTCTTAAGGGAATTTGTTATTGAACGTGCAGCGTTTAAATGAATTTCATGTAGCCTATTACTATTATAATAAGCAATTTTGATGTATATTCACGTTTTTAAAAATATTTTAAACAATTACGATAATCTCTCCAATATATAATATTGTATTTTTGTCCCATTATTATGTGTACTGTTTTATATAAAAGGGCTGCATACATAAAGGAAACTAAGAAATATGCTGCTTGAAATAAGCTGATATCTAGATTTAGAGGATGATATTGCGAAAGGACCTGTTAAAATTCAAGTTAATCGCGAATAGTTTTGAAGGCCTCGGTGATGAATAAGTCAGTTTAGTTATCTAAAAGCACTTTCGCATTATTGTCCCTCTAATGGTAGTGAAAGTTGGGTATAGCAGAAGAAACATAAAAGTAAAATAAATTCGGCAGAGATGAGAGCGTTGAGAATTATGAGTGGATTGAAAATGAGTAACAAAGTAAGAAATAGTGTGATAAGAGAACGTTGTGTTGTAAAAGAAGATGAAGTGACTAAAATTGAAAAAGGTTTGGGCATGATGAGAGAATTAATGAAAGGAGACAGACAAAAAGCATGTATGAGCCAATAGTGAGCGGGAAAGTTGGAAGGGGAAGACCAAGGCGAACGATCCCATACTAAATCCAGGACATTTTAAATTATGGCCAGGTCAAGAATACTCTTAACTGACGAACTTGTATGAAAGGTTTAATGAGAATGAATGAAGCGAAGCAGATATTCAAGGATCGTGGCAAGTGGAAGAACGTGGTCTCTGCCTACAACTATGAGAATGATGTGTGATGAATGTATGTATGATCGATTAAGGGCACATCAGTTAAATGATTTCAATGTCTCCAAGGGACATAAAGAATTTTTATGATGTAGATATACTAAACGAAAATTCCTATCCGTTCCTTAGAATAAATAGCACCATAACACTCATTCGTTTTAAAGAAATTTGTGTAATTGTTTAGAGAAGTACGGTGATGTGTTTATGGTATTTATTCAAACTGATATACTTCATTAGAACCATAATGGCCTGGTGGTAAGACGGCTTGATTCTCGTTCAGCGAAGTCGTAACTTCGAATCCCAGACAGGCACTACTAAGTTTCACTTTGTAAAAAGAAACTTACGTACTTGATTGTTCATTTCAATCCATGCTGGATTCGAATTAGGGACCATATTATGCATTTTTCTTGATGGCCTAGTAGTGAGACGAGTGGATTTCATAAAGAGGACACCCGTTTGAATTCTGTGAATGTAACACTTTGTATCTTTTTATTATGTTAATTATTCTTTCAAGTATATCTTTGCGCTTTTCGTTGAAGAAACATCGTAAGTATATAACTTATCTTACCATTTTTAGATACTTCATTGATGTTCATTTTAAGGTGTGGAATTTCTGAAAAGTTATGTGTTGCAAGTATAATAAATACAATAGTAAGTGCGAATGAATGGAAAGGCGTGAAAACTCGAACAATAAATTCACACCCAATATATTGTTCCACATTCTGGTTTTTGTTTACACATTTTATTAAATATCATACTCTCAAAATTCGTTTTAATTTAAAATTGCCCGTCACAATCAGCGGCAGACCGACGAATTTAATTAATTATCGCCATCGCCTGCGGCTATTGCTTTTATTAATTTGTTGAAAACAGGAATTTATTTAGATTAATTCAACTAAAGAGAGATTACCGATTTTTTTCGAGAACAAACCTGTTTTTTTATTAAAATGAAATTTTATTTATAAAAATACTGAAAACTACTAAACTCTGGATCCACATATATAAAAGGCATATGACATGAAAGCTTAATGGTCAATTACAGCCTGGTTTTTAGAAACAGTTCAGTACAAAGTTTTATATCGAATTTACTACTCTTATCGTAGATAAATACTCTGGTATATATATTTATCGTTATCACAGGGCAATTACTCAATGGATGCGATTTGATTTTACAATAAGCCTAAATTTTCATTCAAATACTTACTAAGTAATACTTTCTATTAAAAATTTGTATAAAATATGAATGTTTGTAAAGTGTAAACTAACAAAACGATAAAAAAGTTTTTATTAATTTGTTCCCGATGTTTGCTTCAGGTCAGAATCAATTTTAACGGAAAATTATCATTTGTTATCAAAATCAAAATATTATTTTTTCAAGTATGCTCAAAGAGCACTTTTGAATAGTTTGTTTGTTGGTAGCAAATCTTCCACCGGTTCGGAAAGTTGGAAAAATGAATAAAGATTGTATGTTACAATGTGTATTTTTTTCCTTCCTTGTGCAATTTATAGCTCAGTCAAAGTTTTTGCCCATAATGATTAATGTTATTTTATGTTAAATAGGTAATAACGTGTGCAATTTTCTAGCAGATAATGTGTTTTCGCTACGAGATATTTTCCTTTAGGAAGTAATAGAATTATAAACGAAGAATGCTATGCTCCTCGCGAGCAAAATGGAAAAACGAAAATAGCTTCCGATTTAAATATTTGATGCTCTTTCTTTAACAGCGTTGTTCAAGTATTAACGATGCATTTATGTTCTCTTTGTTTATACTAGTACTCATTGAAGACTCGAAACAAACATTAAATAATGGAACTACATTCAATTGATTTTTCTTAGTCTTACTTTTGATGGCCTCGCTGGCGCAAAGGTGCGAGTGCTTATTTCGCTATCGGATATTCTGAGTTCGATTTCCCGAGTAATGTTATTTAGTAGATTGTAATATACTTATTAAATTATTATGATTGGACTTTCCATTCAAAAATATCCCGAGTCGAACTGCAGAGCATCAAATTATTTTGCTCTCACAAAACAAAACTACGTCAAATGTTGTGTATAGGGACGTTCTGAGATAATAAAGTATTACAAATAAATCTCTTCTCTTACATTATAAGAGAAAATTTTGCATTTTTGTTTTTATTTTTAACAATTTATAATAGGTAATCAAGTTACAAATTACTGGAGCGATTTATAAAAAATTCATTACCTCCTTTTTAAATTTACTAATGTCGGACATACTATGTAAACGATGTTACGATCATAAAAATGTAATGTTATAGTATATATATTTATGTTATAATATATATATTCGTAGTAAAGTTATATTGATACTGTATATAGATTACATTATGAATGTAATAATCAAATCAAATCAAAATATCTTTATTCAAGTAGGCATATTACAGCACTTTTGAATTGTCAAATTATATTTTACATAATTACACTCTTATTCTAATATTGGTCTGATGATAGTATTCAAGAACTACTTAAAAGCGACAATAAGAAGAATTCACAATAAACTTAGTCGAGTATTTTTTTTTTTTTTTGTTACCATCATCATTATAATATCATATTAGTTTAATATAATTTAATTCAAATTACATCAATTCGTTCACTCCCACGCGTTTCTATCGTCTAAGTAATCTTGCAACTTATAATATGATTTTTCTATCAACTTTCTTTTAACTAAGACTTTAAATTTATTATTTGACATCTCTAGAAAAATGAAAATAAATAGTTAAAATTTAAGTGAAATAAAACTTTTATGTCAACAAAAATAAATCTATTGTCCGACTTCTTTTCACTGCCACGAGATATCTATGCAGGTTTTACCTGGGGCGTGGGGCATTGCAAGTGTTTTATTAAGTGTTTCTATCCATATTGTTATACATATGTGACCGAAAATTAAAAAAAAATATAAACATGTACTTCATTTTACATGTTTGATTACAGGCGAATTCTTTTCATTTAAATATTTACCAATGAAATTTCAGAAAAGGTGGTTTCCGCGTCCGACATAAAATTAGCATATCTCAGCCGTTTTCCGGTCAGCGGCTGCTTTACAACTCGATGGTTACTTAATGAGCAATTTTTAAACCGTTATTTTTAACCTTTCACGGAAAATGCTAGCAGAAAACATATTTACTTTTTTCATGAGCATAAATAATTTAAAATTGCATAATTTTTGAATCTGAATTCTGTTGTTTATTTATACACAGTAATAAGTATTAATCCATTGCTTTATACAGCATTATTTTCATTATCTAACATATTAATATTGATTAAATACCATTTTCAATTTATATCCCTTTAAATGTTGTTCAAATTTCAAATCTTTGTTCTAAGGGTGTTGTGGATGAAACTTAATATTAATAATGTGTTTTATTCAAATATTTAATCAAGTGATGGTCGTATTTACGAAAATTTTACAATGTCATCTATTAAAAATTCACTTAAAACATTTACAACGTTCTTTATATGTAAGTTCGTACTGGATGGAGTAAATTGAGTTATTTTTTTAAATTACAGTATTTAATAAATGTTAAAATACATTAATATTAAAATGTTTTTCTCTTATATCGACTTATGAACTGAAAACCGATTTTTATACAAAAAATTAAAAAAAACTGTTCAATTTACAAAGTAGAGTCAACTTCAAATTCAAAATTTTCAAACTAAAAAATTCTTTATTCAAGTCGACTTATTACAGCACTTTTGAATCGTCAAATACAGTTTTGTCCCACATTTCAATGTAAGACTGATATCAAAGAACGACTCCAAATCTAAAGTTACGAGGGTCCTTTTAGCCCGGTTCTGAGAAAAGTCCACAACAAACTCAGACGAGTGTTACTTTTCTTATCATCATCATTACAATGTCATTATAATTTACTCTATTACGATTAGAGCCACTCACTCACTTTCACGCTTTTTTATCATCCATGTAATCCTTCAAATTATTGTTGGATATTTCAATCAAATTTCTTTTAATAAAAGATTTGACAGTATTGAGTGAAATCTTTAGCACGTTTGCTGGGATTTTAATATAGAATTGTATGCATTTACCCTTATATTAATAATTAAATTTATGTAGCCTACTAGAATACTATTTTGAGTAAACATAAATGCTATTGTAATCAGTTTTCAATAATTTTTACGACCTTTCTGGAAAAATATATTTTACCCTTTCACATTGTACATAGGTTGAGCAATATTACAAAGGAAAACCGTTCGGATTAATCAGGTCAGCGAAGCCGCTCTTTCGCCTTTCAATGGCTTCCATTGTGTTATTATGTCACTAAGGTTTATTATATCACCTATGAATACATGAACTATAGATATCAAATGTTAATGTCAACACCTAGACCCACGGTATCAATTTAATGAAGATAAAAGGATGTTTTTAAGTGTTACATAGATATAACTAAATATTAGCTGACCTGCGCAACTTGGTCTGTGTATAAAAGTGGCACTGAAATACAGCTCCATCTATTACTATATGTTTATGAATTTTGATTTCTATTTGGTGCTCTCGTAACCCTATTTCTTTAAATAAAGGAGTGTACAAGTTACTTCTTGTAACATCAGCTGTCTGTCAGTGAAATTTTCCGTCAAAATCGGTTCAGCCATTCCAGAGATCAGTCGGAACGAAAAGACAGACAATTTTTATTGGTACAGTACTGTATATACTTTATTATACATTTAGTATCAAGCTGTTAAGTTAAAATTGAAAATAGACACACAAATTTTATTTATATGTACAGATGAATTAGTGGTCTAGTGGTTAGCATGTTCGACTACACACATGAGGTCCTGGGTTCGAGTCCCAGGTCGGGCCAATTCAAAAATCCATATTGAGTTTTCTATGAAGATTTTCTCAATATTTGCCCGAAGTTGGGAAGTTGGCGGTGTAATCTACCCCCGTGCCTCGGAGAGCACGTTAAGCCGTCGGTCCTGCGCCTGATCTCTCTCCGGTCGTGTCGGATTCCCGTCACATCGGACTATGAGAGTGAAGGAATAGAGAGTACACTTGTATACTATGCCTGCCAATCCGCAGTGGACCAGCGTGGTGGGTCTATGCTCTAAACACCCTCTCTCGTATGAGTGAGGAGGCTTGTGCCCAGCAGTGAGACGACGTGGGCTGCTTACCTAGGTAGATAAGTTTCTTAATCAGAGCCCGGCTTCGATTTCTGTTTGCGCAACTCTCTTAGGAGGAATACACGTGTCTTATCACTAAGCCATATTATTTAAATTTCTTGTTATTGACGATAATAGGTGATACTTATTTAAGAAGCTACTTATTTTCTAAATCTATTCCCATTTCTAACGCTTTTATTACCAAAGTCGGGTACAATAACATATTTTCGACTTAACGAGCGTGGAATTATGCAAATAGCTACCAAGTGCTTGATGCTAATGGGTGTCGTGTGTAACCCTTTTAGCCTCCCCTCCCCCCTGTGTGTTACTCTCGATATCCCGTCTGCCTAATCCATAGGGAAAACTTTTTCGGTAAAGGGGTATGTTTAAAAGTTGGGAACAACAGGGGTGAATTATGGTACTTCTACCCTGAATTGGATTTAGCTTTTATTGTTTCTCGGGATTAACAAAGTGAAAAATGGGTCACAAATTCGATTTATTGTTGCGATTAAGGTGAATTTTTTAAAGCGTTTTCGAAACAGACTTGCGTATTTTGTATAATGGTCTCGCAAGGCCTCTGGATGCGATCCCTGCTTAGTTGAATTTACGGAGCTGTATTTTTAATACTTCGACGTCTCATACGTATAAACGGACAACATGCATGTTAGAAATTTTGATGATTATATCACCACATTTATCAACCTAGGTCAACGTTTTTTAGGTATCATATAGCTATTAAAACAGGATATTATACAAAAACATGTCACCTCTACCAAAGGTAAGGTAAGTAGCAGCCCATTAACGTCCCACTGAGGCTTTTAAAGCGTAAACCCACCACGTTGCTCCACTCCGGGTTGGCAGGCATAGTACACTATTCTTTCACTCTCATAGTGGGACGATAATGGGCTGCTTTGACTTTGCCTATAATCTTTAAATGTGAGTAACCATCAAACCGACCAAGAATATAAAATCTGTATTATAATTTGCTAGAAATTTTTCGTAATAATATTTTCATAATATAATTCTTAATGTATTTTAAGTAACGCCGCGTCAGAGGAATTTTATAAAAGGTTTTGGCCATTTGCATAATGCTGGGGTACACAATCTTGAAAATTTTCCATCTTCCGATAAAGAACCGCCTATCCGGTGTTAGTATCAATTGAGTGATCAACAGGGTTTGCCTCAAGTAACAAGATTACTACATGTATGTATTGACATAAGAATTATATGCATATAGCAATATTTCTAAATTCATTTTTGAAGATTATAGATTAAAATGAAAAGGGGGAAGAAATCAAAGGCAAATCCCTTCGGATTCAGTGGACTGTATAGGGTTCTAAGGACTTCAAGTCGTCAGTTCTTGAAAGTTTCAGTCTTCAGTGTTCGATTGTCCAGGTTCAATGATTCGGTCATCAGTTCTTGCAGGTATGGAAGTTCAGTTGGGCTGAGTTCGGTGCTGGAGAGTTCTGGTTCAATGTTCACAAGTCGCGCTTAGTACAGTGATGTAGATCCGTTCGGGATTCTAAGGCGAAATGTGCCATACAAAATCGTGCAAAGGGTTATTATACATCTCTCCTACTCGGCACGTACATACGGCGTGACGAGTAGGAGAGAGAGGGCGATCGCGGGTACTGAGATAGGCGCGGGAGGGGGGACGCCGGTGGTGAACTAATCAGAATTAGTCGCCGCCGTTCACGCGCTAGGCTGGCTGTTCCCGTCCGCAACATTAGTGTTGGTTATAATAGACTAACCATAACATATCTTAACATGTAAAAACGACTGTTCAACCAATTTAAATCAAATTTCATGAATGTACATATATGGTTAGTTGCTTTAAAGCTACTTTAGTAATGGCGTTGACGAGATTTTTTTCATATATTTTTATAGATACTCATGGAGCAGTAAGTACCCAATATATTGTAGAAATTCAGTTGTCAGAGGATTGCGTTACGTTAAACCGTTAAATAAAATTAAAAATTAAGTATGATGTTAATTTTAAAATATTTAATTATTCATTTTATTGTACACCACACTTACAATCAAAATAGACCTTAATTAATTTATAGAGGGGCTGAAGAAAAGGTGGCATTATTGCTTAATAGCGATCTCTTCCAGACAGCTGTAAGAGTAAAGAAAGGCAGTAAATAACGTAAAGGTACATAGGTTGAGGTATAACGAGATAAGATTTAGAGGTCAGCGAGATTATGTGAGTTTTATTATTGTCAGATAGTTTATTATAAAATTATTATTCTTTTAATCTATGAAATAAAAAAATGTATGTTTCGATATTATATTATGTTATTATATATAATATAATATAATATATTCAGTTTGTGCCACACAATATTCCCGAGGCAGTAAAGAGGACACAACGGCGTCGCGACGCCTCGGCGCCTTATTATAACACGCCCTGTTATTACGTATAACTGTTTCAGCACTAGGCCTAATATTAGGTATACATTGTCTTCTTATACTACTAATAATATTAACAATAATAAATATATGGCTAGTATAAAATAAATTAAATAAACCCGCAGATGGAAATTTCCCTAAAATTTAAATGTTGTTCCCTTGACTAAAGCTATACTAACATTAAAAGCTCAATAGCTTCTTTATTTTATTGTATTATATGTAAAACAAGCATGCTGATTTTATATATTAATACATTTGAGTAGTCGGTTATTAAGAAATATTTTAGGACGTATGGGAATGGAAAATTACAATTTGTATGTTTTGAACACTTTTTATTTGTACGAGTATGTTTTGAAGATTAATAGGACCAAAACCAAAAGGAGGATTTCGGGGTTCCATCCAGCTTTTCTTCGATTGTATTAGATGGTGTATCCCTTCGAGTCTGCTCCGATTTCCGTTACCTCAGCTCTATCTTCCAAAACGACGGCGATGTTACTAGCAGGATAAATGTAGGTTAGATGAAGTGGAGGCAGGTCTCGTGAACAATTTGCGTTGCCAGAATGCCCCTCAAACTAAAGGGAAAAATTTATAAGACGATCGTAAGAACTGTCATCCTGTATGGAATGCTGGGCCACCAAAGAGGAGAATGAAAGGAAATTGCATGCAGCGGAGATGCGAATGTTGTGATGGATGTGTGAAGTGACAAATTTAGATAAGATTAGGAATGAGTATATTAAAGGCAGTGTGATAGTAGCACCTGTGGCCGAGAAGTTAAGGAGTGGAAGGTATATATATCTTGGTATGGACATGTCATAAGAAGGGAGGATAGCCATGTATGCAAGAGGGCCCTGTATATGATGGTAACCGGCAGAGCCGGGAGAGGGCGACCAAAAAAAGTGTCGATGAACTGTGTGAAAGAGGGTATTTGTGTAAGGGGTGTGAATGTAGAATGACAGCGGATAGAGTGAAGCGGCGAAAGGAAACATGCTGTGCCGACCCTACCTAGTGGGATAAGGGCAAGGAAATGATGTATGTTTTAAACTCTGTTATTTTCGTTTAATTTTATTCACTGATAGTAGGATCAAAATTGTTTCAAAGATACATTATTTGTTACGGTGCTACTTCATAAATTAATAATGTGTTTTGAGGATTATGTTATAATTTTAAAAAACATGACTAAGGTCATTACCTTAGTCATGTTTTTTTAAATGTATGAGGCGATATAATTGTCAAAATTACAAAAATGTCAAATAGTCTAACAGGAAAGTTTACCGTTTACATATTGGGGCTCGCGGTATATATGTAGATACAGCATAGCATATTTCCATCATGGTATGTGACGCTAAATATATTTGAAATAAATTATATCGTATTAAAACGTATACTTTACCAAAGCGGCCAAGACTGCATAGTTTAGTTGAATGTTGTACGTACAATGAGTTAAGATATGTGCAACTAGAAGTTGGTATAAATTTGTATATAGCAAGTGGCGAGTATGCTACTTGTTATTGTTAGTAAAGGAGACCCCTTAAATTTCCCGCATGTTTCACTTTATTGTGTAAGTTGGGAGCGCCCGTTCCGTCGTGAGCTTCAGAGGAAATTTCAAACAGCCAAGGATGTCGTCAGAGAGCATTGTCTTGTTTTTGTATACTTAAAACAAAAAGGAACACAGTTCTTTTGCTGTAAGCCTTTGTTTAAAAATAATATTTTGTTATTTAAAAGATTCTGAATTACATTTGTCACACTTTATTATCGTCTTAAATATTATTGACCTAAGATCGAGTGGTGAGGAATGAGCTGTAGTCAACGTTATCTACGTATGGCGTGAGCGGTAGTCTGATTCATGCATTGAAGTCTCTCTATGAGGGTTCTAGTGCTCGTGTCAGAATAAACGGGGCGTACACGGAGTGGTTTCCTGTCGAAAGAGGTGTTCGACAGGGATGTGTTGCGTCACCATGGTTGTTCAACCTTTTCATGGATAGCTGTTTGACAGATTTAAAAGAAAGTATGTATGGGTTAAGAATGAATGAACTTGTCATCAAATGTTTACTCTACGCTGATGATCAAGTAATACTTGCGTCATCCGCTAACGAGCTTCAGGAGATGCTAAATATTATGAATGAAGCTTTGAAAGGGAAAGGAATGAAAGTGAATGTAAACAAAACGAAAGTTATGCTTTTTGAACGAGATGAATCTATGATGAATGGCAATATTTTGATAGATGGGGAACAAGTGGAAGAGGTGAAAGAATTTGTATACTTGGGATCTAAATTTACAAAAGATGGAACATGTGAAAGTGATATCGAAAGGAGAGTGAATGCAGGGAATATGGTAAATGGTGCTCTGCATGCTTTTATGAATAGCCAGATGGTGTCTCAAAGGGCTAGACTGGCAGTGCATGCTGGAGTGTTGGTGCCAACACTTATGTATGGTAGTGAAAGTTGGGTATGGCAGAAGAATCACAAAAGTAAAATAAATGCGGTAGAGATGAGAGCGTTGAGAAGCATGAGTGGATTAAAACTGAGTGACAGAGTAAGAAATAGTGTGATAAGAGAACGTTGTGGTATAAAAGAAGACGTAGTGACTAAAATTGAGAAAGGTATGCTTAGATGGTTTGGACATGTAGAGAGAATGAGTGAAAGGAGACTGACAAAAGGGATTAATGAGTCAAGAGTGAATGCGAAAGTTGGAAGGGGAAGAGTACTCTAAACCGACGAACTTGTATGAAAGGTTTAAAGAGAATAGAAGAAGCGAAGGAGATATGCAAGGATCGTGGCAAGTGGAAGGACGTGCTCTCTGCCTACCCCTATGGGAATGAGGCGTGATGCTATGTATGTATGTATGTAAATGTTATTACTACAGATAACACTTGCATTGGTTGCTTCATCTAAACTATCTGAACTAATATTAGAAAGAGGAAACATTTGTGTTTTTGTATGTAACTATGTATGTTTGTAACGTTTTCACACAAAAACTAGTGAACTGATTTCAAAAATTTCACCACCATTAAAAAGCTGCATTTTCAATTAGCGATATAGACTATATTACTTTTTCAAAAAAATAGGGATCCCTCAGAAAAATGCATTTTTTTTTCGCTCGAAAACGCTTTTGCGCACTCCGGATGAAGTTAACCTCTATCCGGCAGTACGGGGCTCTCTGGCTGCATCAGAATACGCACTAAAACCCAGCGGAACGCTCTTTATCCGTATGCTGGGGGCCAGATGTTCGTTGACGCATTCAGCTCTGGCACTCCGGATGTGTCCGACTCAGAGGTTCAAAGAATGGGGACCAAATGGGCAAAACTGCGCCTTCTAGCACCTCTTCTCATCCGGCTCCCGGGAGGAGCACCAACCGCAATCTCCCTTTCCCTATTTAATGCCTTCTTCTGCAAGATGACAGACTTACAAAAAGAGGACACAGCCCTCCAGGCATAGCACCGACTTCCCACCGAGCATAGCACTAACTACGCTCGACAAAGAGATATCGCTTCCAACCAGGGATACCATGTGATAGCGTTGTGGTCCCCAAGCCGGGCATTCTGCTAGAGTGTGGTGCTCCGAGTCAAGAAATATGCATTAACGTAACCCAAGGTGTGAAACAAAAAATCTGTTATCGCGTGAGCGAGGGAAACTATTGAAGATACAAAAAAAATGTTTCTTCAACCTTGTAGAACTTATTAACATATCTAAAAAAGTCTGCGATACCATATGTCCAATTACTTTAGTTATGCCACTACAACCATTTTTTGCATTTTAAAAGTTAATAAAAGTGCCGACAATAATCAATCCATATTATTCGTACTTCTCTATTAATCCTTTTCTTATTATTACAGACTAGAATATTTTATTAAAGATCGTTATTTTAGCTGTAAAATACTTTTTAAATTATTAAAATCGGATATTCCATTCAAAAGGTATAACGAATTTTAAAATGTCAATCTAAAGAAAATTGTAGTTACCCTTATAACTGGGCCTGTGACTAGTGAGTTAGCTCATATTCCAGTGATACTAATGATACCCACCGATATTCCTATACTATTTTTATTTTTATCAAGCTAGAAATTACTGGAACACTTTAAAAAATTCTCTCAATACCTGTAGAGTATTTTTAAATTGACTAATGCTGGACATTCTACGTAATTGACGTTACAAATTTAAAAATGTAGATGGTTAGATATATGTATATTGTTAAGTAAAATTTGTATATTGATTAGACTTATTAGATTATGAATTTAAATGTCTCTAATAATCTGAAAACAAGTTATTAAAGACGAAAATAAATCTATAGTCTGACTTAATAGACTTTCTAGTGCCACGAGATCAGTATCTACGCGGGTGAAACCGCGGGGCATTGCTAGTATTTTATAGTTTGATATCTATCATCTGTAATCTTAAATAAATTGCATAAAATACCTTATAAATTACTCAAGTGATTTTGGTTATACTTTTTCGTTTTGCTGTATTTGGTCCGACTTTAGACATAAGATAGGTCTTATTTTAATTTATAATCAAAATCTATTTCTTTAAACCGAAACACTGTCGAGAGTAATCACTTCGCTAGCAGTGGTCTTAAGTTCGATTTTTATTTTATTGCTGGCAGGTTAGCGCTTGACTGATGGTAAGTGACGATGCAGTTCTTAGATGGAAACACGCTAATTTGGTAATAAACAATTTACTTCTTAAGATTACTAAACAGCATGGAACACAAATCTCTTGTTTGGCTCCAGCTCCGGCTAAAGGCACTACTGAGTTTGTCTTTATTAGAAGAAACTCTCGTTCTTGATTATTCTTTCAGATCCATCATTGTGCTTTTCGGTCAAGGAAATGCAGCATGGATAACCTGCAAACCCATTATGGAGCAGCGTGATGAGTGTATGCTCTAATCACCCTTTATCTTATGAGAAAAGAGACCTGAGCCGATTAGTGGAACGTTAAAAGCCTGCTGCTTACCTTTTTTTTAACAATAAAATTATATAGGTATAACAGAAAAAAGATCTTTATATCAGGGTAATCCAACTAATGATTTACACAAGTCAATTCTGTCAAATTAACCTGAAATGATGAATCGTAACAAATTAAACCTTGTCGATATTCAACGAAACAGATTACACCGAAAAGGGCTTTATTGTATCCTACAAATTGAAACTTAATTAAGCCTTACGAGTCTATTAATATTGAAAATTTGTTTTAGAGTAATTAAAACGTGTTATTTACATCACATTAATTTGTTCAGGTTTACTTTGAACTTTAACAAAGTTTCGTAATGTCTGTAACAAACATTAACGATTATATAGTTATGCATATTTCTTTTTAGGGTAACGCACAGTTTAATAGGTAGTATAAATAATGTTAAAGCTAAGGTAAGTAGCACACCACATTAACGTTGCAAGACCCACCATGCTGCTCCACTGCGCGTTGGCAGGCATTAAATAAAACTACCACTTATTTCGATTACAAACGCTTTAAAACTTCTTCTTCATGATAATACAGGTTTTCTTTATTATTGTCATTATTCGAAATTAATTAATCTATAACGTCATTTATTGGGAATTTATGTAAAAGGTTTAAAGGTTCCTTGTTATAATAACTAAAAAAAATATACTGGGAACAAACCATTTCATTATTCGTTTTTAATACAATATTGGTTCCTAATTTAACAGATTATAAATATAAGTAGCAATTGACTTTACAAAAATACATTTTATAATACACATTCTTTTTTAAATCTTGCTTCTATTTTAATATTTTTCTATTTGGTGCTAATTCCTCTCAACCGACTACAAAACTCATTTACCCAACGATATTTTAACAGATATTATGTATAATCTTGTATAATTAGTTGTCGTATATAATTATATTTAATTCTATAATATTATAACGATATTAAACATGTATAATAAATATTTACTGCCATTTTAGCTTTTCAAGAAGATTTATTATTTGAAAAGAATAAAATCTTTATTAAGAGTTTCTAATAATTATTAAAGGGTAATTCTCCTGGGATAATATAAGATTACTTTTCAGGGTTTTTAATTGCTAATACGTAAGTGATGATACAGTCTCAGATGAAAACACCCTAACTTGATTAGAGGTAATGTACCTCATATAGTTTCTATAAAGCATCGAACCTCAACACAGCGTTTATAACATAGGGTGCACCTTGTAAATTGTTAGATGGCAGCTGATAGTTCTAGAACATTTTGAATTATCGAGCAATACTTAAAATACACTGTGCATTATTACGAAATGTGTGTATATGTTTCAACTTGTAACAAATATTATTCACACTTTGACTTATTTTACCTAATTAAAGAATCCTTAGAGAAGGAGATTGTCAAAGCTCATGGAACTAAATCACAAACAAAATTAAATTACCAAAGCTAATTATTATTATTAACTTTGGTAATTGTACACATATTCTAAACCACATAAACGCATACCAGTTTTTTTAATAAAAACTTACATGACTAAATATCCCCAACAAACACACATTAACTCACAAATACACTCTCTCATTCTTACACACCTACTCCTCGTAAGTATATAGCGAACATCTCAGTTTTTTCTTTTTATTGTTTCTTACTTCCTAACATCTACTCTGTTATTTCAAGTATTATATAGTAATTTGTGTAATCCGTAATTGGCCTTCGTCGTCGTCTCAACCGATGAACATCCACTGCTGGACAAAGGTCTTTTTTTAATGATTTCCAATGGGCCCGATCTCGCGCCGCTTATATCCAGCGGATGCCAGCGACCCGCCTGATGTCATCGATTAATATTGTATGCCCACGCTGCGATTTCCGGTGTGAGGCCACCACTCTAGCACCTTCGGGCCCCAATGTCCATCGGTTCTGTGAACTATGTGCCCTGCCCATTGCCACTTCAGATTTGCAATTCGTTGACTACGTCAGTGACTTTAGTTCCCTACGTGATCAAATCAGGAGATCCGTAGGAGAACAAATTGGCCTTATTTTAAGTATTCTATGTAACATCTTTTGAATTACCAATAAATAAATAAAGGTTATGCAACATTAGGTAACTTTAACGAGGAGAACAATTGTGTGAACAGTCTTTCGTGTTGTCTCATGGTTCTGTTGTTTTAGGAGAAATAGTGCTAAATAGCATAAATTCAAATAGTGAAGTAATTTTTACTATAGTGCAATTTGTTTATGAATTGGTGTAGTTTTAATAATGTTTGCTGCTATGATGGTATCTAGCCAAGACCGAAGTCTCACAGATTAGAACAAATTAGAGCGAGACCGTCGATATGAATGTGAAATAAATTAAACCTCATTATAAGCACTTCTGGTAATACATTTCCAACTGAGATCACGTTGATTGATAAGTCATTTCCCAAATGTGGGACGTAATAAGACCTTTAATAATCCAATATACTATCTCGGCTGTACGTATTTAAATTGTTCCTTTACAGTAAATCACTTTATCTAGATTAATATATAATTAATTGACACAGATTTTGGAACATTTAGAGGAAGGATAACAGGGATTTGAGCGGCCCTAATAGCTTTTTGATAGATTGTATTGGTAACTGGGGAATGAGAAGTATAAAATGATGGAATAATTACAATAATGTTATTTTAAAGAGTAATTTTGTATGATTTTATATTTCTTACCAACTCACCCGTGCTATTTTGTCTATACCACATTAGTGAGACATTGTGAGGTAGGGAGAGTGAACAAATTTAATTAAAAGATAGTTGCGCAACAATTCTGTCATATATGACTGTTGTGTAACTTTAACTGCACGCAAGGAAAGTGTTCAAAAGGAATATGTTATTATATGCTTTCATATTTCTGCAACATTACAAACATACTTATTTTTCTTTTATATAACTTACAATATTTCAATCCGTTTTTATAAGGTAAATAAGTAAGGTAAGTAGAAGCCCATTGACGTTCTGGGCACAGTCCACCTCACTCATATGAGAGAGGGTTTTTAGAGGATAGACCCACCAGGCTGCTCAACTGCGGATTGGCAGGCATAGTACACAAATGCACTCCCTATTCCTTCACTCTCATAGTCTGATGTGACGGGAATCCGACACGACCGGAGAAAGATCGGGCGTAGGACCGACGGCTTAACGTACTCTCCGAGGCACGGTAACGGATCACACCACCAACTTCTCAACTTCGGGCAAATATTGAGAAAATCTTAATAGAAAACTCAATGTCCATTTTTGAATTAGCCCGACCCCGTACACGAACCCATTAACTCATGTCTGTAGGCGAAGATACTAACCACTAGACTAATGAGGCAGTTTATTCAGATGAGAATTCGGTCTGTTACGACGCTGTGTGATATTTACACTGTTTTTATAATTCACTTATAAATATCAAAAATTTAATTAAATTTCGCGTCAATAACAAAGTATCACTCCGTAATAGCATTTGCATTACAAATTAGAATCGAAACTTTGTAAATTGTTTGTGAAAATATGAAATGAAGCCTTTTATATTCATTGTATCATTTCAAACTTGCTGAAGTTGATTTTGAGCGAATTATAAAGTTTTTTAGTTAACTTTTATTGACTATTAATATATATTTTTTAATGCTCTTCAACCAAAGATCCGATACCTGACGTAATTTTTTTTCTTAAAGTTCTACATGAAATAAGAGTCACTTAAATCAAATGAAATTAAAAATTCTTTGTTCAATTAGGGTTTTATAGGACTTTGATATCGTCAAATAGTCATTTCCTCTCTCATATTATTTACATTGTACGACAAATGATATTCCTCAACGCCGTGTTGTGAGGAGAACCTACAGTAAACTTAATTGGGTGAGCTTTTTTGTCATCATTACAATATATCTAGTATTATTGATTAATGGCTTATTGATGAAATTGTGTATTTTATTGCTCCGATAAGCTAAGTAGCAATTATACTAAGCTTCGGTTTCCACTCAAGTACAAAGCCTTTCGAAAATATTTCCTATATGGTAGAATATATAAACGAATAAATGAAGTACATAAGCTTAATTATAAAAATCTAGCACGGAAACTTATTTTTTTACGCCAAAGTAGTATAACTTCTGACGCGTGTACATAAGTACACACACAATTTTTTATCAAAATCTATGTAGTATTTTAGGAGTTCAGATTTATATATACATAAGCTGTACGTACATGAACGTGTATATATACGTACGCTTTTTTTATTGCTGATAGTTTTAGGGCTTGACTATGATCTCACCTGATGGTAAGAGATGATACTGACTAAGATGGAAGCGCGCTAATCTGGGTAAGGCCCTTATGACTTCTACACAGCAACGTACCAGAACACAAATCTCTTTGTTTTGGCGGTATTTCTTTGCTGATAGCGTGGTAACTAGCCAAAGTGCTTTTTTCTAAATTCGCCCTACCGAGGATCGAACCCGGGGCCTCTGCTAGCAAGGCGAGTACTCGCACCACTGCGCCAGCGAGGCCGTCAAAAAGGCTTGTTAGAAATCAGTCGCATGTGCACATTGAAATGTACAATAAATTATTATTGATGACATAAATTAAAATAACATAGTAACATATAAAAGGTAAAGGTAAGTAGCAGCCTATTAAGATCCTATGGGTGGCCTCCTCACTCATAAGAGAGAGGAATTATAGACCATTGACCCACCAGATAGCTCCACTGTGAGTTGGCAGGCTTTACATATCCCTCAATTTCTTCCAAAGCCACAATGATTAATAACTTTATTATTTTATATAAAGAGGGAGTCCACTCGTCGCACCACTAAACCAACAAAGATTTACTAACATATAGATTTATATATAGTAACATATACTAATTTTATATTACTACACTTTTGAAGCAAATTTTAAGCATACTCGTACTTCCACATACCAGTAATGGATACCTCATATGTTAATTCAATTAAAACCGATGTTCTTTAACGATTTCGGATATGCGACATGTGTATCCAATTTGTTGCGGTCGTGTGTAATTCGGAAAATAATTCTGATACAGAATGCGGTCTGTACATGGGTTATATGGGCTACGGAACTCATACATACATTAACAAACTTTATCCCCGTTACATAACTAAGTAATATTATCTACATATTTTTTTTAAACAAAGGTTCAAATGAACAAGCAGTAACCTCAACGTCGCCTAATAACGTACTTGTCAAAGTGACTTAATGAAACAAATTGTAATTGCCACGCTTATATTTTATTAAATAAAACCACTCATGCTTGAGCCTGGCTTAATCTAATATCATTTAAATGTCTCGAATCCTTGTTAGAAAATCAGACACATTAAGTAGAAATATTTGCCAGTGAAAGTTAGGAAGATTGACATGAATAGATAAAGATACTAGTGTAATTTCATGCATAGTTTTGGGGTAAACATACACATACATTAAATAAAAAAAATATTATAAGAAGTCGGAAGTTTAATTTTATCTCTATATTTGGATTTATTTTTGTGTATAGAAAACTTGGTGTTGTTCCAGTAGATTGAACCAAATATACTTATTGGGTCATTGCCTGATGACTGAGCAGCACTAAGGAAGTTATTTTCTTGACCTTTTTTGTATGATTTTTAAATCTGTACCGAATAAATTAAACGTAAGATTTAAAATACATTTTTGAAGTGAAACTTATTTAGGCGTACGAGGGTAATATTTTTACTCATGAATTGTCTAGTCCTAGCGTCACGAAGATGCAGCGTTTTTTTATGCTAATTCGTTTGAAGGTTAGGTAGTTTTGATATTAACAAGTAACATGTTGCATTTTCTTTTGCCACTTGTCATTTAATAATTTAATATAATATTTTTCATGAAATATAAAATACAAATATTTCATAAATGCTCTTTTCTAAATTTTAAATTAAATAACAAAATTTTATTAATAATTCCTAATATTGACAATAAGCACGTGGCATTTTTGTTTACAATTTGAGATTTCAATAAATTTCGACACTTTTAATATTTTTATGACAAATTCACTGAATTCCAAACATTACTTTCTTTTTCCCTCCCTTCAAGTCTCGGAAATCTAAAGTTTGGGATTTGTATAAATATAAACATGACTTAAAACTTAGTTTGTCAAAGAAGTTTCACTTCTGAATTGTATACTTTTTACGCACTGATTTTTTATTTTTTTGTATTTTGTTTTTGGGTCTTTTTTACTTTTAAGGTCAGTAGAGAGAGATCTTATAACAGGTGATATATAAAGATTTTACAGTTTTGTAAACATTTAGGTATTCGTTTAAAAAATCTTTTCAATAATCGCTTGGGTATTCATAATTATTTCACATTAAATGCTAAACTTTCAGATCTCGTCTACACTTGTATTTGTTTTCTACACACTCGTATAACATATATATGTATCACATTAGTATGTCTTATATCTAGTTATTACTACTTGGTCTCTTATAAGTCTTAAAAGAATGTACGTTAGCTGTTTAAGAAACACTTAAAAAAAAAGTAATTCCTGGTAATATTAGCAACTGCCTCATTGGTCTAGTAGTTAGCATGTTCGACTACAGACATGAGGTCCCGGGTTCGAATCCCGAGTCGGGCCAATTCAAAATCGATATTGAGTGTTCTATTAAGATTTTCTCAATATTTGCCCGAAGTTGGGAAGTTGGCGGTGTAATTCCCCCCGTGTCTCGTTAAGACGTCGGTCCGTCGGTCGTGTCGGAATCCCGTCACATCGTAATATGAGAGTGAAGGAATAGAGAGTGCACTTGTGTACTATGCCTGCCAATCCGCAGTGGAACGGCGTGGTGGGTCTATGCTCTGAAAACGTTCCTCGGAGTGAAGAGGCCTGTGCCTAGCAGTGGGACGTTAATGAGCTGCTACTTACTAACATATAAAAGAATATAACGTATATTATAGACAGAAAACTTCAAGCCTGTCTTCTTTTTACGACCTATTATAACAGGTGTGGGCTTGATTTCATTCTAAACTACGATTTTACTCTGACGGTTAAGCTCTTTTTAAACCTATAAATTGAATCTCACGTCAGCCGTAGAGATTATTCAAAGGGATCTTGTAAAGCACCAATATTTTTTTACAGTAAAAAGTTTGTAACGGTGAAGTTAATAACTAAACCTATTAAACTCCAGGCCGCGTGTTTGCACGGTTTGCCGTCAATTCGCTGCCCAAGTTGTTCGCGTCTGTACAAACTGAGCTAATGGATATTCCTCCAGTTTATGAAATTAACTCAATTTGTTCAAGCTTTAATTACAATTTCTGTGATGCGCTTTATTGTAATTTTAGATATTTTTCTTACTAGACTATATTCTGCGAGAGAATTGTCTTTATCCATATTTTTCTTCTAAAAACATTGAACAATAGTAATGTGTAAAAAATATATACACTAGCAACACCTACTTTCACGTTCATTTCTATAACGGTTTCTCTAACATCAGGGTGGTCTGACACAGACAAGAGACCCTAATTAGACAGTAAAAGCACCTTATACTGAATAGATGTATATCTATTTGCATCCTGGTGTTCATTAAAGCATATTACCTATCTGTCTTTCAGACAATCATTTTGTATGTGTGATTTTTTCTCCAGATATTGTACTGTGTAAATTATTTTCCAGAATAACTAAACAGAAGGTGTATTGAGTTGTAAAACAAACGTTACACCATAGGCCCTACCTGACTGAGATTGTTGAGGGTTCTTCTCGGAACTCGAAATTTTAAGTCAATCTCTAATATCATCATCGTCATCAAGCAGTATATTGAAATAATATGCCATAATGATAGATTTGATGATTTAAAATCGCTGTAATACTTTAAATGTATAAAGAATTCTTAAATCATATTCAACTGCCAAATCAGAAAATGAATGAAATGTAAACTCTGATAAAATTAAAAATATTGAAGTCTTTTCACTTTGTTTTAAATAGTGTGTATAATATTTTAGTTTACAAACATTTGTGATTTGAATTCCTTAGTCTGTAAAATAATAATTGTTTAGTTAATTAACTTCGTGTTGTATTTTTGTCTGAATGAAGGTTTATTTCTATTTTTTATATATTAAAAAGATACATAATATAACGGATATAATTACTCTTTAAAAAAATGGACATAATGTTTATAGTGCAACTTTTCACAATCGTCGCTTCGACGTGCAAAAATAATTTAACAAATAGTTTTTGTATTGAAATAAACGGGATGTGTTAACGAAAATGGTTAAGCTGTATTCACAAAGCGCTTTCTGAATATTATTATATTTTTTTAATTTTTACAAGGTAGTACCTGCACTTATAGATGATTAGTTAAGAAGATAAGTTTACTTGCAGTCTATTAACACCCCACTGCTGGGGTATATTTTTATTTATAAAAAAAGGGATTTACAAGCATTTACGGGTTGACAGGCTACGCTTGATTGAAAATTTGCAGGTTTCCTTATAATGAAATATTACTTCATTGAAAAGCATAATAACAAATTTTAAAGAACTGCTAGGCATAGGTGTTTGTGGTGCCTAGGATTCGAATCCATGAATTTTTACCATGAATTCACTTTCAATATAGAATAAATACACGTGATAAAAATGTTGAATATTCCTTAATGGTATATACAATATAGCCTAACAAATCAAACTTTAAAATTGGTTGCTTTATCTCTTAGAAATCATGACCATTTTAATTTTAAATCGTTATGCAATTATCATGATGATAATTAATTAGTTACAATCGATAAGTAAACTGTTATAGTGTAATTATAATACAGGGCGCAATATAACGTCATCCTTAACTTTGGCGGAATTTCAACAATTCAATGACGACAAGATTTAAATGGAGGCGCACGAATTTCACTCGCAAATTAAAAACTTTTTAAATATTTTCAAGATACTATTATAAAATTAATACGATAATGGATAAAGAGGAATACCAGAAATTTATACGAACACAGAAATTTCCTATGCTGAAATTTCAAATAAGTGATTCTTCGTATGATAGTAAACTAAACAATGAATATAAATCCTCTTAATAACGGACATTAGAGTGTTTCAAGTATTCATAAATTATATTACTGAAAAGGACAGCAAAGTAAAATCTAGTAGTGACCCTACTTAGAACTTCTGTCGGTAACTATAAGTTGTCCATTAATAGCTACTATGCAGAGCTTTTAACTGTAATATTTTACACTAACAAACTCTGACAAGGGACTGACGTATTAATACGTGACCTCTCATTAATTACATTCCAATTTCACATTATGAACTTACAACGTAACATAATTTATGGCATTAATTCTTGTAAATGTGGTAAAATTTCTCAATTCCTAGCTTAAACCTGTAACGTCATTTGCGTCTACTTAAACGAGATAGAAAGAAATCATTCTTAAGGATCACTCGGTTTACTTTTTTAAACCGACAGATTACCACTTGGCTGTGATGTCACCTGGTGCTTACAGTCTAAGATAAAAGGAGGCTTGCCCTGTAAGAGGTAATATACCTCTTCTAATTCTTACACAACACAGTACAGGAACGCAATTTTAATAAAATACTATTTATGTATTGCAATTCTGATAATTATTCTTTTTTAAATTAGTCAGTGAAACCTTATTTTAAGAGGGAGATTGTTGAATAGGTTCTTGCACACCAAAAACATAAAAAACGAAATTACAGGAAAACTATTTTTACAATTGTTAAGGAACCACAGCATTAAATGGCGGTGTTATTCTAAAAGCAATATTTTAACAAAAAACCAGGTGACGCGAAAACGTACATAAAATAACTACATGCAATACATAAATGATACGCAAACATATAAGAATTAAAATATATGCAACACACTAACTGATTTATTGTTTTGCAAATATATTAAAAGATACATACAATAATACTAAAAATACAGATAACTACGAGTGAGTCGATAAAAGTGGGAGTGCAGTTGTCTTTTATAGAGAAACCCAGACTCCCGTATTAGTAAATAATTTCATAGTCGTATTGATGTGGCTGTGAAACAATTAATGTAGTATTTAGTGTTATTTACAGGTAAATGAACTAGCTCAAAGCTATAAATGATGCTCAGCATCAGGGCATAGTAAAGAAAACCGCTTTTTTAAATAATTTGGAACAAGAAGAATGAATAAGGTAAATTTAAGGAGAAAAATGCTATGAAAATAGCAGTTATGTCTCATCGTACATGAATGATAGTGCAGTATTTTTTTTCAAAAATGAATTATTGTATGAAAACCGACCATGAATTAATAATACTTAAGATTTAGTGAACAATGTTAGTAGTAAAAATAAAAATGTTTTGTTGCCGCAGCAGTTACCCAAGCAAACTTTAACGGCCCGTTCTAAGTTGTCAACTTTATAGACACGTCTATTATGTCCATGTTACGACAATTTTTAGCCTCGGGTTCGTTGGCTACGTTCCAACAGTCCAACATTAACTTTACTCAACTTGAGCGCTAAAACGTTCAGATAATGATAAGGAAACTTGTTTGGCTCAATAACAATGAGATATTGAGTTTCGTGATATTTGATTAAATATATTTATTCAATTCATATTACTAGCTTTCACTCGAACTTTATACCATGTTGAAATTTTCAATCCACTTAGTTAGCGAACGCATGTATTCTCTGAATCTCTGCTAATATTAGAATCCAAGACCTCTGCTAACGTAGCGAGTAGCCGCAACATTGCGCCAACGAGACTTTAATATTACATACATACATACATAGCATCACGCCTCATTCCCATAGGGGTAGGCAGAGACAACATCCTTCCACTTGCCACGATCCTTGCATATCTCCTTCGCTTCTTTCAATCTCATTAAACCTTTCATACAAGTTCGTCGGTTTAGAGTACTCTTGACCTGGCCGTTATTTAAAATGTCCTGGATTTGGTCCAGGAACGTTCGCCTCGGTCTTCCCCTTCCAACTTTCGCATTCACTCTTGACTCATAAATCCTTTTTGTCAGTCTCCTTTCATTCATTCTCTCTACATGCCCAAACCATCTAAGCATACCTTTTTCAATTTTAGTCACTACGTCTTCTTTTATACCACAACGTTCTCTTATCACACTATTTCTCACTCTGTCACTCAGTTTTAATCCACTCATGCTTCTCAACGCTCTCATCTCTACCGCATTTATTTTACTTTTGTGATTCTTCTGCCATACCCAACTTTCACTACCATACATAAGTGTTGGCACCAACACTACAGCATGCACAGCCAGACTGGCCCTTTGATACACCATCTTGGTATTCATAAAGGCGTGCAGAGCACCATTTACCATGTTTCCTGCATTTACTATCCTTTCAGTATCATTTTCACATGTTCCATCTTTTGTAAATTTAGATCCCAAGTATACAAATTCTTTCACCTCTTCCACTTGTTCCCCATCTATCAAAATATTGCCATTCATCATACTCTAATATTAGCATTATGTAAACTCGTAATTGATGACAATTGATATTAACAAATATGTTTCTTATAGTCATTTATTGTTTCAACTCAAGTCATTTTATTTGTGTAAAATTACGTACAGCCTCATCTTTTAAAAGGTTACCTTAAAAGTTTAAAAGCTTCCTTTAATAAGTTTAGCAAATTTAAAAAAGAAGTTCGTGCTAACTGGCGTACCAATTCACTTTAATTTTATTTATTAATTGTTTGTAAAAGATAATCCCAATCTGACTGTAAAGGTATTATGACGGATGTCGTAAAACACGTTGATTCTTACAAAGAGAATCATAGGATCGAATGCAGCCTAGAACCAAATTAAATTATCATTCTAAAATACGTCTAATTATCTTGCAATGTACTTTTCTGTAATGTGAATAAAAGAGCGTCTAGCACATTATATATACCTTATACCTAGAGGTGTACAAATAATTCGAACTTACTATATATTCGTTCCGAATTGTATGTTAATTTTCGATTCGAACTCGAATCGAATAATTCGAAAGTTCCCAAATAATTCCTAAACTTTCGAATAACTCGTATTATTTGAATTTTTCAGAATTATTACCTATATATAATAGTGTACAACTATTAAATTATTAGTAAATTTTCGAACATCTTCAATTCAGGCTTTCTTAAGTTCAATATTTGAACATTGAACTTATATTTAATAGTTTATATACATTTTATTCAATCCATGGCATATATTTACACAAATAGAATAATTATTAGAGTTTTTTTTAGAAGAACAGCGGAAACAGGTATATAAATTCTAAAATTTGCCTTTTGGTGTTCCTTCCTATCCTAACAATCGTATGGGTTAATGATGTTGTTCTCTTGGTGTTACAAACTGATAACTTTCACATGTCTTATCGCTTATAGATGAAATACCTTTGTTATTTTCTACAAGCGTATTAAATTTCCATGATGAGAGAATAATCTTGAGACCAACACAGCTGCAAAATAAACTGTATTTGAAAATTGAACTGAGGCTACATTTTCAAACGTGCAAAGTTTTCGTGGTTTGCTGTAAGTAGTGAAGTTTAGAGGCACTTGGCGCTACGTTGAGCTGTTAAGCTTTTTATTGACGATTTTCAGCCGGCGGTTTGTTTTATGGCATACTTCCAAAGGTGCTATATTTTTTTTCTTCCTCTCGATTCAGTTTGGAAGCGTAAAAGCTTTAGAAGAATTTCTAATATTAAACGAAAATTTCTGCCATCACCTGGCGGATTTAAATAAAAGGTTCCTATTCACTTCTGACTGCTGAATACAAGCTTGCGTAGTTCCGTATAAGAGGGAAAGTTTCTTATATTATAGACTCCCCACGCTGTTTATTCCACTACGAGTTAGCATGCTACTAATTACTCTTATATGCAAATTTTTCTCACTACGTTTATCTTTACCGAAAGAATAATAATAATTTTTTAACAACCTTGGTGCATATGCTTTTTTATAAAGAGAACTCAGTGAGTCCTATTTAGTATACGATACTATGAGCTTTAATAAGATTTTACGTGTCTAACCAATAGACTGGAATGGAACTTTCACGCCTTTTTTAAACTTCAGCTTAAAAAAGGCGTGAAAGTCGCTTAATGGATTTTAGATGCAAGGAAATTTACTTTTTTTTTGCCAATTTAACTGACAGCCATTAGTTTTTAAACTCTTTTTGGCGTGTTGCATAAATTCAATAAAGAACAATACGAATACAGATTACGTGTAATGCGTGATAGATATACCTATTATATTGGAACTTATTAAGATTGCCTATTTTTTATATTTTTATGATAGGGTATAAATGATGTAGTGTGACGGCCTCGCTGGCGCAGTGTGTGTGTGTAGAAACCATAAAGGGTATATATAGCCTTTTACCAGATTAGCGCGCTTCCATCTTAGACATCACTTACCATCAGGTGAAATCACAGTGAAGCGTTAAACTGTCAGCTATATAAAAAGTGTGTATATATTTATGAAATCTACTAAAGTGCAATTTTATTTTCTTCATTATATCTAATATCTAAGACTTAAACATAATCATATTTTTAAATATAAGGAGAAATTATTTAGCTTTATATTTGGACTGCCTCATTGGTCTAGTGGTTAGCATGTTCGACTACAGACATGAGGTTCTGGGTCGGGCTAATCCAAAAATGGATATTGAGTTTTCTATTTAGATTTACTCAATATGTTCGGGAAGTTGGCGGTGTGATCCACCCACGTGCCTCGGAGAGCACGTTAAGCCGTCGGTCCTGCGCCCGATCTCTCTCCGGTTGTGTCGGATTGCCGTCACATCGGACTATAAGAGTGAAGGAATAGAGAGTGCACTTGTGTACTATGCCTGCCAACCCGCAGTGGTGCAGCATGGTGGGTCTATGCTCTAAAAACCCTCTCTCATATGAGTGAGGAGGCCTGTGCCCAGCAGTGGGACGTTTATGGGCTGCTATTTACCTTACCTTATATTAATAGCATGTAATTATAATAAAGCTTTCTTAAGAATGCAAGTGAATGAATGAAGGAAACTTTAATACAACTAGTATCTAAATACAAACACAACGCTAAATTGAAGTAAAAATTGATATTAGAGGGGTTTTTACTATACTCGTACATAGTTTACGTGATACTTATGACAGCAACACTGCTGCAAATGAATAAATACCTCGTATTTTCTACGACCCACGAAAGCCAAACCTCATCATTTTTAAAAAGCAGTCCTCAAAGCTTACAAAGTAATCACCCCAATTAATGTTACGTTTCATTCGTGACTAGTTTGTTCCAGTTTCAGCAATTACTGCAGTTTTATTTAAGACGATAATGTCGCGTAATTAACAGTTTCATTTTCATCGCTAACTGCTAATAGGGTGACAAGGCAAGGTTTAATTTGTCAAATTAAAACTTTTCTAAGTATTTGTATTTTTTTTGTTATTAAAGTGTATCATATTAAAACAAGTTATAGAAATATCTACCGGGATAACGTGAATAATTATGTATATTTAAATAAGATTATAACATATGTCTAAATATTTGCTAACTGTTCTATATCACTTGCAATAATTCATAGAAAGCTTAAATGAATAATGGTCAGCAAATCCTAATTATTTTATTTTATTCTTCATTTCTAATCAAACAGCATACATTTTTTACATGTTTTTACATTCATGTTACGCTTAAATTAGGGCCATAACAGATTACTTCTATTAATGTAAATAAAAAATAACAGAATTTTCGTTGTCTTGAAGGAACAAAAACCTATTTTTGTTATGCTGATAGGTTTGACTGTGATCACGCTTAATGGTAAATGATGATACATTCTAAGATGGAAGCTCGCTAATCTGGTAAAAGGCAATTTACCTCTTACAATTTCCACAAAGCTTTGTACAGGAACACAAGTTTATCGCATGCCGATACGTGTTTACTGGTACGGTGGTAACTAGCCACGGCCGAAGCCTCCCAGCATTAGACTAAGGATAATTATTAAATGCAATTTCCTAAATTTGCTGGGATTGTATATAAGTTAAACGAAATAATATACAACTAAAGCATTTAAAGTTTCCATAAAACTAAGACTGAAATAAGTATTCGGCTTTATCGAACGTCAGAAGCCTGTCACTTTGTCGAAACATTCTCCGAGTACGTTAACTTTGGCAAGTTTTGTCAATGTTTCCCTTATCTGTCGGAAGTTCGACGTTATATAAAGTGTCACGTAGAAATTAATTTGTGTTGCCTCGGTAGACTTTATTAACATACTTCTACTTCATATTAAATTTTGAAAACCAAATATGGGTCACATATACAGTATAATTTTTTACGAAATCTATTCAACCATTATAATTTCTAGATATTTCACAAAAATAACCATTCTTCTTGATATCATTTGTACTCTTAAATAATCGGTAATAAACTTTCTATGTTTGACAGTGATTTTGTAACACAGGGGATTACGAAATCAAGTAAAACTTTAATCTTCTTCAATCTTGATTTGGGGAGAAAGCTGGTGAAGGCTAGACGAGAGCGTTACAAACAGTGTAATCAAGAGAGACAAACGAACGACAAACATAAGAATTTGTGTGTGTGTTTATTTTACATCAGTCGTGTGTTCTAAAATAAATTCGTTTTTTGTTCGTCAATGAACAATTTCCAAGAGCTGTATTCTCTTCCAATATCCGTCAACGACTTACTCTCCAATTACCCACACTCAACACAATAACTAGTACGATCTTATTCAATGTTACACAGATACTTTCATAATATGCGAATCACTATTTTTTTTTAAATATAATCGCAACAACAGTGATACTTCCGCAAAAGTCAATATACAATGTAATACTTAAACAGTAGTTAATTGTCTCAAATAATGCTGGCCTCTAAACATAATATAGCATTATTAAGAAACTACCAGCCCCTGTTAGTTTTTAATAGTTACAATTAATATAATTTAAGTAATTCTAATCGTTTATGAAACATTACAACAATAATATCCCAAATTGGCATCATTTACAATGTTTACAAATTCAACAATGGGAAGGACGTTGTGAACTCCATTCTTTCTAAGAATATTAGCTAGTCAAATGTCGAACCGTATCCTTTATTTAAAATATTATTTTATTTGATATATAATTATTTTATATATACTATCACGCGCGCCAGTGTCTTCTGGGTATTTTGGGTCTCCTCCTCCTTGCTTCGTTTCCTCAATTTTGAGGGTCGTGACAACCACCTCTGACTTTCATTCTTTTTATTATGGAACGCCATTTGCCTCTGCTTTCCGCGGCGTGTAAGGCATCGTAGACGGAAGTCTGTAATGTGGCGTGGACCAACGCATTGGGCTCCGACCTCTTGCTCTTTTGCCATTAACTTTTCCAGTTATCACGAGCTTTTCGAGGTTATCACCCTGTTTCCTGGCAATGTGCCCAAAGTACTCAAGAATTTTTTTGAGGCAGATGGTGCAAAGCCTAGTTGTAACATTGAGTTTCTTAAGAATTGATGCGTTGGTCCGATGTGCTGTCCACGGTATACGACGCATTTTCCTCCAGCACCACAATTTAAAAGCATCGATGCGATTGCGGTCTGATGATCTCAAACTCCACATCTCAGCACTATAGAGAAATATTGAGAAGACGAGGCTTCGTAGTAGTCTAATTTTAGTTTTAAGAAATATTTGCCTATCCTTCCAAGTTCTATGGAGTTGACACATAGCGTTCTTTGCCATTTCGATACGCCTCTTTACTTCGATTTCACATGAATCATTATTGCTGATATTGGAGCCGAAGTAGATGTAATTTTCCACGGTGTGAAGACTGAGTATTCCAGTCCGCTCCAAAGAGCTCATGTGATCTATCACCATAATCTTGGTTTTTAATTTATTTATGCTGAGGTCTAAGCTGCTACTCACAGTTGACATTTTTTCCAACAGTTTTGTCATTTCGGCTTCGTTCGCAGCAAATAGTGTAGTATCATCAGCGTATGGGAGATTTGTGATCTTAACTCCACCGATGTGTACTCCGCCATCCCAATTATCGCAAGTTTGCCTCATTATATATTCGCCATATGCGTTAAAAATGCGCTTTCGGGTCTAGTGGTATGTTAAAATATATAAAATACTTATATATATTAATTTAAAATAAAATTAAATACAATATAAGCCAAAGAACTTCACACTTCATCCACATGTACACAATGATACAAAAACACTTTTCTAGCAGAGTAGTATTTTCCATCTCTATCTCAGTAAACGGTTGCATTTTTTACAGCGAATAAGTAGGTAAATTTATCCAGGCAAAGGCTAAAGCCAATACTCCAGTGGCCTTGTCAAGTTCACTTACTATCGTAGCTCAGTGCCGAGGGAGGTTCCATATCGAGTTAGCTCACTGCAAGTCTAGATTGATAATGCTATTAACTACACTCTACCACTGAGGGAATTAAATAATTCCTAGACCATCTTGGTATTGTACTTGTTCTTAGTTGAATGTTTAAAATTAAAAATCAAGTGAATGTATTTGGTTTTATAATCCCGTCCTGATTGCCTTGTTGAAGTAAAAACACTAATTGAAGTTTAGTTTTCTAAACATCGCGTACATAGTAATGAATTTTAAATGCATTATTGCACACTTTGTTATTTCACACAAATTGTAATTCCACAAGTTACAGTGACAAGTAGATATATACCATAAATTATGACCATGGACGTTAGAGATGTAAACTATATTCCAAATGTGATGGTATATGATGATACAGGCTAAAATGGAAGCGCGATAACCTGGGAACAGTCAATTAACTTCTGGTATCTACAGCATCATACGGGAACGCAAATTGTTTTGCTTGGCGGCAGGTATTTACTTGGTGATAACTAACCACGGACTAACCGAAGCCTTCCGCCAGATGACACACAGTAGAATTGATTCGATTTCCTAAATTAGCCCTGTTCAGAACCGTCTCCAGGACTTTAGCTAGCAAAGCAATAAGTCGCATTACTGCCCCAGCGTGGCTGTTATCAGAATTTTACTTCATTACGAGGAATTTACTTAAGAGTATTTCGAATTTGTTCCGAGAACTTATTTCATTTATTGAATAATATTGAAATAAGTGAACATTATATTACATGCTTTCTTAGATTTATACAATATAAAAGCATTAAAAGTTCTTGCGTATAAAGTACGCGTGTCAGAAGTCAAACTTCTTTGGCAAACTAATTTTTAAGTCTTGTTTATACAAACCTAAAACTTTATAAATCCGAGATTAAAAGGGGGGTAAAAAGGAAGATATGTTAAGGATTTATTTAATTTAATTGTCATTAAAATATAAAAATTGTCGAAAATGAATATAACTATAAATGACGAATTGTAAATAAAAAAGCTATGTGTTTTTTGTCAATATTAGAAATTATTAATTAAATTTTCTTTTCGGATTTAAAATTTAGAAAAGAGAATTTGTGAAATATTTTTATTTTATATTTTATGAAAAATAGTATATTAAATGACGGGTGGTAAATTAAAATGCTACTTGTTATGAGTATTTGTAAATATTATAAATATCTAACGTTCAAACGAATTATCATAAAAAACGCTGCACAACTTTGTGACGCTAATCACGCGTTTCATCCGTAAAAATGTTACCCTCATGCGTCTAAAGAGGTTTCATTTCAAAAACGTAAGCATTCCCTTAACATGCCACTCCAGGGCACAGGTCCTCAGTCATAAGAGCATAGACCCACCACGCTGCTCCACTGCGGGTTGCCAGACACGAATGCACTCTCTATTCCTTTACACTGATTATCCAATGTGACGGCAATCAGACACGACCAGAGAGGGATGAGGGACAGGGCAGACGGCTTAACGTGCTCTTCAAGGCACAGGGGTGGAGCACACCGCCAACATCGCAACTTCGGGCAAATATATATTACAACATTCTTTATTTACCAATACATTCAGAAGCATTGCTTAGCATAAATTACTCTTACTTATATATTGTTTTTTTTTTGTTTGCAGGTAAGCACCAGTTATTTGGTAAACCGTAAGTAGAAATTCTTTTTATAGATACAAGTAATTCTATTAATTTAAGTCCATCAAGCCAGTTAAGAGCGACGTGTAAATACGTTTAGGACAATTTGTAAATCGATTTAATCAAGTCAAATATAGAAATGGAATAAAGGAATCTAGTTTATCAAATTTACATTTATACTAAAACGTTAAAGTTGAATAATTTGTTTGGTTGAACATCCAAACTCAAAACCTAATTATATTTTTTATAATGGTTATAATTTTGTTATTTTAAATGTGGGATTTCACATTTTGTCTAGGAAGACTATAAGCTATGTATGTTACACTACGACTAACACGAGCGAAGCATCAAAGAAAAATGTGGCAAAGACTGAGAAAAATCCTTTCAGACTTCCAGTGCGTGCGACGCGTAAACGGACAAAGTTACTGCAACTCGGAAATGTTCCTCATTAAAAGTTGTAAATAGAAACTTGCAATATCTTATGTCTATTGTTGTTTTGAAGGTTAATTTACTAATACCTTATCATGGTAACATTCTACGTTTTGTCATTACCCCCATTTCTCATAAGACATGCAGTCGCAATTGCGTGAGTTAGTTTTTACAAGTTTGTGCACCCCGGAACCCTCTAAAGCCCAGTAGATCCTCTTCATCTATTAGTGGAACATCCAAGGAGCGCTCGCACATTCCTCTATGATGTCCTGGATAAGTCCGACTGAACTTTCACGAATGCGGCATAACGGGTTCCAATACGAGTATACGCCGCCTGGAACCCCGCCTTCATCGACGGTGAGAGGGAGCATTGAGTGCATTTTCCCTCTCGCTCGTGGGCTTCTTTCAACGAGATGATCGTCTCACAGAAGAGGGCCACTCTAGCCCAGCATATCTCACTGGAGCCATATCGCATCGCGCCTACAACGCACTCCAGCAAAAAATCCACGCCAATCAGGGCCACCAGTAGGTGACGTTGAGGTGCCCAGTTGCACATTCCGCTGAAGTGTGGTGCGTTGAATCAACAGTGGCACCACACTCATGGCAGGCGGATATCTCTTCACAACCAATTCGGTGCAGGAACTTTCTGAAACAGAACCTGCACCAGTCTAAAAGAGAGCGACCCATACCCCCTGGTAAGCCTTTGTTCCAGTTGAGGGCAGATTACCTCGACAGTGGTCACGCCCGCTACTGGAGACCTAAGATCCTCTCTCCACATTCAGAGCCCGGTCGACTCGGGCCCTGATGTTCCTCATCGGCATCAGGCTGTATGCCGCGTGTCCTCGCAGCCACTCTACACTTGTGGACAACCGCAAGAACTTCCGCGCGCAGTTAACACTCTTGCTTAACTCGCTTCAAGTAATGAAAAACAGCATTCGGTTTTTACGTTATAAAAATATTTAAAATAAAGACATATGTAGTAACCCCCAATTCTAAAATTTAAATAAACTTTTTGAGCCTATTTATATTTTGTTGCTTATTGACTTCAGCTACATACTGCGGGTTGTTTTCACAAATATGATGTTTACTTATCCGCTTTCCAGCGTCGATATAAATGTTAAACTATTGCACTAGTGCATTCCATTAAATGTATTAAACGTTGAATAAAAATGAACGTAAAAGTTAGACAACGGGCAATATTACAATACAGTTGTGTGTAAATTACGCGAGAGTTCATCTCTCAAGTCAAATAGGGCAGTTGCAAACTGAATGAGCTCTTTCGCTGCAATAAAAGTCCATCCTCTAGTGTTGTAAGTACTTTATGGTCAATAATATTAATACCTAATAAAAGTTATAAAACATAACCCCAGTTTTACATCTCTAAAGGGAAACTTTATTCACTTAATGTAGAGTGCATTGAATTTTTACTTTACTGGTATATGTATTATATTTCATAGCTTTTAAAGTGATCTGAATATATATTTTCAAGCGTCTATCTTGCAAATCGAGGAGGAATGAATTATATTTCTCGTCTATTATTAAGTGGACTATTTTCTTAAAAAAGGTTGAGCATTTTAAACATCAGGTGTCTATTAAGATATTTATTGGAAATATATTTAGCTTTAAAGCTTTTATTTTAAAAATATCTTGATGTTATTAACTTTAAAGTACTTTGAGCTCTCTCATACTAAGGTACTATTAGAAGTAAATATGTAATATCTATATATATTAATGTTTAGTGTAGCTTACTACTACGTACTTTTATATATGGAGGTATACCTCCATATATAAAAGCTGTATATTTAATATTTCAGATTACCTTATTCATTTATATAATTCAATAAATTATTGGATAATAAGATTTTTAGATTCGGAACAGTTTTTAGTTTTGGATATAGAGTACATTTAGCAAATATTAAATTATATTTTCTATTAGTCCTGCAAATACTATTTTTCTGTGGTATCATCCACTTAGTTTCCGATCCGGAGGGAGGATAAATATCCTTCTTCGATGACCGTCTACATTGCAAAAGAGAATAGTTTTTAAGATTTAGTCATGAGTGAGTGTGTTAAGTGTCTAAAAGCTTCGCATTATTGCCTTTCAAATGAAACCGGTTTAAAAGTCGATAACGTATATAGTCATATTTTTTGTGTATTAAACATATATAATAAAGATGAAAGCTATTGATGTTACTACAAACACGTATTCACTCTACCTGTGGGTATAAAATCATTAGAGCTAAATTAAAATATTCTATATTTAAATAAGCAAATCTGTTTTGAACCGTCAGTAGTCTGTCCTATGGTGACAAATCTACATTCAGAAAATTTATTCAACTGAGAAGAAACCGGCAAGACATTAAACATGCCAATGTTCAAGCCGAATGCTTTCGGAACCTTTTTCACGCAAAAAATGGCGTAAGAAGTTTGTTTTTATGTGTTGTATTAATTATTATTGTATTAATAATTGCGCTTAGCTTTTGTACTTTATAAGTGAATATTTAAAAACAAAAAAAAAGTCTTAGAAAATCACTTCTTAGAGACTCAAATTTATATATGGCACTTTTTGCAACTCACTTAAGGACGTTTGTATATGAAATATAACGGACAGACTGCGTTCTGAAAATTATAACAATACACCTTCATCCCCTTTAATGCATTCATAAAACTCCAACAGTACAAAGCGATGTTTAAAATTCAGTCTGTCGCAAGATGTCTTAAACATGAACCGAGCAAATATTTTCATTGAAAATTCTGTCCAGGGCTGTCGCTTTTTCAAGTTAAATCAAAAGTTGATCCCACCGCCATCCAAAGTTGGATTATAGTTGTGTTGCAATGTTTTTACTGCTGTATTACTAATAAATAATTGCATTAAAATGGATTCCACTGTCTGGTTATTGAAATTGCCAATAGTTGGTTTTTTGTCTCTTGGAAATAATAACATGATACAACGATTCTGCTCTAATCCAATTATAATTGTAATATGAAGAATGGTATATATCGGCGCGTGGCCCCGCGGAGATAATAAATACTCAATTATTTCGCAACATTAAATTAAACACATATCGCAATAGACTGATTCGCAATAAAGTGCCTCATCAACGGAGAACCAGCCTATTTATAGCACTGAGCTTGCACTTGATACATCCGGTTTAATTACAAACGAGTATCATGACAAGAGCATGACAACATAAAGAAATACAAGCAAGGTTCTAAGTAACTTACGATAACTTACTTCAATTTAATATCATCCGGTCAATAGTATTTCTACTCTTTTTTAATATTTTTACTTACATTGTAATATAAAAATATAACACCATAACGAGATTTCTAATTTTGGTACAAATTATATGTTAACATTTTAGTTTATCGATTTTGCACGGCCTTATTTTTGTTATTTTAAAAAAACTTTCGTATTATACAGTACTTTCCGTTTGATAAAAAAAAAAACTCTAAACGAGGGTATTTACGCAACCCTAGACCAGTCTGTTCAAAACACTCCCGCGTCTCGTGCTTTGAATGTGAGTGGGTAACGTAACAAATACGCTTGAAATACCTTTTTTTTATAAAAAATAACTAAAGCCATGTCCCTATCTTAAATTTAATATTACAATAATGTTGAATAGAAGTATATGGTCTTTCTAACTGTCTCATTGGTCTAGTGGTTTGCATGTTTGACTACAGACATGAGGTCCTGGGTTCGAGTCCCGGGTCGGGCCAATTTAAAAATCAATATTGAGTTTTCTATAAAGATTTTCTCAATATTTGGCCGAAGTTGGGAAGTTGGCGGTATGCTCCACCCCCGTGCCTCGGAGAGCACGTTAAGTCGTCGGTCCTGCGCCTGATCTCTCTCCGGTCGTGTCGGATTCCCGTCACATCGGACTATGAGAGTGAAGGAATAGAGAGTGCACTTGTGTACTATGCCTGCCAATCCGCAGTGGAGCAGCGTGGTGGGTCTATGCTCTAAAAACCCTCGCTCCTCGGAGTGAGGAGGCCTGTGCCCAGCAGTGGGACGTTAATGGGCTGCTACTTACTTTTATATGGTCTTTAAGTTACGATATATAAGCAAAAGCACTGTAAAAAAATTATAAAGATATAGATTAAAAATTACATCCTCTATCTTATATTGCAAGGATTAGCCCCATTTGACAATGCAGTATGTGTGATAAATTTTAGATAAATGGTGAAGGTTTTTAGACTTCCATATAACTATTGTCATTTTATAAAAAGCTTGTTAGATCTCCATATCATAGAAATTACCTACTATCCAAACTTCAAGTTTTAACCGTGACATGTGATACTTAAAATTGAGTCCTTTTTATTACTGACTAGCAATGCCTCGCAGTTTCACCCGCGTAGATACCAATCTCGTGGTGGTGTAAAGTCTACTTTGACGGCCTCGCTGGCGCAGTGGTGCAAGTACTCGCTTTACTAGCAGAGGTCCCGGGTTCGATCCCCGGTAGGAGCGAATTTGGGAAATTATATTTTCTAATTTTTCTTAGTCTGGACTGGTGGGAGGCTTCGGCCGTGGTTAGTTACCACCTTGCCAGCAAAGACGTATCGCCAAACAAAGAGTTTTGTGTTCCGGTACGATGCTGTGTAGAAACCATAAGAGGTGTAAACGCCTCATACCAGATTAGCGCGCTTCCATCTTAGACTGTGTCATCACTTTCCACCAGGTAAGATCACAATCAAGCGTTAAAACTGCCAGCAAAAAAAAAATAAGTCGGACTATAGATTTATTTTCGTTAACACAAAAGTTTTATTTCACTTAGTTTTTATATACAGGAAGTATTTAAAAACTAAATTAAATAAAACTTTTCGGATTATTAGATACATATGGCATTTTTGTAGATATTAATACGTTCTATAATATTGTAAAACAGTTTTTTGTTCTATCATCAATAGTTTCCACGACGCACGCTATAACAGATTCTTAGTATCACACCTTGGGTTTCATTAATGCATTTTTCTTGGGGATCCTAATTTTTTTTCAAAAAGTAATATAGCAGATGTCGCTCTGTGGAAATGGAGCTTCCTAATGGTGCAAAACTTTTTGAAATGGGTCCAGTAGTTTTGTGTGAAAACATTACAAACATACATACTTACAAAAACACAAATGTTTCCTCTTTATAATATTAGTTTAGACAGGTTACCGCTTGACCGTGATTTTATTTGTTGCCGAGTGTTGATACAGTCTAAGATGGAAGAGCGCTAACCCGATTAGAAGTAAATTACCTCATATGGGTTCTACACAGTATAGAACCGAAACGCCATTTCAAATTTTTTAATTGGCAAGTCTTTGTTACTGGGGTGATAACTAATCGCGATCGCTGCTGTTGGCCAATCCAGATTCAGACAATTTAGAAATGCAAGCGAAGCGAATACTTGCATCATTGAGCCAGCGAGGCTTCCCATTAAAACCATTAGTAATTAAGATTTACTTTAAACTTCAGTTTTACTAGAGTAGTTCTGATATTATGTAACAATGTGTAATAGAATGCTTGTAAGTTCGTAGCTTCATTGGTTTAGTGGTTAGCATGTTCGACTACAAACATGAGGTCCTGGGTTCGAGTCCCGGGTCTGGCCAGTTCAAAAATCAATATTGAGTTTTCTATTATCTCAATATTAGCCCGAAGTTGGTAGTGTGATCCACCTCCGCTGGCGGTGTGCTAAGCCGTCGGTCCTGCGCCTGATCTCTCTCCGGTCGTGTCGGACTATGAGAGTAAAGGAATAGAGAGTGCACTAGTGTACTATGCCTGCCAATCTGCAATGGAGCAGCGTGGTGGGTCTATGCTCCAAAAACCCTCTCTCCTATGAGTGGGGAGGCCTGTGCCCAGCAGTGGGACGTTAATGGGCTGCTACTTACCTTACCTTTTTTTAAGTTGGTGGCTCATATTGTATTATAACAAGCTGACGATCGTCATTATAAAGGATTGTGAATAATAAGTATAATTTTACGTGTCTCTTATTTTTAAGGTTAATTCTGTATAATACCGCCTACGTAACATTTTGATTGCGGTCCGAATTAGGGTGCGTGGGTGCACAAAGTGAGGGCGAAGATATTTTTAACAAATCACAACGTAGGGCTTAATATGAAATAATGGGACATAATTTGAATTTAGATTTATTCACTTTTAGGAAAGAACAACTCGAAGCATTATTTTATATATTGAAGTTATAATTTGGAAATATTGAGAACACGTTTGTTTATTAGAAACATCTACATTTAACACATTTTTTAACATTCATAAATTATTTTATTTTAAACTAGCTTATCTCTGCCGTGCTCCCATAATAATTCTAGGTCCACTTTTTAGATAAAAGTAGTCTTAATTAATTTTTCGAACATTATCTATTTACCAGTCAAAGGCGGTACTGCCGTTTCAGACATCAGCGGAAATTTAGATAGACAAATTAAAATCGATTCTAGATTTAAAAACCGTATAGACTTTTATATGCATTTGGTGAAAAACTGTTAATATGAAAGACAGACAGGCTCTTAATAAATTAAAAACATCATTAACGAACAATATGCGATGATGAATTTTACTTCATATACACTTGTTTAAAATAAAAAAAACCAACCAATAAATATTTACAGTAAATAAAAACGTTTAAATCGTAATTAATGAACTACGCGACAACCAAATTAATTAATGACACAAAGCTTCTCTGTAACCGATTGTAAATGTTTTATTTACTGAGTTTATATCTTGAAATGAAAGGTTAGGTACTTTTAATATTTATAAATAACAAATTATAATTTCCCACTCACATAATAAAAAACTCATTAAACCAATATTTTCTATTGTCAAAAAACACGTGACATTTTTATTTACAAGACGTCATTTGAGATTTCAATAAATTACTTGTATTAATGATTTTAATGACAATTAAATTGATGAAATTCCTAACATTATGATATAAAAATCAACATGACAAAAATTTCCAGCCAAAAAAAGTCTTATTTGTTTATTGTCTCCTTTTCTTACAAAAAGGCTACACTAAATAAAACATATTTTCATTGCAATTCAAACAATGTCGCGTGCGTTCACAAAGAAGTCTGCGCTAGACATTCTCTGTCAAATTACAGTGTGAGTTGAATACAAATTAAGGGGAAACCGTTTTTGTTACATATGTAATAACTTGTTTATGTTATTCATTTATAAGGACAAGTTTTTATACCTTATATTTGTATATTATTATTATTGCACGTTATGTTTTTGCCAAAGAAAAATCTACCAGTCTTTAAATTATTTTAACGACGTCGTAGTGCGTCCGTTAATCAGCATAAAAGGGCTTTTATTTATTTATTTATTATAGGTTCACTAGCGAATACTCACATAATTTTTGCATAAATTACATTTCATAAAGCACTTACAAAATATGTGAACTCATTTCAAAGTGAACTCCACATGCATAAACAATTAAATTAGTAACAAATATCTTATGAACTTAATCTTACACTCGTCGTCGTCGTCGCTTCAACCGATGGACGTCCACAGCTGGACATAGTTCTCACGAAATGATGCCCACAAGACCCGATCTTGTGCCGCCTGACTCCAGCGGCTACCGGCGATCCTCCTTATATCGTCGGTTTACCTTGTGGGGGGTCTTCCTACACTGCGTCGTCCAGTGCGGGGTCGCCATTCCAGCACTTAATGAGGAGATCCGTAGCAGAACCAAAGTCACCGACATAGCTCTACGAATCGCGAACCTGAAGTGGCAATGGGCGGGGCACATAGTCCGACGAACCGATGGACGTTGGGGTCGGAAAGTGCTGGAATCTTACACTAATCTTACTCAAAAAACAATTGCAAAATTATTTGCTATAATAATTACATGCAAAATAACTAAAAATGATACTATTAAGAAAATTTGTAAAAATTAAAAAAAATAAGCTATTACTTAACAGTTAGTAGACTTATAACTAATTTTCGAAAGACAGCTGGTGAAATCACATGTATATCAAGTGACCTGCTGAATTTATTATATAATTTGCAAATACAAGGGATGGCGGAGTTAGCACCGAACACTGTTCTGGCGCGTGATGACATGAGAGGAGTAATAATGTGACGCGGGTATCTGTATGGTATTCTAAAGTTGATCTTATTTATTAAACCTGAACAATCCTTTAAATTCGTTAATAACTTATACAAAAACTTTAAATCAAGCAAATTTCGTCTATTTTCAAGGGACTAATTCAATCTGTTGTCATAAAATACGACTGTTTTTTATTTTATTTTTTCTGAATAGGACAAAATTCACCTGAATCTTTTCTGAATTCGCTTCGATCTTAAGTAATGGACAGCATAACATAGACGCCAGACGATACTGCAATACTCCAAGTGACTACGTACAAGACTATTGTACAGAATTATTTTGGTTTTGTGTTCTTTAAATGTTCTACTTTGTCGCATTATAAATCCCAACATTTTTGATGCTTTGTTAATTACACTATCTATATGGTTCAGAAATATCAATTTTTTATCTAGTAATACTCCTAAATCTCTTACTAGCTCGACTTTCTTGAGTGTAATACAATTTAAATTGTATCGTGTTAATCGAAATAAAGAAATTTCTTACGTTTTAAATATTTTTTTGTGGTTTTCTAACGTATCGCAATGGACTGTCTTATAACATGTTATGACTGAGACATTTTTTTTATCGTTGAAAGGTAAGCTCTAAACTGTAATCTTATCTGTGGGTCTGTGATGATTAAATCAGACTCAGATGGAAGCTCGCTAATTTGTTAAGAGGTACCTCTTATAGTTTCTACACAGCATCATACCAATTTGTAGGTTAAAAAAGCAATTACCTTTATTTGCACTACTGGCGATCGAACCCAGGACCTCTACTAATGGAGCGAGTACCTATATATAAATGATTTAATTTAAAACTTTCACAACATTATAACTAAAACTGCGAAGCAATAACAACAAAATCTGCTTAGCCTAAACTCTACACATATACTGAACCTAGATGATAATTCTAAGACATTATAACCTTCATTACTCTTTATATAGGTAGTGAAACATTGAGTTAGTTACTTTAATTACTATTACAACTAATTTCAACTAATTGTATCGTGAAATCCTTTCCTGAAAAGTTCTCAAAGGTAAACGGATATTCCTGAAAGTTGCCCAAGATTCCGTTGAATGTTTCGACATGAGTTTGCGAACTTCAGGAAGTTAGATTAGAATGTCTCTGCCGTGTATACTTACAGACATACTCGTTGATATTTTGCTCCCTACCTGCTAAATAGTTTTCCAATTTGTTCTTGTGAAACTATAGATATTGATATCTTCTATAGTAAAATTTACTTAGTTTTTGGTTAGCAGATATTTTAAGGCTTTTCTTTGATTTCATGTAATGATAAGCGAAACATTCTAAAATGGCAGAACAATAACCAAATTACAGTTATAATTTACCCCTTATTACTTTCTACACAGCAATGTGCCGGGATATAGTTTTTTTTTGGTAATAGGTTAGTAATTGACTGTGATCTCACCTGAAAGTAAGAGATAATTTGCCGTTGCGTAAGAGATAATTTTTACATAACATCTTACTAAAATAAAGTGTCTTTGCTTGGTATTGTAGAAATCACCTACGCCCAAAGTCTCCTATTAGCTCAGACCAACACAGGGAAATACATTTTCTAAATATGCCCGATCAGTATCAATCCTAAACCTTTGCAAAGAGATTGCTCACACTTTTACTCCAGTGAAGCTAGTGAAATATCCTATGTTATTCCTTAAAATCCTACGGAAATCCTTCAAGCAGTTTCTGAAATTAGATGCAACTCGTAACTAGATGGTACTTCTGCACTAATATCATATAAACATTCAATTTGTATTATAGAAATTCCTGCCTAAACCATCGCAAAGCTTATCTACGACTGCATTATTTAAAATTAATTTATTATCAAGACCATGTTAATGCTATTCACACCCGGCAAAAATGAACCTTCAGTTGGAGACGAAAACTTTAGGGGTATACACTGTCTACTGGTATCTTTTTGAAGTGAAACTTCTGTAGGCACATGAGTGTAAATTTTTTACGGATAAGCGCGTGATTAACGTCAAGAAGATGCTAATTCGTGTGAAGGTTAAATACTTTTAATATTTACAAATATCATGTGGCATTTTAATTTGCCACTTGTCATTTAATAATTTAATACTATTTTTCATAAAATATAAAAGAAAAATATTAATAAATTCTTTTTTCTAAATTTTTAAAAATTTTTAATATTGACAAAAATAAATAGCATTTTTATTTACAATTCTTCATTTGAGATTTCACTATATTATTTGTATTAATTACAGACACTTTTGAAACTTTACTGAGAATTAAATTCATTCCTAACTTATCTTCCTTTTTCCCTCCCTCTCGGAAATCTATAGTTTTAGATTTGTATAAATATAAACAAGGTTTAAAAATTAATTTTCCAAAGAAGTTTCACTTCTGGCATGTGTACTTTGTATGCACGCATTTTTAACTTTTCTCGCTATAGGCTAAATCCTATATTTGTAAAAATGTTTGTCCCTTTATTCATATCAGCTACGTTGAGCCAAAGAAGTTTAACTTCTAACAACAAAGCTATTTTCTATGTTATCCAAAATATAAACGTTGCTAGGATGAATATTTTTATTAAATAACTATATATCATCGCCGTGACATGACCAAGAAAAACCGTTATCGATTCAAGAATTTTATGAGGCGTACATGTTTCGAAGGCTTTCAGGAAATCCCAAACGGCCATTTGATAGTCTGGTATATCAGGGTACGATGTTTAAGGTCAAGATTTATGTGAAAGGTATCCGGATTACTAAGTAAAGATATTTTCACTACTTGCTTTTTGTGATGTTTTGATAAGCGGGCTCTTGTCGATCATCCGGCGGAGGTTTAGAAGCTTTTCTTTACAATGCCTTTGCTGGGGGATATGAAAAGGTTCCTATGATAGCCAGTATTGAATAGAATGCGGTAAAAGTCTAAATAGGTAACATTAAGCGTACTAAATAGATACTTTGTGTGTATGAAACAATCGCAACGTTTTCAAACAGTAATTATTTCCTTTGTACGAGTGTTTAATTTGTGTTACTTTGTAAACTGAAATTAGGTGTATTTATTTGAAGTGTCGAGATGAAATATTAAAGTTTCATTTCAGATTTATATAATAGTTGAGACAATCATACAATTTGATCTCGATGTTTTTTATTTAATGATTTCTCGTGAGAATTCATATGGTTTATACGTTTTATTATATCCACGAGTTCATTTTCGAGATTAATAAATTAAGAAAATTATATTGTTTTAAGTTTTTGCTTTACAGTTTTTTATAATATTGTCGAACAAAATTGTAAATCTAAATGTTATTCACAAGTCTTTATAAATAAATTGTAATATGTATAAAAAATTGGATTATTATTAAATTCTCACTTGTTATAACTTACAATCGTTAATAGAATACTTTTTAATCATCCACTTTGAATGAGCTATTCATCACGACGTATTATGTTAATACAAGTTGTTTTTGTCTAAAATAATAAAAGCATATTAATAGGTATTAAACAAAAAATGATATTATAGAAATCATACCTAGCGAAAGAAAGTTCTGTCAACAACTGAATAAGAGGTTTCTTTATCATAGGAGACAAGCAAAAACCAAAAGTACTGGAAAGATTTGGCCAATCTGAGTGATAAATCTCAGCAAGGGTTGGAATTGTCACGTAATGCTTATATTTTGTCCCGCTACGTGACCGACGTGATGGAAATTAAAAATTACGCGAACAATGAAGACAATTTGTATAGCAAGATTTCACATTAAATTGTTTAGTTTTGATTTACATTGCTCCAGAAATCTTGTTGTTGTTGTCATATACGTATATGCATTTTAACGTGTTTCTCGTATATATCAAAGGCTGTTTCTTGAGCACATATTTACGTATATTTATTATGATAACATTTACATATAACCAAACCCCACCTAAACATTTTGCTCGTGCTTATTTCCATGTACCGTACCGTACCATGTTTCAATTCATATGAAGTTACCATTAGGAATTTATATCGCGATATATTTATTTCATGCTGAATAGATTAAATATAATTAACAATAAAATTGTAAATAAAAAGTCATGCAAATTGTATGAAAAATCATTGTTTTGTCAATTTAAAATGTGCCTTAAATAAACCTTACCTAAATAAGGAATTGTGATTTTTATATTTCATGTTGGAAATTAATATTATAAACATTTAAACAAAGTTGCGAAAACCTACTTATTTTTCATTTTATGTTAGCAAACTACTTACTAGTTTTCTATGTGATACTTTTCAGATCTTTATAAGTATGTAGCTACAAAATGTAATTATATACCTAAAGACATTAAGAAAATATATTTTTACAATTATAATTATTAAAGTCAAATTAAGGCAACTTCTTGCCTCGACTTTGTAATAATTAAGCAATTAAGATGTATGATTAATATTAACAGAGGCTGTAACGCTATAATTACCTAAAACAAGTTAATTTTATAAAACGAAAAGTATTCGTGAGATCAAGAAAGTACAAAGTGTGTAGATTTTGTGAAGATATATAAAACTAAAGTCTATTCTTACTTAAAACTGTATTAATGTCAAGTATCGTCCACTGCCAGTTGAAAAAATGTATTTTATCTTTAGTGGATGAATAAAAAAAGTCTTTAATTAATGATTGAAAATGTAAACAAGAAATATACTTTGATAGAGAAACATATAGAGTTGTGATTGCCAAAGGGGCAGACACGCGAGTTTTTTTTAAAACTTACAGGTTCGAATCTTGGGCAGGTACCACTAAATTTTCCTACTAAAACTTATATGCTAAAAGTCATATACCTACGTATTATTTATAAATGATCATTGTGCTCTTTAGTAAAGGAAAACTTTTTGAGGAAGTTTGCAGATCCCAGGAACAATCAGGAATATTTGTAGCCTGCTTACTTTCTTTATTGTTTTACGCCGGGACATGCCTTTAGGCACCCCAATCAGATCTAAAGTCTTATCGGGAGTGTGGAACTTGCTGGAAACCTAGTATACCCACGAAAATCCAGGGATACCCTCCACATCCTTTTACAGAGTACCAGAGGATCGGTAGACGCAATCTACCCTGGCATTCCAGAATATTCCTCTGGTAAACTTAAAATGACAAGACGAGACGCGCAGATCTACGCCTCCTACCTCCCAACCCCCTGCGCCGTTATACCGGAGCGTCAACAGCGTTCTCCCGTTGCCTCTCATGCGCCTCCTTCAGGGAAATAACAGTTTCACAGAAGGAGGCTACTGCCTTCCACTCCCTTTACCAGTGAGCATTGCGCCAACTATGCCTTCCAGCGAAAGGTTTCCTCCAACCAACGATGTCATACCGCTGGTGTCCCCACGTCGAGCATTCTGCTATAGTGTGTTGCACTGAATCCACACTCGTGCTTCACACTCATGGTAAGCAGGCGTTTCCTCCCTGCGAACATTCTGATGCAGTTACTTGCCGTAACAACCATCTCAGGTCAGCACCTGCACCGGCCTGCAAGAGATAGATCGGTGCCCCCTAGATAACCAATTCTCCAGGTGAGGATGGATCGCTCCTACCATGATCAAACCTGCTATAGGAGATCTAAGATCCTCATGTCACCTTTGTATCAGTGCTCTGACTCGGCATCAGTTGACACCTTTCTGGTCCTTGCAGCTGCCCTGCACTGATAGACAGTTGCTAAAAACCTCCGCCCGCAGTTCCCAAGGAATATCACCCGCCAGGAGAGTTGCCGCCGTCCACTGTACGGTACCCCCGTATTACCTTAATAGCTATTTCTCTCTGAGCCCTGCGTAGAATGCCTTTTAACCTGCATTGAAACTGCGTGAATAGTTTATGCCCTGAACACTAACTATCCTTTCTTATTAGATGGGAGGAAAGTTTCCAGTAGCATATTAATAGCCAACCCTACCATACTTATCAAAAGCTGTCGCAAAAGAACAAAAAGAATGAACTAAGAAAAAGATTGTTTTGAAATAATGGCAACATATATCTTCACAAAATTTTCTCGGAACAAACAAATAATAGGTTGGATAGCAGCATTGAGAAGGTTTTATTACGTGATCTGATAACTGCTAACCGGTTCACAGTTCAATGGATATCCCAGTTAGCGATCGTTTTTCATAAAACTAGCGAACTTTATAAAGTAGGTTTATATAGTTTTTGTTGAATTCCTACTATTATATTATATTTTCAATCGTTAGTAAAATACAGCTTAAGTAATCCACTCAATTTCAAATACATTTTTTTACTTATACTGAATGAGATTTGATTTTAATCCAGATTTTTCAAATATAAAAATAAAAATTCTACAGCACCATCTATTGAAAGTCTACGTAACGTATATGATTTCTATAAAATGAGTTTACGAAGTTGTGTGCTAGATGGCGTTAGTAGTAGTAGTTATAAGTAAAAATATACTTAGAGTTCTTATTTTACAGGTTTTTAGATATTACAATTTGGGTGCCTTCAATTAGGCTTACACGTACGAATTGACTTACTTATTTACTATTTTCATCAAAGCCATTTTATTCATTGTTTTGTCAAATAAATGTTTATATAACGTTGAGATGCATCATTATTGTTAAGCATTTAATAGTGAATAAAAAATACAAGGTATATTTATTTATTTATTTACATAGATGCACCATCGACTTATCACTTTTGGTTTGGCGGCTAACTCGTGGAAGTTAATTTAAATGCGGACTCGATTAAACTGTATGTATTTTGTTATATATGACACGGTTACAAGATTGATCTTAATAGTGCTATCCAAGCCAAGCTGACCACTTGAGATATTATTGTTTACCGTTTTTTTGTGTTGGCATCTATGTGCACAGAGAAGCTGCGTGACGCGACGACTTATAGACTAGCTACATATTCTATGACGTGGGGTTTTGTGTAGAGTATGGTGCAGAAATTAACAAGATCGCCACACACTCAACATTATACAAACAGGTAATACTCGCCATTACAGATGTATACAACACTATTTATTGTTAAATTAATTTAAGTGTGTTGTGAATTGGGGAAGAAGGAAATGATGCAAATTAAATAAAATCTGATATCCAATATGAAAGTACTTGTGCTATTGCGATTATAATTACGTTATGCAGAAGATATAAATTGGGAAGAACAATCTAATCCATTTGCGCACAGGTGCTACCCGGAGCTCGCTGCCAAATTGTTTAATACATATTTTATATACATCCTGTCATTGCTTTCATATCTCACTTTTTCCTTCATCTCACAGAATATTATAACCTATTATTTCTAATGCAATGTTGTGCTTCACCGAGTGATCCACTGTAATCTAAACTAATATTAAAAAAAGGAAACATTTGTGTTTCTTGTATGTTAGTGTGTATGTATCTTTGTAACGTTGTCACACAAAAATTACTGAACGGATTTCAAGTTTTTTCACCATTAGAAAGGTGCATTTTCACTGAGCGACATAGGCTATATTATTTTCTCAAAAAAAATAGGTTTCCCTAAGAAATTTACATTGATGTAACCCAAGGTGTGCCACAAAAAATCTGTGATCTATCTGATCAAAAAAAATATTCTCCAGTATTATAGAAGGTATTAATATCTACAAAAAAATCCGCGATACCATATGTCTAGCAACTATAGTTATGCCACTAGAACTACTTTTTTGCATTTTAAAAGTTAACAAAAGTACCGTCAATAGTCAAACCATATTATTCATACCTCTGTGTTAATCCTTATCCTATTAAAAATACTTTTTAAATGATTAAATTCCATTCAAAAGATGTAACGAATTCATAAAAGTCCATCTAATGTATCCCGAGTCGATCTCCAGAGTTTCAAATGTCATGTATAGGGAAGTTCTGAGACAATAAAGTATTACAAACAAATATCTTCTCTAATATTATAGGAGAAAGTTTTGCATTTAAAATTTTCGTTTTTATTTTTAACAACTTAGTTAAAATTAATAAATTATGTCTTTTTTTCGCTGGGAAATACTTTTATACAAATCCCGACTCATGAGTCAGGAGTGTGGGATTTAGAGAGGGATAATCACTCGCAATACCCACTAAAACTCAGTGGAAAGCTGTGGCGTACAGACGGCCAGCCGCTCTTCCTCCGCTTTTTAAATCTTCATATGTAATCTATTCATTTGGATAAGGCATTATATATATTATAAATATGCATCATTGTGGACTTTGTTTTGATCTTTTTAAGGTGTACAATTTTGAAGTACATTAATTTGATATAACTCGCAAGGTTTAGCCAGCTTTTGAGCTTTCAAAGCACAAAATTAACATAATTTTGTGCTTACGTCATCCCAATACAAACCTTGGAATATTTCGGCTGTTCTATAATATGTGTGTATTACACATATAAACCTTACTCTTGATTCATTTTATCTAATGCTGAAAACTGTAACGGAAATCAACGGAAGCGACTTTTTTTACTATGTAAAGATTAGAAACTCCGACTATGAAATCAGAATGTCAATCAAAATTATTTGTAAATACACAACTTATATATATAAAGTACTTGCTTCACCAGAAAATTTCCAGGGTTCGATTCCTATTCCATTCAATATAGAAATGGTTTTTTCTTTGACCTTAGTCATATCTTGTTACGACGATACAAGTAGTAAGGAGCCGCCAAGGCAATAATTTACCTTCTAATTGAAGGTACTGTAAAGAGGTAATTCACCTCTTAGATAGATAGATAAATACTCTATTGTAATAACTAAGAGGCAACAGTATATACCACCACGCCTCATTCCCATAGGGGTAGGCAGAGACCACGTCCTTCCACTTGCTACGATACTTGCCACTTGCATATCTCCTCTTCACTTCTTTCATTCTGCTTAAAGCTTTCAAACAAGTTCGTTGGTTTAGAATACTCTTGACCTGGCCCTTATTTAAAATGTCCTGGATTTGGTTCAGGAACGTTGTTGAACGGTGTTCCCCTTCCAACTTTCGCAGTCACTTTTTGTCAGTCTCTTTTCATTCATTCTCTTTACGTGCCCAAACCATCTAAGCATATCTTTCTGAATTTTAGTCACTACATCTTCTTTTATACCACAATAATATACAAATACGAACTAAAAATATATTTTACGACATTAGCGTGATAGCATCATCACTTACATCTTATCATTCCATACCACCCAGGTGAGATTTACAGTTAAGCGCAATCCTGTAAAAGGAGTAAAATAATACCTTCGCTAGCAATTACTCAGTCTAATCAGAAGCCATGCAAAAGTATACTTACGCCTAACTGGATATACTGTCTTAAGATAATAAATAAACTCCATTATACAGGAAGACTTACGTCATTATCAGATACTGCACGCAACATTACGGTTAGGAAATCGTTTAGGAGATTCTTACAATCTTTCGTGAGTTATATAAAATGTTTTATTTTTGTTGACAGATCAGCCCTTGACTGTGATCACACCTGATGATAAGTGATGATACAGTCTAAGATGGAAGTGCGCTAATCTGTTTGGAGGCAACAGAAAAAAAGGAACACTAATCTCTTTACTTGGCGGCATGTCTTTGCTGCTAGCCATGGACGAAGCGGCCCACCAGTCGAAAACCGTTATTACGTTTGTCTTTATAGTAAAACTTTGGTCGCCAATTAATGACTTTATTGGATTTTGTGGTGGGACTATTTGCTTAGGTAACAGGGGTTCCGGGGTTCAAGTTCAGGAGACGCGGTGTATGTTTTTTTTTACTAATTTGTCCTGTATAGTTTATTATACTTTTTGTTTGGTAAAACGATTATTTACCCCTTGCCATCAATTGACTGCCTCTAGTGGTTAGCATGTTCGACTACAGACAACAATTAATAATAATCTATATTGAGTTTTATATTATGATTTTCTCAATATTTGCCTCATGATCTCAATATTTATTTGCAACACATAAGATAAGCAGGTAATATTACTTATAATTCTTACAATTAATTCATTAAACTTCATAAAACATTGAAACACAAACTTAATAACTATGTCAATATGAGAAAGAAAAATGTTTTTTACTATACGAACTTTTCCATGATTGGAGACGCATTTTTTACCAAAGGCCAAAATTGGTTAAAAATTTAAATTTTAAATAAATTGAATTGTCAAAAAAGTGGCTACTTTTTTGACAATTAGGCGCAGGAGCGACGGCTTAACGTGCTCTCCGAGGCACGGGGGTGGTTAACACTGCCAGCTATCTAACTTTGGGCAAATATTGAGAAAATCTTAATAGAAAACTCAATCTTGATTTTTGAATTGACCCAACCTGGGACTCGAACCTAGGACCTCATGTCTGTAGTCGAACGTGCTAACCACTAACCAATGAGGCAGTTTTGGTATGTATGTCATAAAATTCACATGTGTTTTAATATTACAAACACACATAACTATTTAATTTTTACGGACCAAAGAAAATCTAATCACGACAGTGTCATCATCAGTAAAGAGTTCCGTTAGACGCAAACGATGCTTTTGAAAAAGATACCTCTGTCAAGATAAGACCGATGAAAAGATCTCTCAAAGCCGCCTTAAAATACACTTATTATAAATCTGAATGTTCCCTGCCTTTTTCATTATACTATTTTTAAAACGAATAAAATGTTGGAAGTAGTTTTTCAATACGATGATACAAACTAAAGCCAATTCAAACGCAAACATACAAGAAAGCTTACATCTGCCTTAGAGTGACCTTTCAAGTATTTCTAAAGGCCACTGAATTTTCCATCCACCATATTGGAAAAAATATACAAACAAAAATCAACCTAATTCATATGCGACAAAGTACAAAAACGCATACACAATATTGTTTCAACAACCATCTCGACAAACAAGCCTAAGTAAGAAACATTATTGTTATTCAGAATTGAATCTTAAATATTTGTGTTACAGAGTCTAGATTCAATTTTCGACTATTTTTTCCGGTTTTCTGTTTCACAAGGGAAGGTTTTATTTTATCATGTGGGATGAATTCTAAATGCCTTTCTTTCATACCCCATTTAGATCTTTTTTTCATTTATTGAGATAGAATTTCCATTTGTTCCTTTTGCAGACAGTGGGATAGCTGGACGTGACAACAGACTGTCACCAAGAACAATCAGACCGAGACTGCCGTTCATAAAACGAAAAAAAAATGTTTGTCAAAAGAAAGCTTAAGAAATGTTATACCAAATGTTATTTCTGTAAATTTTAACGGTCTCGCGGTGCCATACTTGCTTCAGTTGCAGGTGTCTTAGTTTCCATTCACGAAAAGGCAAAATTGCGTTTTTTAATTTGTCTAAGTCTTGACTGTAGAGAGGCTTCGGCCATGGCTTATTGACCTACTAGAAAACACGTGCTAAATCATTGCTGTGTACAATTAATAAGATGTAAATATCCTGTTATCAGGTAAGTGCGCTTTCATCTTAGACTGTATGATAACTCACTATGTGGAGTAACTACGTATATAAACTATGACAGTATAAAATTTATACTTTTTTTGTATACTTTATTGCACATCAAGAATTACGTCATCTGTACCTGAAAAATGCAAGTGTCGTCTTTAAAGCTGTAATTGGCTACCCGAGATACCAGACCCGAGAGTGTCGACCCATTTTTCCGAGAAATACGACCAATTATAAAATCCCTAGAGACTAGCTATCCAAAGGGTATCGAGGTCATGCTATTTCTGGTTATTCAATAAATTATGGAATCGAAATCATATAACATGTACAGTTCTAATATAGTACAAAATCCGATGATACGTTTTTTAATAAAGACTTAATTCAATTTCCCTACTATTAAAGTCTTACATACATACATAGTATCACGCCTCATTCCCATAGGGGTAGGAAGAGACATCCTTCCATTTGTCACGATTCTTGCAGTTAAGTCATAATATCCCTATATCTTGTTTAAATTGAAATCGTTAACAAAATACCATTTTTTTCATCTACTAAAGTTCAAATAAATTTTTATAAAACGCTTCATTAGCTTCACTTATAAAACTCGGTTTGCTTCAAATCGATCTTTAACAAAAAGATGATACAGATTAAAGATGGTTGTTTTATTTAACATCGAATTAGAAAACCAAAAATTAATAATAGTAAAAAAAAAACACGTTTCCCACCCAAATTGCTCGATATCAATCGTTATAATTTTTCACTACTTTCATTCGGAAATAAAGATTTAGTTCCAAGATTTCATTGAAAGCACCTCACGCTTTTAGAATATTGACATTCAATATTCTCGTCAGTAATTTGATTGTCATGCTAAGAATTATTTTCTACTTTTAATTTTAATTCAAAGTCAAAGTCAATCTGTTACAGCACTTTTGAATTGTCAAATATAGTTTTTTTTTCGTATATTATTTAAATAATTGACTGATGATAACAATAAAGAACGACTTACAATCTAAAGTTACGAGAGTTCCTTCGTGCCCTGAACTGTGAAGACACACAAACAACAAACTCACAACAAATTATGACTAATAGAGTGTGTTTTTACTTTTTTCACTTATAATTTATTAAACTTTTTACTGATGACACACGTAACACAATTTTTCAAATGTTACTTCATTAATTTAACTTAACTTTTCCATTTGATAATCACGTAAAAGGATTAAATATAAAAGTTTTGAAAAGAACCTCGTGTTAGATTTCGTAGGAATAAACTTACAAATATATACAACTCGTTTTTATTCAAATAATGAAGCACTTCCAATTTTCATTACATTCTCGAGTCCACCCAGCAACATAGTTTTTGTCGTTATTTTATATATGAAAATACCTGTACATTTTGTGAACAAAGCAGTTTTGTAAAGGCAACTAATTAACTAAAACCAGTAGGACAACGTCGATCAGTTTGCTTTTGATTTGCTTTTACATCGTAACCTGGTGAGCTTCACAGGTTCTTGTACCCGAGAAAAAGGAATAGTGAAAGTTGAGCGTGTCTACTTTTTATAGCTGGCAGATCATAATTGCTCAACTTATGTAAAATAAATTCCTATTTAAGTAAGAAATTAAATATTTGAGGAGTAGTTAAAATAGTTTTCTATTGTTTTCTGCTTTGCACAAGTTCAAGGAATAATGTGACAAAGTTGATCGCAATCTGATGAACGATTTATAAAACAACTAGCTGCCCCACACAACTTTGTCTGTGTACAAATAAATGTACGACTTAAAGTAACACGCCATCGGTATGATGTTCAAGCAAGATAACTAATACTGATGATGATGGTTTCAATATTATATTTCAATTTTTTAAATAAAATAATAGAGAGAAGAACTTTGAAACAATTTTATTTGTTATAAATTGAAATGAAACCCACCTTATTTCTTAAGTCGTAACATATCCAGTTTAATAAAATTAAATCATTAAAATTGGTTAAGTAATTTCCAAACTCATCGCAGACAAACCCTGTAATAGGGAACTTATGAAAACTATTAAAATCTTCATAGAAATTTAATATTAAATGAGAAAGTACTCGAATGCTGAGATATTTGCTCAGCACTAGATCTTTGGATCTAACAATCTCAGTCGAAAGACTCTAAAATGAACCATTTTCAAAATAAAACTCTTCCGAACATCTGATGAGCGTATTGACTTTAGTGTTGAAAATCGCATGAAACAAGCTCAAGAAGGCACTTCAATTTGCACTTTATTGGAACCTGTCAAACTCCAAATTTGCATGCACTGAATGGGATATTGATTCAATAACGGTGCAAGGTTGAATTATTTGCCGACAGACTTGAGAACTTCCTTTTTATTCTGTTTGGAGATGCTCGTTAATATTAAATGATTGGCAAACACCTACGGTTCGAGTTCCTTTTCTTTTTAAATACTTCCATCTCAAATTAAAAATTAAAAGTGCGTGCGTACAAACTACACATGTCAAAAGTGAAACTTCCTTAGCAAACTAATTTTTAAGTCTTGTTTGTATTTATACAAAGCTAAAATTTTAGATTTTCGAGATTTAGAGAGAGTCAAAAACGATGATATGTTAGGAATTTAATTGTCATTAAAATATTAAGTGTCGAAGATTGATACAAATAGTTTATTGAAATCTCAAATGATTTCCCACATTTATGTCTACACAAACAAAGTTGTGCGGTTATCTCTGAAATCAACTAACTAAAGACAACCGTACAAATAAGATCAAACATTTTTCCAGATATTTCTTCAAATGATACACGTAACATATAACAACCAGACGTTATAAACCCCTTTGTTCCCTAAATAGGATATTTCTCGTTGATCAAGTTAATAAACAAATTCAGTTTCAATTATTCTTTTTCAAGTAGGCTTTTACAGCATGTTTGAATTGTCAAGTATCGTTTCATGTCATTTCCAATCTACGACAGATGATATTAGAGAACAACTTAGAATCTGAAGTTACGAGGGTTTCTAATAGTCCTGTCCTGAGAAGAACCCACAACAATCTCAATCGAGTGTAATTTGTTTATCGTCAATAGTAGAATTAATACAATTTAAATTAGAGCAATTAATTAACTCCCATTTTCTTTTGTCGTTTTAGTAATCCTAAAAAGTATGGTACGGTTTTTCAATTAGCTTTTTTAAACGGATTTAAAATTTATTGAGTGACATCTCTGGAATGTATTTTGTTAATCCCTTATAAGTAAAACCACATTATAAGCGTATCACATACAATTTTAGGTGAATTGAGTTACCTTTGTACAGTGTGGTTGTTAATACTACACATTTGCTTAAAGCGTCCCCGAAAGCCAAATTAACATTTAAATTACGTACAATAACGTTGCATGTTCGTAATTATTTCGTATTGTCTTTGTTGCAACTAGTTTCTCGACTATTGGAGTAAGCTAAAGTTCTAATGACTGTTTTAGTAGTAATAACGATTTTGTATTATATACGCGATATTTTTAAATATACTATTTATCATCTTTGAATTATGTGGACTCGACAGCCAGATTTATTTAAAGCAATTTAATCTAAATTTCTGCCTCTGCCTCATTGGTCTAGTGGTTAGCATGTTCGACTACAGACATGAGGTCCTGGGTTAGAGTCCCGGGTCGGGCCAATTAAAAAATCGATATTGAGTTTTCTATTAAGATTTTCTCAAGATTTGCCCGAAGTTGGGAAGCTGGCGGTGTGATCCACCCACGTGCCTCGGAGAGCACGTTAAGCCGTCGGTCTTGCGCCCGATCTGTCTCCGGTCGTGTCAGATTCCCGTCACATTGGACTATGAGAGTGAAGGAATACAGAGTGCACTTGTGTACTATGCCTGCCAATCCCCAGTGGAGCAGCGTGGTGGGTCTGTGCTCTAAAAACCCTTCTTAATTTAGCAATCTTAATTAATGTACGAGTATGTGGACAATGCTGAGAGGCTTTATCAGAAACTAGCTGAGTCATACATTTTCGTCTGCGTCTACAAATAAGAGAGGGTTAGAAAGAGACCAAATTTGATTAGCATTAAAAAGGTAAAGTGAGTCAACCCTAAAAGATAGGCGTACGCTACTGTACACATTTAATTAAAAATCTTTTCAAGGGGAATAATTCAGTCATACATAATCTTAATCGTTTACTCAGCTCACGCAACAGAAGCTCTCAGATGAAAAAAATCCCAAATTTTTAATTACTGCCTTGGTGGACTCTTGCTCTTGGTATTGAGATGTTACTAAACAGTCTATAGCCATCCTCTATAACTGGGGTCTAACTCTAAAAGTCATCAAATTTGTTCCGTAGACCCTAAGATTAGCGCTTTCAAGCTAACTTTTTAACTTTATAATATAAGTATGAAGTACATTTTTATGTTTCTGGGTACAAACTCGACACGATTGTTTACTCGAAACTAAATCACGGATAGAAGCTAGTTATACAAATATCATGTGTGTTTTTATATTGCTGACAGTTATCTAATCTGGTAAGAGGCGATATATCTTTTATGGTTTATTCACATCATCGTACCGGAACACAAATAACTTGCTTGTCAGTACGTCTTTGCTGGTAGTGTGGTAACTAACCACGGCCGAAGCCTCCCGTCAGGCCAGACTCAGAGAAATTAGAAAATACGATTTTCTAAATTCACCCCACTGGGGCTCGAACGCGGGACCTCTGCTCGCAAAGCGAGTACTCACACCTCTGCGCCAGCGAACCCGTCAAAACATTTTAATAATCCAAAGATTTCATTGCTGTCTGTAAGTTAAAGCTTGTACTCTCACCTCGTGGTAAGTGATGATATATTTGCAGCTTACCTCGACTAGTTTTTTATTTCTTAAAAGTTTCTATGCAACATCAAACAGGAACGTAATTTTTTTGCTGCCCGGCGCGTCATTAATAATAGCCCCCCCCCCCCCCCCCNATAAGACAATACAGTTTCCTGAACTATTCCTACTGGTAATCAAACCCAAGACCTCTGCTATCGGTGCGATTTTTCACTCGTTTATGTCAGAAAGATTATCGCAGTACGATTGAGAGAGAAGCATTTAAATGGTATAAAATTTTATTATCAAAGAAAAGTACGTCTAATACCGCATTTAAAAAGGGCTATCTTAAGAAGTATTCTTTTGATAATAAGCAAACTTTGCAATTAAAAAGCTTAGTAAACAGCAGTCAAAGAAAATCTCGCGCCAGTACCACATGCCTCCGTTTTTTTTGTATGTTAAAAGGCGATGCCTGGAACAAAGCGTCTGAATATTTCGCATTTCGTTAAATCAACAAAGCCCAAGCCTTTGCTGTTTACTTTTCTTTTAACTTATACTTTATATTGTTTACGGGAGTTGAGCTTACTTGATAATAAAGGTCATTTAGTATTGCGTTGTGTGTAGAGTTTTAATTGCAGGGTAGCAAGTATCAATGTAAAATCCTGCGCAATCTAGCACGATATTCTTAAACTTATTTACATAGAAAAAACTTTAATACTTTATGGTATTTCAGTAGATGGTGCTGTAAAGTTAATTAATGAATTATAATTAATTCAATGACATTAAGAAAACTGCATTGAAATCAAGTAACATTACATACATCTCTAAAGTTTTTGAGCTCAGCTGGACTAATAAAGAGTATTGTGTTAACGACTATGTGCTATCGCTTTTTTTTTATTGCTGACAGTTCACAGTCAAGCGTTATGACTGTGATCTCTCTTGATGGTAAGTGCTTATACAGTCTAAGATAAGACAGCGGGCTGAGCGGGATAAGAAGCGATGTATCTCATATGGTTTCTACACAGCATCTTACCGGATCATAAATCTCTTTGTTTGGCGGTACGTCTTTGCTGGTAGGGTGGTAACGTGCCACGGCCGAAGCCTCCCACCACTGCGCCAACGAGGTCATCCATCATTTTCTCATAAAAGGAAGCCTTAACTACCATAAAAATGGGTCAAGACGTTGCTGAAATTAGCCATAATAAAGAATGATTTTAAAAGATATATAGTTTTTGATGGACTCTATATACATTCATTTGTGCTATTCACACATTTCAACCACTAAAATACAAAATTATGTAATGAAAATTCGTTAAAATATCGCAAGTCTCTCCTTATTAAATGATAATAAAACTTTAAAGAAAATCAAGTAGAAAAGAAACCTCCCGACCAGACATTTTATACTTTCCGAGCTCACGTTAACTAATCACCCCCGAGCAATGCCGGGGTTTAGCGGTAGTACAATAATATACTCTAGCCAAGACGCCTCGGGCGAACAATAAATCCACACTTTCATTTCACCGCAACATTTCTCAGAGGTGGCTTTATTACGAGCTTTTTTCTACTCATCTCTTACGATGTGTGGAGATGCTTACTTATTTGTTCAAGTCTGTTCGTTAAATAATCCTAAATCCCATTTGTAATCGTTTGCAGTATTATTATTTATCATAAGCTGTTTTTCGCGGTGTTACCCACTTGACTGCCGATGCCTTTTTTAATAAAAGTAGCCTAAGTTATTTCTAATAACATTAGCTATCTGCTATTGATAATCTCGTTTAAATCGGTTTAGCTGTTTCAGAGGTTAACGGGAACAAATGTAAAGACAAATGAAATATTATAAATTAGTAAAGCGCTGGTAATTTGAAAATACAAACATGTACCTCAATTTTTATTATTTATATAGATTACGAAGTGTAACACTGACTGTTTTTTGTAATGTAAATTCTTGTTGTTAAAGTAAAAATTATTTCAGTGATTTAAAGTCATAATTTAATCAATCTGGTATAATTTGACAGACACATTGGCGCAAAAGCCCCGAGTCCGATTACCGGCTAAAAAAAATTGGAAATTGCATTTTGTAATGTGTCTCAGCCTGTACTGTACTGGGCTTCCGCCGTGGATTGTTACTATTCCACTAGGAAATACTTGCCATTAAGCAAAAAATCAAGGTTGTATCATCACTTACCATCAGGTGAGATAACAGTCAAACCCTAGCCTGACAGCAATAAAGAAATTTAACAGGCTCTCATGCTAAGTTTATATTTCATATACTTGCAATGCCACACGGTTTACCCGCGTAGATACCGATTTCGTGGCAGTGGAAAGACTACTATCGGAATATAGATTTATTTATATTAACTTAAAAGTTTTATTTTACTTAGTTTTTAATTATTTCCTTTCAGATTATTAGATACACGCCTACATTCATAATCTAAACAATATACAGATTTTACTTCACAATCTACATCAATAGTTTCCCTAGCGCAAGCAATGATAGATTATTTGTGACCAATTTTTTCACGCCTTGGGATAAATTAATGCATTTTTCTTAGGGATCCCTTTTTTTATGAGAAAGTAATACAGTCTATGTCATTCAAACAAAATGCAGCTTACTTATGGTGTAAAAATTTTGTGTCAAAACGTTACTAGCGTACATACGGAAACACAAATGTTTCCACTTTATGATATTAGTTTTGATTTCGTGGTAACTCTTATCGGCTATTAGTAAGTAAGTAGCAGCCCATAACGTCCCATTGCTGGGCACAGGCCTCCCCATTCATAGTATAGAGGGTTTTAGAGAAAAGACAAACCACGCTGCTCCACTGCAGTTTGACAGGCATAGTACAGAATTGCACTCTCTATTCCATCGCTCACATCGTTCGATGTGACAGGAATCTTAATAGAAAAGTCGAACCCAGGACCTCATATCTCTAGCCCAAGATGCTGACCACTTAACACAGTAAGACATATTTTTAATGATTATTATAATTTTACAATAGCAAAATGTTGACCTCAATGTTTGTGAGTGTTATCATCCCGGTTTACCGTTTTATTACACATTCCACTTTTTAAATTCATATATTTTTTAAAGAGAAATATTTCAGAATTATATTTTGGAGCCAAAATAATCCCAGCCAGTAAAAGCACTCTGTCATGTGACAAAGTGTGACATAATCTTGCATCCAATTTAACATGATTCCAGCGAGGCTACGAGATTCAGTTTAATTTAAAGTTTTTGACATAAAAATGCTGCAACATCCTGGAATGCAATTACATTAAGCGCGCATTTTTACTAATTCACATTTTCATAATTAATTTCGCTCTTTTTCGAATGAAGTTTTCGTTCATCTGTTTTATCAATTATATTTTGTTAAATCTCAGCTGTAAAATAATAAGTTATGTTCGTAATTAAAAAGATCTTTTCGAATCTTACTCCAAAAAAATTAATATGAATCTACGGGAAAAGAACAAGTTGCTCAATTTTTTTTTGTATCATTGCCACAATAATAAAACAATGAATATTGATAACAAGTCCCACCCACTTCACTGTGGCTTAGTTCGATGTTACTTACAATTCCTCAATTCCATGAAAATTTCGGTATAAAAAGTGGTCGAAACTATTTCTTGCAACGGCGAATCTTTTCTTGTTAGAGTAAACTATTATTGTGTAACTAATTAGTATAGATAATAAAAAAATTACAATTAGCTGCTCATTATTTCCATTCATAATAAATTAAACATACTGTACATACATCATAGTACGGTTGCCTTTCCTTATAATGACCTTCCAGCAACCCTGTTTGAACGTCTTCTTTATCTAATACATTAAATTCGTCATATCATTATGGACATTCATTGAGTAGTAAAGGGTCTACCACGATTTCTTTTTTTGCATTCATGGACAGGATTTTTTACCTCCTTTCAATTTCTTTTAGGTTGACTTGAAAAGTGTTAAGTTTTCATGCCAAACCTTCGGACGTAATACAGAAAATATTTCATATAAATTACAATATTTTTATAACACAATATTTTATCAAGACGCTGTAATAATATCATAGCTAGAAAAAATTTTGAATATATCCTAGAAAAATATTTGAATACCTCCCTGCTTGTAACAGAACACGGCTGCCAAAAGACAATTTCTACCTGTCCCAGCAAAGTGACACAATGCCAAAGACCCTTCCTGACGTTTAGTTAATGAGTGCCCACATAGAACCCTTAGCTGAAGAGGATTTGGCATTACATTCAAGATTAGGGTGCGAAGGTTCTAATTAAACTATGTAATTGTGAAGGCCTGCGCAGCGTCCATTTAGATTTATGGATATCTTTTCAATTTAGACGTACAAATTACTTAAACCCCACTGAAGCTAGCATCTCTTGTATAATATGTAATATTGTATAAATATGCAATACAGTTAAATTTAATCAAAAAATATGTTTTTGCTGAAATAGACATAGCAAACGGGCAATTTAATTTAACCATGGAAACTACCAATGAATTTCCGCCTCTTTGGCTTTTGATTTGTTTTTATTTCTTTCTTATGTATCCACAATAAAAGAAACAAGTTACAGTACAAAAAGAAATTAAAATAAATACATATTCAATGCCCTATCCCTATGCCAAGATCTCGTCCAGGAACCCCGGAAATTTGAAGAATTTTATAGCACATGATGTGAAAGATGGTAGAAGTTCATCCACTAAGACTAAAATACATTTTTTTAAACTTGCAATGGGTGAAAGTGTCTATTAAAGCTCCCGTAAAATGTTAAAACATTTCTTTCTATATCATTTATTAAAAAGGTTCATGCTAGATGGCATAGGAATTAGGCAGGGATTATGAACAGAGTAAAACGAGGTTAAAAGTTGATTATATGAAGGGAAATAACATTTCATCAGTAAGGGCAGGTTACAGCGAAGTCTAACATAGACCGAAAATAGATTATTATTCGGTGGCAGTTCGAAGCACGCAATTTATCTGTCACCCAAAACAGCGTGCCTGAAGTGATTTATGAACTAAACAACAATTTATATAAAGCTTAATTATGAGACGGGATTATTACTCGGTCAGGCTCTCCATCATCATCCTCTGTCATGGTTTATTTCCATCAAGGAAGGGTTTTACAACTTATTTAGTTTTATTAGCATGTACAAGAATAGGGTACGTTAATTCAAAATATCATCTGTTTGAGAAACGTAATAAATATAGTATAATAGCTGTTCCCGATGGTGTCACTCGCGTAGTTCATGTTCCCCTGTAAATGAAAACCCTGAAGACACTGAAAAGGTGATATACACACAAACATAATAATTGTATATATAAAATTTGCGCTCATTCTTCTTCTTTATATGGACCAAAAAGATATGAAACAAATAATATATAAAAATATCGAAGACGTAATTTCATATTTGTAAAAAAGTAAAGAAAAAGAAATATATTATACATTATAAAAAAATCTCAAGATTTAATTAAAAGAGTGTTATAAAATCGAAACTAGCTATTCCCAGTAGTGCCGTAATATGGGGAAAATGCGTTAAGTGATGAGTAGAATGGTCAATTTAATCCAGTTATAAATCCACCTCTATACATTAAAAGATCATTAAAATCGGTTCAGATGTGTTGGAAGAGTTCAGTTACATGCACACGTCCTTATAATTATATAAGACAACCAAAAAGTTCGTACGGTTTTCATTTATTGTTGACTTATATGAACTGTATCACAAGCGAGACAAGGTAGTGAAGTAATTTCAGTACGTTTAATAGCTGTTATTATGAAGTATCATTAAATATGTTAGATAAGTTTATTTTACTTTAAAAAACTGTAAAACATCATAAGCAAGTGAACAAGCACGAATTACTTACCCATTTGACACGGCTATACTTTACCAATTTTTTTACAGTTTTATTTAAAGTAAACAAACGTATCTAACACATTTAATGAAACTTCATAATATCAGCTTTTAAATGTACAAAAAATACCTCACTTCTTTATATATATCGCTATATATATTTCATATATACTTATATGACCAGTATATCGCAAGTAATAAGCAATAAATGATTTTTCTTGGTTGCCTAATATAATTATGCCTATTATTTAGGATACAGGCGCTGCACGTCATGTCAGGAAGTAATAAAGTTAGAAAAAATTATCCTTGAAACTGTAGCTTATCAGGATAACCACTAGACCTATCAAGCATTGTAGTAATATTAACATGGATTCGTAAAAGCCATAATATAATATTCCTTTAAGAGAATAAACTGTTTTAGCGTGTAAATTTACCGTTTTTGAAGTTTGCAATAGTCTGTTATTACGTCATAAATCAAATAAGAGGCAGTCAGGTGCCGACAGTCGTTGTGGGTGACAGATTAATTACAAGCTGTTGGCCGACGATCGATGTCATGCCAAAGGGGTAGAGGTTATTGCGATATAAGCGAACCATATAAATACACAAACACATATCGTCGAAAGTCAATAGGTATAGTTTATCTCGTTAACGAGATAAAAAAATTAAGCCAATTCGCACTTCTGAAACTCATTCCATAATAAGTAACTTTTTACGTAATTATTTGTGCCCTGTATTTTACGCAAAATAAGTTTAATTACCGGATTAATGACTATAAGTTTTAAAGATACATATTTAAACATGAGTTAATGAAAATAAAAAAGTATTTCATTACCTATTAAAATTTTGAATAAGATATATATATAGAGACAATGTGAAATAAAAGTAAAACAACAACATCCAAACATTCTTCTCGTCAAGCTCTTTCGGATCATAATGGATCTCGTCCGTTGGTAATAAATCTACCACCAATTTGGAAGCTTAATTCTGGCAAAATACCGACAAACATCCCAATAGTTACAATGTTGATCTCTTTTAACAATATTTTTTATAATTATATAATTTTATAATTATATATATAAATTGAATATGCCTATATGTGGAACAGACATTAAATACAAGCAAGTCATTAAAATATTCCTAGGTGTTTGTGTTGGCGAAAAAGAGAGAATAGCATAGCATAAAGTATAGGGGCGTAGGGTTCTCCGCCGACATCGTCATTAATGGCATCCATAATTCAATTTCCATACTGTGGGAGTTGGTGGGTAATGTTGGGAAATCAACACTGCATTAATTAACTCAGATGTTCAATCACATAATGTTCCAGATATCAATTTACAATATCTCATTAAAAATAATAGCTGAGAACGCGATAGTTTCAATAGTCGATCGATCTGGCGGATCGTCACCCGAGAACTGAAGAGACGCGCGCCGGATTGTCGCTATCGACTCTGCCCCACGCCGATAGACAACGCGATCTGTGGAACGACATTATATATATATACGTTTATAATAGGGATTTATGGATTTAAAAAGTCTATATGTTTCGACATTTTTGTGTTTTTAAACATGTACTCGTAAGCTACTCTAAATAATAACATAAAAAATCCGTCCGAAATTGTTTGTACGAGTATTATATAATCAACAATTTAAACCCACGAATTTATTATTACATATTAATTTAATTAATAAAAGCTAAAATAAGTTAAGTGTTAATCTAGACTCCTTCATAGTGATAATACTTATATAATGAATAATTAAATGTAAATAAAACTTAATATAATGGAAAACTAACTTTTAACTCGGTCCCTGTTCTCTCCTAAATTAATCAGAACTCGATAAGCTCTGATTATATCTAAACCTCGGGTTGTTCTGGCAAATCCTTTGAAACTATATATTACAGTAACTCAATGGATGTTTCAAATATTCAGGCACTAGAGTATAACTAAGCTAAATAACTTGCATTAATTTACTACGAATAAGTTTTTCTTATGTGCATGACTAAATTCCACCTGCTGTATCAGTTTTGATGAAATATTTTAAGTGTGTTCATGCGTATATTTTTTGTTTCATAAATCCAATATATTATTTACATAAATAAACTTACCCTACTCTTTTGAATTTTCATTTGTTAATTAACTTAAATGAAGGAAACGTTTAGAGGTACTGAAAAATCTCAAGAACAGAGTGAGTCTATTTAACAAAAATAAGCATAATTATTAGATTCTAGGCCCATATAAAATAAGTACATTTTAAGTAGATTAGGTCAAAATATTATCTAGACTAGATCGTAGCCTTATATTTGATGGTCTCGCTGACGCAGTAGTGCGAGTACTCGCTGTACTAGCATAGGTCCCGGGTACGATCCGCGATAGGACGAATTTAGGAAATTGCGTTTTCTCATTTGTCTCTCCAGCGGTATGAGACTTCGGTCGTGACTAGTTACTACGCTATCAACAAAGACGTAGCGCCGCAAAGAGATTCTTGTTCTGGTACGATGCTTTGCAGAAACTAAAATGCCTCTTATCGGATTAGCGCACTTCTTAGATTGTATCATCACTTACCATCAGCGCTAACCTGTCAGGATTAAAAAGAAGTTTTTACCGCTCATGGCTTCTATGTTTTTCGTACTGCAACGCAATTTCTTTGTTCAGAGGAACGTCTTTGGTGGTATGGTGGTAACTAGCCATGGCCGAAACCACCCGTCGCGACTAAGACAAATGAGAAAATGCAATTTCCTAAATTTTTCCTGTCAGCAAAGATGTACCGTCAAACATGAAGTTTCGTTTTCTGGTACGATGCTGTGTAGAAACCATTAGAGGTAAATTGCCTCTTACTAGGTCAGTATGTATGGGTTTAAAAGAAAGTATGTATGGGTTAAGAATGAATGAATTACTCATCAAATGTTTACTCTACGCTGATGATCAAGTAATACTTGCGTCATCCGCTAACGAGCTACAGGAGATGCTAAGTATTATGAATGAAGCTTTGAAAGGGAAAGGAATGAAAGTGAATGTAAACAAAACGAAAGTTATGCTTTTTGAACGAGATGAATCTATGATGAATGGCAATATTTTGATAGATGGGGAACAAGTGGAAGAGGTGAAAGAATTTGTATACTTGGGATCTAAATTTACAAAAGATGGAACATGTGAAAGTGATATCGAAAGGAGAGTGAATGCAGGGAATATGGTAAATGGTGCTCTGCATGCTTTTATGAATAGCCAGATGGTGTCTCAAAGGGCTAGACTGGCAGTGCATGCTGGAGTGTTGGTGCCAACACTTATGTATGGTAGTGAAAGTTGGGTATGGCAGAAGAATCACAAAAGTAAAATAAATGCGGTAGAGATGAGAGCGTTGAGAAGCATGAGTGGATTAAAACTGAGTGACAGAGTGAGAAATAGTGTGATAAGAGAACGTTGTGGTATAAAAGAAGACGTAGTGACTAAAATTGAGAAAGGTAAGTTTAGATGGTTTGGGCATGTAGAGAGAATGAATGAAAGGAGACTGACAAAAATGATTTATGAGTCAAGAGTGAATGCGAAAGTTGGAAGGGGAAGACCGAGGCGAACGTTCCTTGACCAAATCCAGGACATTTTAAATAAGGGCCAAGTTAAGAGTACTCTAAACCGACGAACTTGTATGAAAGGTTTAAAGAGAATAAAAGAAGCGAAGGAGATATGCAAGGATCGTGGCAAGTGGAAAGATGTTGTCTCTGCCTACCCCTATGGGAATGAGGCGTGATGCTATGTATGTATGTATGTACTAGGTCAGTTCAATCATCATTTAAGACCGTGTCGTCACTTGCCATCTGGTAAGATTACAGTTTAACGCCAACCTGTCAGCAATAAAAAAACTCCGTCAAACTTAGTCCAGTGATCTCAGAAATTAGTAGGATTCTACCTGATGAGGTAAAAACGGTATATGACTACAATTTGCCAACTACTTGGTTAATTCTAGTAACGCAGGTGCCACTAGAGTATAATAGAGCTAGTTCCATAAATTGGCAAATAAATCACAAAAACGAAGACCGAGTATCCGATTAAGTAAAGATATAAAAATAATAGCATTAGCTTATCTGAAAAGCTGAAGAGGGTAATAAAATAAGTACCATCTGCTACGGGTGGGTATTAGTGGGTAAATGATTACTAGCTCAGTCTCTGCGGAGCCGTATGGACCGCCAATTTATTTTTTACATACGTAGCAAGTAAGTTTACATACTTACATAAGTGCCTATGTATTTAGCTTACATATTATATTAAATTTTATGAAAAGCCCATTCTTATAAGCACGTCGTATATAAAAGCATGATTTCGACGTCCTCACTAGCGAAATGGGTCGAATATTTGCTTCGCTAGCAGAGGTCTTGCGTTAGATTTATTTATTTTTATATTAAATTTATACTTACATACATAGCATCACGCCTCATTCCCATAGGGGAAGGCAGAGACCACGTCCTTCCATTTGCCACGATTCTTGCATATCTCCTTCGCTTTTTTCATTCTCATTAATACTTTCATACAAGTTCGTTGGTTTAGAGGACTTTTGACCTGATCCTTATTTAAAATATCCTGGATTTGGTCCAGGAATGTTCGCCTTGCTCTTTCCCTTCCAACTTTCCCATTCACTCTTGACTCTTAAATCCTTTTTGTCAATCTCCTTTCATTCAATCTCTCTACGTGCCCAAACCATCTAAGGATACCTTTCTCAATTCTAGTCTCTACATTTTCTTTTTACAAGAACGTTCTATATTATCTAATTTATATATATTATTATTTTATTTATAACTCAGGTCTTTAATTTAGTAGCGTATTTCTGCACCCACAGTCGTATTACACCTTCAATGACATTCTTCCAATGTCCAAATTGAACTTGAAGAAATCGATTTGAATAGGTAAATTTCTAAAATTAAGTAATTTCAATTAATAGGTATTGTAGTTTTAAATATATATAAACTTAAATTAAAACCCATAGACCAAAAGGGCAGCGTTACCTCTTTGAACAGCGATAGTTATACGCTGTAATTATGTTATTTATATATGTAATAAGTATATATTTTACAATAAAAGAACCAAAAAAATCGTACGCATGGTATAAAAGCTCCTAGTTAATTGGGTTTCAATCATATTCCTGTATTTTCTTGGGTAAAGGTGCTAATAAAACGAACAGCTGCTACAAGATGGGGATTATTGGGCCAAAGAAATACGGCTTCCTGCAATGAACATGAGTTTAGGGTAGCCGAGCTAACAGATGTACTGTAAATATTTTTTACTTTATATAAATTAAGGTTGATACCTTTTACGGTGCTACGCTTGTAGTAAAACTTAATAAACGTCAGTATTACCAATGCACTACTGGGCAAAAACCTACTGATTCATAAAAGAAAGGGTTTTTAGAGCATACACCCACCACATTGCTCCAATTTTTTATACTCCTAACGTTAAGTGATGAAACAGTCTAAAATACAGTATAGAACTACTGTACGTCTCTACGTTTTTTTTTTATTTGGCGGTACGTCTTTGCTGATATTGTAGTAACTAGCCACGGCGGAAACCACCAGTCCATCCTCAGACAAATCAGAAAATGCAATTTCCTAAACTTTCCCTGATGGAAATCGAACCCAGGATCTCTGCTAGTAAAGTGATCATTTGTAAACTAATTATATCTCTATTATATTTCCGAGACATAGAGGAAGGGAAAAGGAAGATATATTAGGAATTGAATGGATTTAATTGTCGTTAAAATATTAAAAGAGTCGAAAATTACTACAAATAATTTATTGATATCTCAAATGACGTATTGTAAATAAAAATGCCATGTGTTTTTGTCAATATTAGTAGTTATTATTTAAATTTAAGATTAAGTTTCCCTTCAAAACAGATCGCATTTCGCATCATCGTAAAATATATGTGTTTTCACCGTCAATTATTTCATTTATAGCAAATAATTGCTGTAACAACGAAATGTCCTTACTATTTGCACAGATTAAAAATGTGCAGCATAGTTATCAGAGCTTCTCTTAAAGGATACTATTTCTAGTGCTTCATGATAACGTACTGAATATGTATAAGTAAACCCATCTTTATACATTAAATCTAAGCATATTCTTGAAATGTACAACTCGAGAAGCTACTTTTTAAAAATATTAAAGAAAAAGTCTTTAAAACGTTATCAATCATTTAGGCGCGCTTGACCCATTACGCCATCTCACATTTCTCATTTAACAATCCCTTAATGATGGAAGTGTAATAAAAACATTTCTTCATCAATATATCTTTCTAAATTGGGCTTTGAATTCCGCAGCAACCTAATAAAGCTACCCAAACCAAACGGCTTTCCAAATCCGCGCTTTTTTCACGAAACCCGCGCTAATCTGCCTAAAGTACATTTCTTTGTTACAATATTTACGGTTGTGTTTACGGCTTTCCGGAGTTTATGGCGAGGAAAATGCGGTCATGTGTTACACAAAATATGGATACTGTAATTCTTGTTACAGCCAGAAGTTTTAAAACAGTTACGGAATGCTTGTTGGCATTATCGGAATCACACACGATATTTCAAATGATTTTCAACGTGGCAAATGATTCTGAAAATTGTAGGCGGTATAATTTTAAATAAAATAGTTTTAACACGTAATTTTCATAATAAATTTACACTATTGTAAAGTGCGTAAACACTTAATGGGCCAGTAGTTTAGACAAGTGAGCTTTTTCTAAAAAAAACAATAACTCAATTTAATTCTGCTGCAATTCTCATTTGTCATTAGAAAAACTTATGAGGCTAAGTGAATGTTTTTTTTAGCATTGAAACATATTGAGAATGTTGTTCGGTTTACGTTTAAAATGTGATGTTACACTAAAAATTATTATTAGAATATTTTTAGATAAAAGAACTTTCATAATGATTGGTTCATTTGTGTAAAAATATTGTCATAGCTTTATTGAAAATCCCATTTTATAAACGGTTGACATCTACTTTCTGATGATGAATTAATTTTTACTTCTATCTGATGATGTATTTATTTTTAACTCACATTAATGCCATTAAAATTATAAAATTTAAATGAGACCATTTGAAAAGTAGCAGTTGTCTAATCAAAAAGAATCATCAAAATTGTTTCAGCCAGTAAAAAGTTATTAGATGACACTTGGATCAGTTCCTTAAAACAATATGAAATGATTTTAATTAGACAATGTGTTACATATATTTTTGCTAATATAAAATGACAATCATTTCAAACAACGAGGGTTCCAATAAATACACTTATTTAAAGTCTATATGATGGAGCTACCTGCTAGAATTTTAAATGCATCGTATGTGCTTTTCAAGCAAAATGAGTATTTTCCGGGCTCTTTGACAGTCACGTTCACGAACTACGTTCTAGGTTTCAGTGAATATTGCTCTTGACAAAAACGCTTGCATGCTACATAGAGCTGGGTGTTCACTGCTTTCCTTGTTTAGAAAAGTTCTAATAAAATATGTCAATTTAATTGTGATTTCTCTTTTGTGTTTTAATTCATTTTGTTATTTCCCAGTAAAGATATCTCCATTAGTTCAGTAAAGTAAAGTTCTTCCATTTATATAAAAATGAATGTACCTGTCATTATGTTGCCTTTAATCTGGTAGCGCTGTTACTTCCTAAAAGATTACTGATATATTAATAAGAGCGGTCTAATATGACACTGCAAAGCATGCTGGACTTTAAAGAATAATTAATTAATGTTTCTGTATGAAAACTCTGTACCTCAACCAAGTTTTCAGTTTATTTGGTTACATTACGAGTTCATTTTTTTATTATTATAACTGATCTTTATATAAGATTAAAATCCAGCCTTACGACTAATTAGTAATATTTTGACCTAATCTACGTAATGTGTAATTGTATTATTTAAGTCGAGAGTCCAACGACTATGCTTAGTTCACTATAATGTCTATTAACTTACACTTTTCTTGAGTTCTTTGCTGAAAAGCACTGCACTTTCAACTGATTCATAATGTTTGTATACAGTCGCAATTAAGATTTTCATTAAAAAATCGCAACATATGCTTAATGAAACTTATTTTTCTTACTATACCATTATTTAACAATACTTTTATTACATCTACGAGTATAACTGTTACGTTTCCACAAACGCAAATATACTGTTAAACAATAAACTTTAGTGTACCTTAACAGAGTGTTCAGCTTATTTGGTTACATTACGAATACATGAGGTTCCAAGTTCGGGTCTATAGAATATCAATTAAGTTCTTCTTCAAAAGATTTACAAATCAAAAATCCTATGTGCTAGGACATAAAAAGAACACTAAAAACATTCACACGAGTTTTCAATATGTATGTCGATGTTTTTCACAAATACGTTTAGTAATTATTTAAATTTAATTAAGGAATTAATGTAAGATAAAACTCTATTAACAGCAAGTATTATATACAATATTTAAAAGAAATGTAATTGAAGTAAAATGGATTATAATAAAAGTATATTATTAGAGAATGAAATTGTTTACGAGTAATAAAAATTGAATAATGGCCAGTGCAAGGTTGGCTTAACACACGTAACGACGAAATATGCTTAATCAAAAGAATGACTACGTAAGGCACAAAATCAGCATTTTCCTGATATTCGTCCTTTACCTTTTGGCTAAATTCGGCAATAGTCACGTATTCCCATCACAGATATGAAGATCAGGATTGATGTATTACTCCAGTTAGAATTCAGAACAAAAAATATAGATTTTTTGTAAAACTAATAACTTATATTTGTTTGCACTCTAACGAACTAAATAATTTCCTCCTAATGCATTTATTTTTAAACAGTGTAGAACTTAAAGAAGAAAGCGTTTTTAAAACAACCACGCAAACGCGAGTGGGCAAGCGTCGAATCAGATTAAGCTTGATACCACGTCTTTCCTTTTTGTTGATGACAGATTGTCATTTGACTGTGATCACACCTGATAGTAAGTGATAATACAATCTAAGATAAAATTGCACTAACCTGGACAGAGGTAATTTGCCTCTTAAGATTTGTACAAGGTAAAGTGTCCCAACGCAAGTTTTTTCCTTGGAAGTACATATTTGCTTGTAGAGTGGTAACTAGTCACGACCTAATCTTTCTTCGTGCCTAGAACCAAGTAAAAAAAGTAATTTCGTAAATCTGTACTGTCGGGAATCGAATACAAAACTTTCATTAGCAATACATACAACACTATTAAGTCTGCGAGGCCATCGTAAGGGTAATACAACAATCGCTGGGCTCCTGTTTTTAAACATTACTACTAAACAATTGTAACTGTTCTGGCTTTTACTTATAAATAGAGATTTATGACATGAAATAACTGAGTTTTCTAATTATGTATACCTTAATACGTGCCATATAACAATTAAGATCTCGTGCTTCTCTAAGAGATAAATTCAAAGAAACATCAATTCTCACATTACTAATATATTTATTAATAATATTCACTTAATATTATAAATAATAATTACTTATACAACAAAAAAGTGAAATGCACAATTTTAATACAAGAATTAAAAACAAACTTGTAATCCCATATTTTAGAGTGAAGAAGATACAGAAATCATTTGTCGGGTTGAGCATACGCATTTATAATAAGACACCGCAATCAGTTTTAAAAAATATATCAAAAACATACTTTTACAAAAGGCATATTATAATGTTGAAGATTATTTAAGCGACAAAAATATTTGGACTGGATGACAGTTGCACACAAAAGCAAAATAATATCATTGTGACATATATAACTATTTTTAAAAGAGTAACTGTTGAGTTTCTTGTCGATTTCTTCTCAGGGGTTTCAACTTTCCGAACCGGTGGTAGATTTTTAACCAACGGACAGACTTCGGACAGATTCAAAAATGCTTTTTCAGCCTACATGAATGAAGAATATTTTGATTTTTGTCTTATAGCATAATATATTTTTCTTGAAAAATCCCATTTCGAGAAACTAAACCCTGCGACGAAATTCAAAAGGACCCATAAATATAACTTACTGGTCCTGGGTTTCGTTTAGGGCCTCTTTTGATTGTCACCGCTGAGTATAAAATAAAAGAAATTAAGTAGGGACCCAAAGTAATAGTAATACGTTCGTTTCTATTAGGCCAATTTCTGACTGAATGGTTTTATGGACACATTCGGACGCTATGGCCAATAGCGGTTTAGTGAGACAATAAAATTTTATATCCAAGTTTCAAGCTCAATTTCTATTCCCGATATGCTTGAATCTCGTGAAATGGTCAACTTCGAATTGTTTCGGTTTTGAGGAACGTGCTTCTAACAAAATTATGTGCGATAAAATAGTTTCACGCTTTAGTTGCAGACTTTAAACTGAACTTACGTAACAATAATAAATAATCACTCCTGTTGTATTAACTGCCTCATTGGTCTAGTGGTTAGCATATTCGACTACGGATTGGTTGGCATAGTACACAGGTGCACTTTCAGACCCCGATGTGATGGGAATGCGACTCAATCGAAGAGAGATCAGGCGCAGGACTGACGGCTTAGCTTGCTCCCCGAGGCACGTGAGTGGATCATACCGCCAACTTACCAACTTCGGGCAAATATTGAGAAAACCTTAATAGAAAACACAATATCGATTTTTGAATTGGCCCGACGCGGGACTTGAACCTAGGACCTTATGTCTGTAGTCGAATATGTTAACCACTAGACCAATGAGGCAATCGAAGTTGCTAGAAATACCACGTAAATATTCATATAGCTTTAACAAACAGACGCTGTCCATATTTATTTGTGTACTTATACGTAAAATTATTTTTTTGTCATTATATACCACGAAATAATAGTTCTTTCTCTCAGTAAGAATGGCATCGTTAAAAAGTTTTACAATCTCAAGTCATCCATACAAAATTTAATAGATTAGAATCACCAATTCAGTCACGTCTTTCGCTAAATTTAATTAATGATCGCAATCGTTGTATATACACTGCTATTGTGTTGATATTATCAAACTTTACTCTGTTTTCGTTAAATCACCTTAAAACAATATCAACAACTTTGTACTGATTTGAAATTGAAATCATCATTTTCCATGCCCAAATTTAAACTCAAAAGCGTTATTATTTCCCTTGCAAAAGAGATTCTTTGAGCATTCATAAAATACAGTCTCTGTGTATTAAATTTATTGAAGTTCTCAAACTCATTGGAAAAATATCCTCGGTATGCGAAGCTATGCTGTTTAAAAAAATGTAAGTAAAAAGAAGAAGAAAGAAAATATAATTATTCTACATTGCACAATCATCAACAACAAATATATATACTATGATGACAAATGATAAGAAAATGAAACTATTATAATTGAAAAAATAAACTTACCACCTATAAGTATATACAATGAAGAAAGTCAGACGTCCGAATGCCAAAAAAATCATAACTTTTTATTAAAAACTGCAAAATTGTGTAATGTAAAATACTAGGTAACCGTAGTGGTACCGCGTAGTTCCCGATCCCGCGGGCAAATGGTGAAATACGTACCTTATATTTAGCTATATAATTTTTCGTTATAACCTGGTTTAAAAGTCCATAGAGAAAAAAATCTAAACTAACCTAACCTGTATTTTTCTTTATAAGATTACCTATTCCAATATATATCTCCGTAGTCCATTCGATCTCTAAGTAATTTAAAAAATATATGATTACATCGCGAAGTGATAGTGCCAAATTTTTACATGTATAGTAAGTAAAGTAAGTAGCAGCCCACTAACATCCCACTGCTGGGCACAGGCCTCCTCGCTCATATGAGAGAGGGTTTTTAGAGCATAGACCCACCACGCTGCTCCACTGCGGATTGGCAGGCATAGAACACAAGTGTACTCTCTATTCCTTCACTCTCATATTCTAACGTGACGGCAATCCGACACGACCGAAGAGAGATCAGGCGCAGGACCGACGGCTTAACGTGCCCTCCGAGGCACGGAGGTGGATCACACCGCCAACTTCCCAACTTCGGGCAAATGTTGAGAAAATCTTAATAGAAAACTCAATATCGATTTCGAACTGGCCCGACCCGGGACTCGAACCCAGGACCTCACGTCTGCAGTCGAACATGCTAACCACTAGACCAATGAGGTTTACATGTATATATAATTCTTATGTGCGTGTGTATGTCTTAAATACCTCGTAGTAGACATAGTAGACTTTTATACCTTTTAAGTGAACTTTCTATAAATGGCGCTATACAATTTGTCGCAAAAATTGTATCAACCTCTAGTCAAATATATTAGACCACGAACGGGTGAAAAAAACGTTTAATAAATTTAAACAAGAAATATAGAGGGAGAGGGTGAGTTAACAGTAAGATTTACATAATAGTCAATTTAAATAAAAGTTTTCAAAACTACTTAACTAAAGATGTTACTAAATTAAAGTATCTCTAAGAAGATTCATATCTCAGCTCTCATTAAAGTATCTCCGAGTTATACACAAAGTCGGTCGCGTAACCGTTGTAATCTCTTGTGACGTGCCAAAGTAGGGATTTAATATACACGATATTAAAATGATTCCAAAGAAAGCAATCTCTCACAATGGGTGATTGTAACGAAGTGTCGTTGTGCGAATCCTTTGTGGAGGGACCTTAACATCCCTTTGTGAAATCAGAGGAGATAAAATGGTAATATTTATTGCCGACTTTCCAGGGTAAACACGGCGAAGAAAATATTTGAAGAAGGCTTACTGTTATAATTAACATTACATAATTTTCAGAGTTGACTTCAATTTTATTATATCGTAGTTGAAATGAACGACCTTTTAACGACCTCGCTGGCGCAGTGGAGCGAGTACTCGCTTTGCTAGCAGAGATCCCAGGCTTCAATCTGCGGTAAATCGAATTTAGGAAATTACATTTTCTAATTTGTCGAAGTCTGGACTAGTGGGAGGTTTCGGCCGAGGCTAGTTATCAGCCTAGCAAGAGCTTTGTTTCGGTACGATTCTGTATAGAAACCGTAACAAGTAAATTACCTCTTACCAGAGTATCGCGTTTCCATCTTAAACTGTATCATCACTTACTATCAGGTGTGATCACAATCAAGCGCTAACCAATGCATATTTTTATAAAAAAGCTTTAAGCTACGCCGTCTTAGATGAACTTCGCCAGCTAGCAAGTATTTATAAATTTTTAGTGAAGGGATTTTTTTACTAAAATTTAATAAACATGTATGTTATCCTGAATATCGTTTCATTCATTATTCAAAATAAAATTTTAATAAATGAAACATTATGTATACATTTCCAACGTGTAGAGGATTAGTATTAAAAATCATATCAAGTATAACACGATTTTGGAAGACATTATGTGTAACATTATTTCCAATAAAATTTTCATCCATTTGAACCTACAGGTAATATACTTATATTTTTATCTCTTGAATATACCTTTAACGTCACATTATCTTTTACAGCACGTAATGACGACAGTTTTTATGTACCAAAACTCTTTATGGTTTTGTTCCCTCATATCGAAGCGTAACGATTTGTATGAATATTTTCAGACATTATCGTGTTAGAAATGCAATACTCTATTTCTAATGCTAGCATGTCTTCCCGTTACCCTCCCTCTAAGTCTCGGAAATCTTTTATATTTATATCATATTACTTGTTTAATGAATTTTATAAGTAAATTTAGACGGCCGTTACCTTATATAGATGATCACTATTAGATAAAATACTAGCTGAACCCGCGACTTCGTCTGCGTAGAATGTTTTTTGGATAGCATTTTCATTAATTTAGGCAAATTAATGAAAATGCTATCCAAACCCCCTTACGGGTGGAATTTTGTGAAATCCGTTCTTAGCTGACCTCTACTGGGCAAAAGGAATATTCCTACCAAATTTCAGGTCACTACGCGTTACGGTTCCAGAGATGTCGTGATGAGTCAATAGATACCTGGATATCGCTTATAGATATATAGATACAAGATCCTAATGGCTGTCACGAAGTTGGTCAAATACAATATCATATGATGCTTAAATGCTTTCTTACTCGTCCTTTATTTACGACAACGTTCCCGAGCTTTTCATCAACAAAGGCTACGACATGTTTAAAGACATTCTTTTATTATATAATAATGAATTTTTACTATTATATTTTTTTGTTATTGCTGATAGGTTAGCGCTTGACTGTGATCTCACCTGATGGTAACTGATGATACAGTCTAAGATGGAAGCGCGCTAATCTGATAAGTGTCGATATACCTCATACGGTTTCTACACAGCATCGTATCGGAACACAAATCTCTTTGAAGCCAAATTAGAAATAACAATTTAAATTCGCCTTACCGGGAATTGAACCCGGGACCTCTGTTAGCAATGCGAGTACTTGCACCACTCGCCAGCGAGACTGTCACAATATATAATAATAGCAGAAAACTTTTTAGAAAACTGCAGGCAAATGTCATATACTTAGTTAATGCTTCAGTCAATTCAATAACTTAGAGTACAATATACAAATCAATGCACTAACTGAATTATGAAATGGTGATAAAAATAGTATATTGCGTTTATTGTGGGGTCTTCTTAAAATTGGGCCAAAGGAGCCCTCGTTACTCTAGGTTTTATGGGGGCCTTTAAATTTGTGAAAATTATGAAATGATAAATCAAATTATCTCAACTGCTACTATTAATTTACATTCTGCCTGTACTTACAATATATATGTATCTGCTTCAAATATTCAATAAATACATAGCATCACGCCTAATTGCCATAGGGGTAGGCATATCTCCTTCGCTTCTTTCATCCTCATTAAACCTTTCATACAAGTTCGTCGGTTTAGAGTACTTTTGACCTGGTCCTTATATAAAATGTCCTGGATTTGGTTCAAGAACGTTCGCTTTGGTCTTCCCCTTCCAACTTTCCCATTCACTCTTGACTCATAAATCCTTTTGTCAGTCTCCTTTCGTTCATTCTCTCTACGTGCCCAAACCATCTAAACATACCTTTCTCAATTTTAGTCACTACATCTTCTTTTGAACCTTAAGGTTCTCTTATCATACTATTTCTTACTTTGTCACTCAGTTTCAATTCACTCATACTTCTCAACGCTCACAGCTCTACCGCAACTTTTGTGATTCTTCTGCCATACCCAACTTACACTTCAATAAATACTAATCAATAATAATTCATCACTTTTTATTAATTCACTTAAGTTCAAATATTGTGTTTTCTAGTTTAAATAGCTTAAGTTCTATTGGATACTTGAAATTAATATAGTTTAAAGTAGAAATTGGCAATTATTACTTAGTACATAAGTTTCGTTTGGCAGACACTATAAAAAAACAACATGATGCTTTATTTACGACAGTACTACGTAAATATAGTCCTTTGTAACATTATGTACTACAAATTACCTTTCAGAACCCAATGACTCGAACGAACTCAATCGACTGTGAATTATAAAGCGCCCTTCATACTAACAGAGGAATCTATAACGAAATGAATGACAGTTTCTAAGTATTCCTTTTTTATATATATCAATGTTGACCTAGTTTAAAAGTTTAATGACAACGGTTTGAAATAAATCACGTAAATATTTATGAAACATGCGTTGAGATTCTCTGTGTTGTTAATAAATATTTACTTCAATTATAATACTACTTGTTGTTAAGGAATATATGTACATACGAGTATATCAAGCTCTACAGAAAATTCGAAAAGTTAACGCTTTTAAGACTATATTTTATCTCGCTATATTTAGTCAATGAGGCTTTTTAGATAAAATTAATACATATATATATATTTACATTCAATTTCTTATGCTCCGAATAGTTATGCAATAATTAAAAATCATTTCGAATATTTATATGTCGATCTTTTATCCATTTGTCTGTCTGTTTGGATCACTTGCAATAATAGATTAGATACTCAGAGCCGACCTAATAATAAAAATTAGGCTAGTTATTTTTCTGAAATTGCAACGAGAATAGAAAATACCAAGCGTTTCTTCAAAATCACTTTAGTCAAAGCGAAGTATGTACAGTTTTGCTGCTAAGATAAGTAATAAAGATTTACTTAATAAGAGTTGAAATAATTTTCGTTTAGCTTAAAATACTTGTTTTGTGTTGCGGTAAGAACAGTTTTACATTTTTCATCCACTGCATAAAAGGATGGACTTGAAATCCAGCTTTCAGGAGCACATTAATTTAATTTTTTAACCATGAAAGCTCTGTTTTTTTTTTGTTTTGCTTTTATATTTAAAGTGTATTCAAATGACTTGTACATTTTTTAACAATAATTCTGAATTGTTGTTTACGTAGAAAATGAACTTTCGACCATAATATGTAGTAGAAATTCGACTTGAGGCTGCAATAGCCTCGCTGACTTAATGATGCTAGTTTTCGCTTCGTTAACAAACTCCCCGGTTTCGATTTCCTACAGTATAAACGGAAATAGGGTATGAACTCTGCTGCCCTCTACATACAATATGTGGCAGTGACACTAGTGAGTAAGTAGTAACCTATTAACATCCTGTAGCAAAGCAAAAAGGAGGCCAACAGCCGGATACAACTCGGTAACGGACCGACGTTTGAAAAGAGACGCAAGATTTTTTCTTCTAATAAACCTCAGTGCCAGAAGTCCGATCTTTGCACAGTTGTCGTTGCTAGTGATCACCTAAGAATCGGAAACGTGGTCGCTGACTATGTGCTTCATTCGAAAGCTCAACGTCACGCAGCGGTCGATGAAGAGGGCTATGCTTAGAGTTTTTGTACATGATCAAATCAGATATGAGGAGATTTGTAGACGAACCAATGTCACGGACATAGCCCTAAGAATCGTGTAGCTGAAGAGGGCACATAGACCGACGAACTGATGAAATTTGGGGCCTGATGATACTGGAATGGCGACCCCGCACCGGACGGCGCAGCAGACCAGAGGGCGCAAGATTGGGCACGTTTGGTATCATTAGGTGAGACCTTTGTCCCAGCAGTGGACGTCCATACCTTGAAATGAGTAAGTGAGTGAGTAAGAGCTGGGCACAGGCCTCCTTATTCCACTTCCACAAGAGATTTATTTTAGAGCAAAGACTCACTGCGCTGCTCTAAAAGGTCTGTTATTGTTTATTTTACTACCAAAATACTACAAATTATTTATATAGAAATACGTTTGTCGGTCTAACTGGTATACATATATGATGAAGTGGGCATCTCCGAGAGGCTTCAAAAAAGGCGGTGAATGCAACCATGCTCTAATTAAAATCCTTTACTTAGTCAGTCTATTAAACGGTCAGGAGGCTCTATTTAATACAAAGTTCACACACTACTTACTACATCCTCATTAAGCAATATTAAATATGGTACTGGTGATACACTAAACAACTTTTAACTGTAACAGGTTTGGGCACAAAGGCCGTCTCGACATATAATATTAGTAGGATGAAGAACCACAATTTAAGCATGATAAATCTATCTCCTATGATAGTGTAATATTATATTCGATACCGGTTACGAAGATAGAACATTGTATTGCTAATTAAACATCGCGCCATTGTTTGGTAATTGTATTTCGAATTTACAACTGGATGTAGTGAGGAATATCAAAAGTTAGCACTGGGAACGCTCTGTAGACAATTTAATTAGTGAAATTCATGCACCGGCTAATTGGTGTGTGCTATTATATTTCAAAGTGCAGAGCAATATTACGAAATAATTTCAATTAGTTTCTACAATGCACATTTGGTGGAAATCATCTATGCATAGGTGTTGTCTTTCCCGTTAGTATATCTAATTGTTTGTTTGTTGTCAGATTTAAGACCTAGTTTGGGTAAATAAATGTTGATACTATTTTTCACCAAGATATGTTCAGTAATATCATTGATTATGATTCTTAATTTTGTGGTGATACTTTGTCATTATATTGTTTTAGTTTGTAATTATACTGGACATATCAAGTACACACTAGTGCCAGTAATTCTATTGCAATAATAGTGTCTTAAGTAAATCTTGTAAAATTCTTGATATTATCAAATAGTGAATATTGAGATAGTTACTTTAATGTAATAATTAAATAAGTTTATAAAAGTAGTTGATCATTTATTGCCTCAACATACATGGAGTAGTTCAGGACCGAGGTCTTTATGTACTATATATGTTTATGATCCATAAAGCTCTCCTGATAGATAAATAGATAGATTAGTCTTTATTGTACACCAACAATTTACAACAACACTTCTACGTATGTTATACAAGGCAGTACAATAGCCTTATCGCTACCTAGTGATTTCTTCCAGGCAACCTTTCGGCGAACAGAAATTATAAATGCGAGATATGGTAGGTGGTATACAATAAATACTATAAAAATAATTGTAATACATACAAGTGCTACATAAAAAAATACATACATACATAATACGTAAAATTTGAAAATAAGTATATTACTTGTCGTCACTTGAAGTAGAACGTGAGAGATAATAATTGGTTACTAGTAGTAGTAATTTAGGTAAATGCATCGCTCTAATACTGTATTACTTAAAACCTTGGAAATTCCCGTTATTCCTAAAAAGTAGCCAGTAATAGACTTAATAGTACTTTTGGCGAAAAGATGTCGTAACTAATTTTTAGCACTTGACTGCAATCTCACCTGATGGTAAGTGGAAGCGCGTTAACCTGATAGCAGGTCATTTACGTCATAGTTTCTACACAGTGGCATGTTGGATCTCCATTTTGTTTTGCTTGGTTGCAAGTATTTGCTTGTAAGGTTGTTACAGACATTACATTATAAAGTTATTATCAACGAAACTAACATTAAAACGCTCTACTGAACAGCTGTGTTTTCGTAGATCACAACTGCTTAAAAGATTAATAGTGAATTCAAAGTATCTCTATATTTTAACCGATTTCTGTTTAAGAACTTTCTAAAATATACGAGCATATTTCAGGGAAACGGATATTGTGTTCATAAGTATATATTAGGTCATCAAAACGCAAAGGCGCTCGAAGAGTTACTGCTTTCCTATTACTATGGGCCTCGCTATAAATCATCGAACCTGAAGGTTTTCGTGTGACGAAAAATTATAATGCTGAGGTCATATCTGTGCAAAAAGATTGTAAAAACTTTAGAAAATGTATAGAAAAATACATACGCAGATATTGTTTATAACTGAGAAATAACGTCATAATAAGTACATTATTTCACCACCATTCTTAGTAGGCAAATAATTCTAATTACATTAATTCTGCAAAGTTGTAATTTAGTATATTTTATAATATTATCATTGGTGAAAGACTATAGGACTATAGGACTATAAGACGTTAAACACATTTCATTCAATTAGTTCCTCATCGAATCTAGCTATGGTGAGGTTTAAGACAGTAAAGAAGAGGTTTTTGACAGTAAAGAGGAGGTTTTTGGTCTTTCTTGATGGTAAGAGATAATAAAGTCTAAAAAGGTTGCAGGCTAGTTCGGTATAAGGTAAATTACCTCTAGGTTTGTGGTTCAATACGGCATCGTACTGGAATGCAACTTAATTGACGGTCCATATTTGTTGGTAGGGTCTTATTGTCGCTAGTCGGAGGAAACCTCTCTTTGGAGAACATAATCGATGTGATACTAACCAGTGAGTTTGGATGGAGGGCGGCTGTCTTCTTTTGAGAGACCCTAATCTTGCTGAAAGATGCAAATGGGAGGCAAAGCGAGGATGCGGCTGATGCCCTCTCACTCCGTCGAAGGAGGCTGGGTGGCAATAGGTGCAGGTATCTCACTATTCCCCTCAGTAAACTGTAGGCTGTCATAGTCGGCATCATCCGGGTCAATAGAGTGGAATTCAAAATGGGACCAACTAGTGATGCGCTGGGCTTTAGTGTGTAGTTTTCTTCTTCTTTTCTGAAATTAGCCTGCCTAGAGTCGAAACCGAAACTTCTGATTGAGTACACACACCACTGTGGCAGCGAGGTCTAGTTCTTTTTCAATTAAAATAGTTTAGTGAAACTGTATAAAAAGGATAGCCAACTGAGTTTGTTGTGGGTTCTTCCATGAAAAGGGCGCGAAGAAACCTTCGTGTAAAGATTTTATGTGGTTATTTAATATCATTATCAGACACAGTTGAATTAATATGTGGACAAAACTATATGTATTCAACGATTCAAAAGTTCTATAAAAGCATACTCGAATAAAAAATAAACTAAGTGTCCATTTACATTGATACTAAATGTTTAACTTGGATAAAAATTCGTTAGTGTAACAACAGTTTTAATGGAACTTTAAGGCTTTTTACTTCTATTGGTACTTGGGCGTGGGTGATACAATCATTTTATGGGTGCGTCAAACGCATGGGCTTGTATTTTCTTTTATTTTTACGAAGGTGATGAATTTGTTAGATAAGGCTTATGGTTTTCTAATCCATAATGAGGATTGTACCTTTTCCATGTTGTACTCAGCGTCATTATGCGAAAATCTTGCAAAAAAGGACCTTTTTTCGCAAACGAATAAGTTCTTGATTTCGTCTTTTTGATATTCCAAGACTTTGCTCAATGTGAATGTGAGAACAGATTGAAATATATTTTGTATAACGAATTCTTTTTAGATATCATTCAAAATCATTTGGGCTTTTGAAGCTCCGAAGTCTTTGAATACAAAATCTACTATAAAAGGGGACAAATTTGTGAAACGAGAAAAATTAATATTTATTTTATTTATATTACATCTGTGAAATCTAAATGGCAATGTTTAAGTTGCCTACTGCTCTTTGTATTACAAACGTATTTGATTAAATATAAAAGGAAAAATTAAATATAAAAAGGCGCTCCAGGAATATCTATCAAAATTCATAAAAAAATTAAAAGTCTGTAATAAGCTCAACCTTAAAAAGCCTTTTAGGTTTTCTACAACAAACTTTAATAAAATTCATGCAAATATTTTCGTAGAGAAAATTTTTTTATTCGTTTTAACATATAAAAGTATAATTTAAAAAGTAATTTCAATTAAAGCATCAAGTAAAGAGTAATTCAATACCTTTTTATCTATGTAGTGAATAGAAAATTCTAGTGTTCACCTAACGAAACCGATATAATGATATGAATAAACAAATAGTTGAAAAATTTCGACACTCCTTGTATATCTAAATGCATAAAAGAGATTTCCAGGTATCTATTGACTCATCACGATATGTCTAGAACCATAAGGCGTAGAGATTTGAAATTTGGTAGAAATATTCCTTTTGCCGAGTCAGCTATGTAGAGGATTTTACGAAATTCCACCCGCAAAAGTGGTTGCTTATTAAAAAAATCAAATTTTCACATTAATAAAAATTCAAATTTCACATTTACAAATTATATCTTTTATGGTATGTAAAATTTTGTCAAAAAAAAAATTTTCACATAATGGAAACTATCAAAAATATAAATTTCAGGAAATTCCACCCTCAAAGGGTAGTGGGGGTATATTTCTTATTTGTAAAACAATTTGCCTAAATTAACGAACGAAAAATAACGAAGTCGCGGGTAAGCTAGTAATATTTAAATGAATATTAATAAATTTGGAATCGTTAAAAAGTTACTTTTTTATTCGTTCACTCAAATTAAAATACAACGGTCTTACTGGTGGCAATAGTGCGAACACTCGTTTCGTTAAGCAAAAGTCTTAGATTCAATATATGACAAGTTTTAAAAATTTTACTTTCAAATTTATCTTAGTCTAAATTGATGGGAGACTTCGCTGGTTTCTATTCTACCTATAAAGACGTGCACCAAGCAAAAAAATACATTCCAGTATGATGCTCTGTAGAAACCAGAAAAGGTAATTTACCCCTTACATCTCAAAGTGTATCAGACAGACCGAGAAAGATTACAGTCAAGGTTACAATAACATAAGTTTAAATATACATTATTCGCCAAAATATTATATGACAGCGCAACATACTGACAACCTAACATTTAAATTATAGTGAATTTGGAAACTAATCTGAGTTTCAACGCTGCTCAAAGTTGTCGGTTTTGCGGCGAGACTTTCATTATACTGTGGCTATATTACAGGGACATCGGAGATCGAAAATTAATTGCAAGTTTATCTCTACCAAAACCGAGTTATATATAATTCACATTTAAACTAAAAGTTATCCACTACAAGTAAAAAAAAGTGCATGCATACAAAGGACACATGTCAGAAGTGAAACTTCCTTGGCAAATTAATTTTTAAGTCTTTTTTTATATTTATACAGATCTAAAATTTTAGATTTCCGAGACTTAGACGGAAGGAAAAAGATATGTTACGAATTTAATTGTCAATAAAATATTAAACGTGTCAAAAGTTAAAACAAATAATTTTTTGGAATCTCAAATGACGAATTCTAAAGAAAAATGCCACGTGTTTTTGTCAATATTAGAAATTATTATTTAAATTTTGTTCTTGAATTAAAAATGTAGAAAACAGGATTTATGATATATTTTTATTTTATATTTCATGAAAAATAGTATATTAAATGACGTGTGTCAAATTAAGACGGCAAGTGTTACTTGTAGATATTAAAATGTCGTAACCTTCAAACGAATTAGCATAAAAAACGCTACACATCTTCGTGATGCCAGTCGCGCTTTTTGTCCATAAAAAATTTACCCTCATGCGCCCAAAGAAGTTTTACTTCAAAAATCTCGAACAGTTATATCTACAGTTCAATTCTGTATGCGACAACTTAAATTCCAAGAACCTACATTGATTGACGTAATCTTCCTAAACGAATGATTGCTAGTGATTATACACGATACGGAATACTCTGCAAAATATTCCTACCCTTTAATAAAATCGCGTATCATGCCATACATTTAATAAAAATAATGCATCTTAACTAAATTACTTATCTTTAATTCTGAATATGTGTAAAGAAATGTGTCGCATATGTTAAAATTAACAGCCCATAGTCACTAAATTATTTTAACACTTCCTATAATGCTTCTTCTTCAATTAATACCACTTTCGCGCGTTTCATCTGTAAAAATTTACCCTCATGCGCCTAAAGAAGTTTTACTTCATAATTTCTCACCTGATAGCAAGCGATGATATAGTCTAAGATGAAAGCAAGTTGACTCGGTAAAAGGTAATTTTCCTGTTAGCTATTTCAGCGCAGCAAAGTACCGGAACACATTTTTTTAGTTTTCTGCACGTTTAGTCCATATGCCACTAGCTGACCGGCACAACTTTGTTTGCATACACTTGAATGTGGAAATTAAATTTAAATAGTAATTTATACATCACAAAGATTTCGTTGAATGCAATGTTTTCAATTTTTGTTTCAATATGTAAAAAGGCAAGTAGCAGCCTATTGACTTCCCACTGCTGGTGACAGGAATCCTTACTCATAAGCGAGAGGGGTTGTTAGAGCATTGACCCACCACGCTGCTCCAGTGCGGGTTGGCAGGCATAGTACACGAGTGCTCTCTCTATTCCTTCACTCTCTTTGGCCAATGTAACAAAAGTGCAACATGGCCGGAGAGAGGTCAGGCACAGGACCGACGGCTTAACGTGCTTTTCGAGGCACGGGTCTGAATCACACCAACAACTTCCCAACTTCAGGCAAATATTGTGAAAATCTTTACTAGAAAACTCAATAACAACGATTTATTGCCCCGACCCAGGACCTCATGACTATGGCCGAACATGCTAACCACTAAACCAATGAAGCAGACTCAATAAATTAACGTTATCAATACTTTTTTAAAACCGCCTCGTTTGTCTAGTGGTCTGTTTATTCGACTACAGACATGAGAACCTTGGTTAGCACGTTAACTCGTCGATCCTGCGCCTGATTACTCACCGCTCGTGTCGAATTGCTCCCATGGGTCTTTGAGAGCCAAGAAATATAGATTACATACATAGCATCACGCCTCATTCCCGTAGAGGTAGGCAGACACCACGTCCTTCCACTTGCCACGATCCTTACATATCTCCTTCGCTTCTTTCATTCTCATTAAACCTATCATACAAGTTCGCCTTGGTCTTTCCCTTTCAACTTTTTCATTCACTCTTGACTCATAAATCCTTTTTGTCAGTCTCCTATCATTCATATAGAGTACACTTGTGTTATATATGTAATAGTGCAGCGTGGTGGGTTTATGCTCTAATAACCCTCTCTCGTATGAGTGAGGAGGCCTGTGCCTATCAATAGGACGATAATGGGCTACTACTATTCTGTTTTTCGTGTCTTTTAAACCTTCAGGTTATATATTACATTGAGTATTTTTACAGCCAAAGTATGGCTACATTATTATTGGCATAATAATTTAACCATGTATAAAATTTCTCAAGAAAATATCGGCTAAACAATTTCGTTCAGCAACACTAGATAAATCTTAGTTTGAAGAGATCTTTCTATCATAGTTTCATGCGGGTAGCTTTTCTCCGCGCATCTCAATTTTGCTAAGTGTTATATCACTCGCTTTATGAACAGTTGCATTAATATTTATACTTTTTCACGCTATACTGCTAACGTTGTTCAGCTTTATTTATTTTAGCAAACTGGTGCACACATATGGACGCTGCCAGCATAGTTTGCTCAACGCTCGTAAATTTTTGGTCTGCGCTTTATACCCCTGTCGGCGTGATATATTTCGTTCAAACTAGCTTTGTCATACGTTAGCGCAGATTAGTTTTTGTTTTCACAACAGGATATGAAAATACCTGGAATACTTTTTAAAACTTTTTTAGACATTATGTAAAATTTGGAATGTACAACAACAACAAAGCTGCACGCTTGCATAATATAAACTTTATACAGATTAGGTTGATTGATCTCACTAGGAAAATGATTATTTTGTTTGATGTGCGTTTTGCTACGAAGATTCACTTTAAAATTACTTCTAGATTGTTAAAGGAGAAATGTTATGGAGTGGAATTGCAGGGAAAGTTTCTACTACAATTATATATAAAAACACGTCAAGTGAAAGAAAAGTTTAATACATTACTTATATCACGTACTAGCAAAGCCCTGCGGTTACACAAACCTTTCTACTATAACATTAGAAAAGAGATTTATTTCTATAACTTTATTTTCTCAGAACTTTCTCATTCACAACATTTGACATAAAAAAGTAGTTATAGTATCATAACTACAATAGTTTGGACATATGGTATCGCAGACTTTTTTATAGATATTAATACGTTGTATAATAGTGCAGAACATTTTTTTATTCTATCTTTAATAGTTTTCGCAGCGCACGCGATAACAGATTTTTTAGTTCATACGGTATGAATGTTATGTACGGTTATTTTTCATATTATTGCCTTTTTGCCTAAGGATCATGATTTTTTTTTTCAGAAAGTAATATAGCATATGTCGCTCAGTGAAAATGTAACTTTCGATAGGCAAAAAATTTAAAATCGATCCAGTAACTATTGTGTGAAAACGTAAGAAACATACATACTTTCATAACAAAAACATAAATGTTTCCTCTTTATAATATTATTTTAGACAACATTAACTTTCTCCTCACCTATTAGGCCTCAATAATCTTTCAACTTGTTAATTTAAAATAGTTGCATGCTTTGTTGTAAATATTTTATACATTTCGGTGCAAATTTGGGATGCGCGAAATTGAAATTGAAATTGCGAAGTATCAAAAAAAATCATGCTTGATTTCCGTTGAATTTTAATGCACGGTCCAAACAGAGTTCTAAAACAAATCCCTCGACCGTTCCGCTTTCAGTTTTTTTTTTCACGTTTAATAAATTGCCTGCGGATCTTTTGTGATAAATCGCGTCACGGGATATGAAGATAATTGCTCTTCTGACGTATTGTACGTTACTTGTTTGTGAAATGCTTTGGGAACTGCAGACTTTAGACGTATACAAAATATAATAAAACGATCGTTGCTGGAAGTCACACAAGTCAATATTGAACAAATTATAAATAGATATTTCCATTTAATTTTTTTATATATTTTTACTAGCTGACCCAGCAAACGTTGTTTTGCCATAAAATTACTATTATCGTTATTAAAAGATAGGGGTTGGTAATTGAAAGGTGAAAATTTAGCGTAGTGTGTATTTTTATATACTGTATCACAAAAAAATTAAAACAAAAAATTTTGTCAATAATATTTATTTATTTATTTATTTGGACCACCAACAAAATTACATGTACAGAAACTTAAACTATGAAATACATAAAGGTAGCGCAAAACATGTAATTTCACTTATAGGTAGCCACATCATGCAATAACAATAAATCGTACAAACATTTATTTAAACAATGTAGTAAGTAAAGTATAAAAAATCAAAGTTTGGGATGGATCACCCTCAACATTTAAAGATTTGAAATATAGATAGTAGCAGATTCTCAGACTTACTGAATATGCATAAAAAAATTCATAAGAATCGGTCAAGCCGTTTCGGAGGAATATGGGAACGAACACTGTGACACGAGAAATTTATATATTAGATAAAAAATCCATGTATGAGGTGGATCACCCTCAACATATAAAGATTTGAAATATAGATAGTAGCAGATTCTCAGACTTACTGAATATGCTTAAAAAAATTCATAAGAATCGGTCAAGCCGTTTCGGAGAAGTATGGGAACGAACACTGTGACACGAGAAATTTATATATTAGATAAAGAAATTTATAAACATATTCGATTGTGCAATATAGATTTATATGAATAATATATTATTTTAATAAAAAGTTAACAAATCTAATTTTCTTTCACTTTATTCATATTGGGCAAGTCACATAACTTTGAATAAAAAACGACCATCTTTCAATAAAATAAACATATGATAAACTAGTACAATTGATGTGTTTCAAATTAATAATTTACGATTAAGTTATCATACCTTATCTCATTTTTAGTTAAAAATAATTGTTTAATTTTGAAAATGGGGCCCAGACGAAGGTTCTGTGTCCCACATTCTTCTTAATTATCCCAAACTTTCCCACTTCATTTAAAGAGTATTTATATAATCATAATTGTAATTATCTAAATAAATATATTAAATTTAATAGGGATAAGTTGTAGAATAATTGTTTATTTTTTACTTTTAACAAAAGAAGAAGAAGAAGGCTTCTCGCTTTCTCGCTCTTTTTAATAATAGTTTTAGTAGGGTAAACAATAACATTCTTCTTGGTTGTGAAAAAATTTGTTATATGTAATTAATTCCTTCAAGATTAATTCCTATTACGATGGTTTTTCAATTTGAATGTTAATAATTATAAACATATTTTTACCCTCACAAGGCTTATCCAAAAATCCATTATATAATTATAAAATGAGTCTAATGACAGGTTGTTTCGTCTGATCTCTGCTGTAGCTTTATAGTTCCAATTCATCCATTTAAAATGTGGCGTGTAACATTTATATCTCAAATGTAAATTAAAGAGCTATCTACCCGACAAATATTTGAATGTATTTCACGTGAAAGTCGGGAGGTATTATGTTTTAAAGGGTACAAGCTTTTTAGAGTATCATACAATATTTACGTAACGTGATCCATAAATTACAAACGAGAGCTTCCAATGAAGATATTGTATGTACAGATTTTTTGGAAACCTGCATATATTATTTTGTTGTATTTTTGTGATATAGTTTAGTTATCTAACAGTTTATGGACAACCGATAGACGTCCACTGCTGGACAAAGGTCTCTCTTAATGAATTCCAATGGGTCCGATCTTGCGCCGCTTGTATACAGCGACTGCCAGCGACCCGCCTGATGTCATCGGTCCACCTGGTGGGGGGTCTGCCGACGCTGCGTTTTCCGATGCGAAGCCACCACTCTAGCATCTTCGGGCCCCAACGTGCATCGGTTCTGCGAACTTTGTGCCCTGCCCATTGCCACTTCAGCTTTGCAATTCGGTAGGCTACGTCGGTGAGGTTAGTTCTCCTACGGATCTCCTCATTTCTGATTTGATCACGTAGGGAAACCCCGACTCTGAGTCTTCTTACGAGCCCCATAGTCAGCGGCCATGTCTCGGAACCATATGTAATCGCTGGCAACACGCACTGTTCGAAGACCTTAGTGTTCAGGCACTAAGGAATTATACGGGTGCACGCGCGCGCGCGTGTTTGTGTGTGTGTATGTGTGAGCAGAGCATTAAGTGTTTCAATTTTAAAAAGTTTCAGTATTATATAGTTATGTTCCTTAACTATTGTCCTTTTACAGTCACAGCTGTTAACGAGATAGATTTTTAGTACGTTGTTTATTTCGTTATGTAGGTCAACCGATTGTTTGCCATGTTTGCATTGCCATGATGTAAGCGAAAGAAGTCCTTCGTGTAGTAATAGGAATAATATTGCTGATTCTTCTTATATTATGTTTTAGAGGTTTATAATATAAACGACGATGTGTTCTTATGATAGGATGAAGAATATACGACTTTCTTACCATGCGAACGTCATTGACTGAATACAAAAGATACGAAGAATCACGTTGTGCTCTTTCAATTTCCAGAAATTTAGTTAATTGCATTTACGGCTGATACTTTGAAGTTTGCAATTCAATATATATGTATACTTTGAAGTTTGATTTTTTGTTAAATTTATATTATTTATCGTACTCCCTGATATTCTTCTTTAATTAAAATAAATTTTCAAAACGATGTAAAATTGCTGTATGTAGTATTACATCCTGCATACAAACGGTCCGTAACATCCATTTTGCAAATTTAGCGAATCTAATTTGCATATGCAAAGTATATGCTACATTGTCGATTACGTGTATGCATGTATTCTGAATAATTCTCACGTAACACGCTCGTAATTACCAGAATATTTGCATAATCTACGTTTTATTACGTGTCATCTCATTTCTATAGCTAAAATTGACATCACCTATCGGCAGTAGGAGTTGAAATTATTATTAGTAAATAAATTACTTTGTAGTTGAAAACTTTCTCTAGTATGGATTATTTTACGAAAAAATTCCAAAAATCTACTGTACTGTAATTAACTTATATCAATTATACACTTGAGAATTGCCGTTCCCGTGGAGATCTCTACAGAAATAATTTTCCGTATATCCAAATCTTTTCCCTTTGTATACATAATTTCAAAGGTGTCTATGAGACATTTGTTTCAGTTAATCGTTAGAGACAGTTTTGCGTTAACTTTAAAGAAAGTAATGAAACAATGTAGCTAAAGTGAAGTCAGACAATAAATTTGCGTAAATTTTACCTGCAATTCTTTGTACTTACAAACATTCGTTTGAAATTCTAACCTGAGATTATGTGTGTCATGCTTTTGTCCATATTGTTGTATTTATACCACATATCACCTAATACTCTAGGAAGTTACCATGTAAAATCAAGAAGATTTGATAGACGAAATATAATTTCGTCACAATTTTTTAATACCACGCGACTGGTGCTCATTATTTGAACGTGGATATTTTATGTGAAAACATTTTTGCCGCAGTGATTTTAATTACCGTGAAGTTCTGAAACTCACCGACATTTTAATGAATCCACGAGCAGGTACTGAGCCGAGTGTGTTCAAGGTGCATTTTCAGTTTCCCTAACACACTATCACAGATATAAAAGTATGGCCAAGTTTGAATTTAATGTAGGGAGTTTAAAGCTTTAAAACCGATTTTATTAAGCTTCATACCTGGGAGTATCATGAACTTTGATCCAGGCTTTTTCTAAACGACTAGTAAGTGGATCATCGTGATCGATTTTCAATTAAACAATTTAAACTACAAGGACCTAAATTCATTGACGTAATCTACATAAACGAATTATAATTTATATAGGCACGATGCAGTATTCCGTGCTGCACATAATCTTCCTACCCTTTAAAAAATCGCGTAATGCGCGATACATTTAATAGAAATAATGCTTCCTAATTAAATAACTTAACTTTAATTCTGAATATGGTGTAAGGAAATGTGTAACACGTGAAAATTAACCGCCCATTGTCACCAAATTATTTTAATACATCCTAAAACGGTTCTTCTTCAATGAATACCAATTACAAAATAGAAAAACTTAAATTAAAACAATGTATAAAGATATAATGTGTACTGCATAGTATAAATACCAATAAATCGTTCTACGAAAAATATACAATTATATATTAGAACTAGTAGTCAGTGTAAACCCACTTGAACCAACACATCTTTTAATCAAAATGAGTTTAGAGACACTCTAAACTCATGACTTATACGTATGAGGGTGCACTATTCTTTCATCTATACACACAAATAAAAATTGTGTTTTTCTTAAATGAATATATATTATTAGTTCAATCAGACGCATTTTGTAAATTGGCTTACCAGGGGCCACGGGTCGCTTTCCTTCTGATGCATGTGCTGACCGACCATGGTTACTTCGGTAAGTACTTGCACCAGTTCGTTGGCCGTGAGGAAATGCCCGACTGTCATGGCTGTGGTGCTCCTGTAGTTACGGCGCACCATACTGTAGCGGTGTATTCAACGTGGGCACCCCAGCTGCATATCTTGTTGTCGCTGCTTTGAGGAAATCTTTCACTAGAGAGCATAATTCGGTTAATGCTCGCCAGTGCAGTCGTATGAAGGGCTATTGCCTTCTGACGGAGAGGGCGGCTTCAGCCCTCGCCGTGAGGAGGCTTCACCCTATTCAGTGGTAGTTATAGTGGGTGTCATTCGGGTCGCAAGAGTGAAATGCGGTTAGGGAACCCCTAGTGGTCTCACTCATGCATGCGGAGGGGTCCGCTAGGTATTTTGTAATCTGTGAGCCCCACACTCTTGATTGGAAAAAGTCTTTCATCGGGGTGCGTAAAGGCAATTCCCAGCGCAAAATAAACGTATCTTGTAAGAGCTCTTAAAATCTCATAAGCTTAGCGGAACATCGTTACAAGTGGGGTGATAACAAGCCAAATCAAATTAAAATATCTTTATTCAAGTAGGCATGTTACAACACTTTTGAATCGTCAAATATTTTTTTTTCTTTTCTTTTCCACGCTCTAATTCTAATGTACGTCTGATGATGCTATTCCAGAACGACTTAAAACCTAAAGTTACGAGGGTTTCTTCGCGCCCTGATCCAAGCGCCTGAGCCCACAACAAACTCAATCGGGTGTTTTGATTTTTTGTTATCATCATAATTACAATATCATATTAGTTTAATATATTTCAATTCAAATTAGAACAGTTCGTTCACTCCCACGCGTTTCTATCGTCTAAGTACTCTTGCAACTTATAATACGATTTTTCTATCAACTTTGTTTTAACAAAGACTTTGAATTTCTTAATTGACATTTCTAAAACGTCTTGTGGGAGTTTATTATAGAAACATATACAGTTACCCTTAAATGAGTTGTTAATTTTATGCAGCCTACTAGAATTTATGGCCAAGGCCGAAGCCTCCCATTATTCCATACCTAGACAAATTAGAAAATATATTTTACTAAATTTGTTCTAGTAAGTAAGTAGCAGCCTATTAACGTCCCACTGCTGGACATAGGCCTCCTCACTCCGAGGAGCCAGGGTTTTCAGAGCATAGACCCACCACGCTGCTCCACTGCGGATTGGCAGGCATAGTACACAGGTGCACTCTCTATTCCTTCACTCTCATAGTCCGGTGGGAACACGACTGCAGAGAGATCAGGCTTAACGTGCTCTCTGAGGCACGGGGGTGGATTACACCGCCAACTTCCTAACTTCGGGCAAATATTGAGATAGTCCTAATAGAAAACTCAATATTGATTTTTAAATTGGCGCGACCCGGGACTCGAACCCAGGAGCTCATGTCTGTAGTCGAACATGCTAACCACTAGACCAATGAGGCAAATTTGTCTTGCTGGGAATCAAATCCTACTAGCTCTAATAGCGACGCAATTACTCGCACCATTACGCCAGCGAGGCTCTCAAACTATAAGAGTATGTTGTCTAAGCCCTGTATGTCTTGTTACCCAGACAATGTTAAGTGCTAGACCACGACTTTAACTTGTAAACTAGATCCAAAATTACTTTTATATTAAAACTATAACTCTAACAAATATAAGCGATGCAAGCGACTCTCAAGTTTACAAGATGCTATAATTTACGAAATAAATTCTCCAAGCTAACTTAGAACGTGTGTTATGTACTGACAAATTATGGCTGCGAGGATAAAGCGAACATAAGTCTGCTTTCCTGCAGAATAGTTGAATAGTTTCTATCTACTGTTGGGATTTCTATATAAACAGGTAGAAAATACTTTCAAACTTCAACTTGATTTTAATGAAATCTAATCAAATTGCATGTATAGGTGCGAATACGCGCTTCGCTAATAAAAGTCCCGATTTTTATTCCCGGCCTTACAAACTTTCTAACTTGTTTTTTTTTTTCAATATATCTACGTCAGGACTGGGTCAAGACTGCTGGCACTGGGCTACTGGGCCGTGGGTAGTTAACAACCTGCACAAGATAATTCACTTTCCAGTATGAAGCAATGTAGACGCTATATAGAAATAATACATCTGGTCATGTTAACATCTAAGAATATTATCACCACTTACCATCTGGAATCACAATCAAGTGCTAAGCAATAGTAGTAGAAGTAGTCAAGGCAATAATGATAACACATTATATTTTATTTTGCGCTTCCTACTTGACTACCCTGACCATATTTTTTTTGCGCTGGGAAATGCCTTTACGCACCCCGCGGAAAGACTTTTTCTAAACGGAAATGTGGGACTCACAGATAACAGAATACCCAGCGGATCCCTCCTCATCCAAGAGTGAGATCACTGGAGGTTCCCTAACCGCATTCCACTCTAGTGACCCGGATGGCACTGACTGTGAGGATCTACCACTCAATAGTGTGAAGCATGAAGTGTATACGTGCCATTTGTGTCAACCAGCCTCCTCCGTCGGCGAGAGAGGACTTGCTCCCGTAGTCTCTCGTTCAGCGAGATGACGGTCTCACAAAAGAAGGCAACTGCCCTCCGCCCAACTTCACTGACGAGTTTTATGCTCTCCAGTGTAAGGTCTCCACTAACCAGCAACAACAAGATATGCCGCTGGGGTGGCAACTCTGGACACTCCGCCAGGGTAACAGCTAACCGGGTTTTTTAGCTGTTCACTACTGCTAAGATAAAATTACGATGAAGTAAATATAGCGAGCAAACTCAATTGGAAATCGATTGTGCCAGTAATAATCCTCTTCTAAATTTGTCGGTGACCAAGCAAGTATTAACATTTAGACAAAAATGCATGCTTATTTTTTTACTCTAATACTGTCAAGAGAAGGCAAACCTAACACGACCTGAAAGAGAACAGACGCAGGAGCTACAGCTTAACACGCTCACCGGGGAATAACGCCTCTTTGTCATAGAGGTTATCAAAATAAAGTCGTACGCGAAGGAGATTGCCAAATAATCAGCAATAAAGAGAAAAGTACGTCATAAAAGTCGTTGAATACGAAGTCAACGCTGCGGGTACATCAACTCCATCACACATTAACATGGTCTTAAAGCCTCGTCCCGTAATGCATTTTTAATGTCACTCCACGCTGTGCAAACATTCCGATCGACGCTAGACGGTATTATGCGGCAACGCCAATAAGGGGTTCTCAAACTATCACTTTAAACTAAGAGATAACCACTGCACATAGTGTAGCTTCAGAATTGCTGTAGTTTTATTCAAATCTATTGTAATCGTATATGTAGTTACAAGCAAAGTGTGCCACCGAGTATAGTGGAAATAGCGTTTCGGTAAGATACTATGTACAAACTTAAAAAGTATCCTCCAAAAGTGGTTTGCATTTTTTTAATCCATCAAAACCTTTTTGTCTGTTCATGTATACCCTTTCATTAGATAATTAAATATTAGTTAACAACTATTCCGCATCGGATCTTGTATTCGTTACTGGTTAGTTACAAGGAGAAGTCAGAATTTTATAGAACCATCGACTTATCACTAGACATTCTTATAAATTTACAACATAGATTCGTTCAGTATGACTCGCCATTCCAGGTGTATACAGCACTATTGAATATAAATTTAAATTAAATTAAATTAAGTGTGATTTAAACAAAAAAAAAGAGATTAAAACATGTAAATAAAGAAAAATAATGAATACCAAAAATAAAAGTAACTTAGTCTAAAACTAAATCTAAATACGGAGAACGTGCGTAATAATTTTGACAAATTTTAAATAATTTTCACAACCGAGAATGTCAATATCACCCTTCCGTGAGACTTTATTATATGTTTCCATAAGTGTGTTCAAAAGAGCCAACATTGGTCCTAGAGCAATTTAAATTAAATATACTTATATTGTTCCTTGGGACAGATTTTGGTACATTAATATTTATTTTCTATTAATACCTGAACAATTAATTTGGCCATGCAAAATCTTATAAAGTGTTTTCACGTCATAAATTTTACGCCGTGTTTCTAAAGAACTCAGTTTAAACTGAGATAATCTAGAGTGACAGTTTGAACGGTAAGGACAGCTTTTGTCCATAAAAAATATTCTTTACTTGTTTCCAAAAGTTTCTTACGATAATTTTTTTATATTCATAACCATAAAAACGTTTCATTCCCACACAAAATACGAGTATATCGCCCTATTTCACTCTTTAAGTAAGTTGGACACACATCTTTGTAAGAAAAAGTAGCTACGTCCATCTCCTAGATCCCTTCTATCTATACATAAAGATTATTAAAAATTGTGTTAGTAAAACGTAACACAGAAAGTTTAAAAATATTATACGAAACAATTTAACATTAAACGTCTGGTATTTAAGTGTTTAACAACTTCAGTCTTGTTTTATGGTCTCTAATATATTATTCTTGAAAGAAATAATATCGTTTGGCTTATTATCTCAAATACACATTTAAGAAAATGTAGAAAATTTCAAATATTTCGCGAATTTTGTCAGTAGGAAATATTCTTATTAATGCAAAGTTTCTTTGACGAACACTGTAGCGAGATGAACATCGTTTACTCCGTAAAATGTCTTGAGACGAATTATATAATTTGACTTTGATATTTTGACATTAATATTTAAATTACGACCATGAATTTTACTTTATAATAAAATACTCGATTTTGGATGCTTCCTATATTTTCAAGGACCTCTTGCTGGAATAGTAATGTGCAATAGTAATAATCTTATAATAGTAATCTGAGTAATGTGCAATAAGCATATATGACAATTTATAATAATATAAGTGTTCTTCGCGGTATTCCAATAGGAATAGGAGAATCTAGTGAAATGGAGTAAATGGAGCTCTGTACTTAGTGAGCGTCCACGTCGCGAAATAATCACTTTATCAGTTTTGAGGTCAATATAGCTTTAGTGTAATCGTGATGAGTGAATAAAATTGTGGTGTGTCGCTATATATGTACGTACTTACTGTGCCCCCCGGGTCACCCTCCTAGTTCCCGATCCCATGAGAACACGGAAAAACTTTTCTTTGTATAAAATTGCAACAGGCTTACTGTAATAAATTTTAAACCAATCAGTCGTTTAGATCTCGTAATGAGTCAGTGAGCGATTATTTGTCTTACACACATAGTTAAAAGCATTCTGGTCCTGATTTCATTATATATTATTATTGATATAAAAATGAAAGAACAAATAAATTGTCTGTAGTTTTATATAACAATATACTTTTGCTTCTTCTCAAAACCTTATCTTTGCGATATAAGAATCTTTAGATATTTTTCTTGTTCCGGTTATATCAACTTACTTAAGATACGTATTTTAAGGATGACAAAACTTATTAGATAAGAAAATCATTTCTCTTTCATAAAATTTATCTTTTCGGAGAGGCAACTTGTTTTGATTGTGAGATAAAAATTGAAATATTGCTGAAGTAACGATGAACACGAAAAGTTTTCAGAAAAATGCTTGTTTCGAGCTGAGCATCGAAGGCATTATAAAATAATTTACAATTTGGCAAAAAAATGTCGTTTTAAAACTGTTACCTTTTTTCCTGCTTTTAAATGTATTTAACTATAACATATTTTTATAACATAAAGGTCACTTAAAACTGTACCGCAAAAGCGTGTCACGGTATTTTGGGAAACTGATGAGATGTAACTTAGACTACTTTTATTTTATAAAAATAACATTCACAATTATGCAAGCAACACCACGGGCATAGCTAGTGTTCTATATGTTAGTAGGGTCTATGCTAAAAACATCACTGTGCTCTTTACAAACACGTTATGCACCCATGTCATTCTACAGATAGGCTCTTCGTAAGCAAAATAAAACGACCGTTGAGCTCCGTTGTTTGTACCCAAAAATCTTTTTTACGCCCTCAAACAATTACTTTTAACGGGCACATTTAATTTTTTGCACAATTATTTTGATAGGTGTAATAATAAAGTAAAGGTCGCTTCCCAAGTATCTTAGAATATTAACTCAACATTATGGCAATTCCACCCTTTCTTACTTCTAATTCAGATTATTTTTTAACGCTCTTTTATAAGCTTATTTACAAATTCATTATCCTAAATCAACTAGGATTAAAGACATGTTGTTCATACGAAATTTCACATGAGAAGAGAGACAGCGAAAATAACAAATAGTAAGATAGATATGTGTATATCATGGTTGTAACCTGAATTGCAATAGCCTTACTGGCGCAATATTGCGACTATTTGTTTCGCAAGCAAAAGACCTGGATTCAATTCCCGGCTGGAAAATGTTTAGATAATTACATGTTTATGTTGCGTGAGTATTTAGTGGCAGCAAAGACGTGCTTTATAGCAAGCATATGAGGTAAAGTACCTCTTATCAATTTAACAGGATTCCATCTTAAATTGTATCATCACATACCTTGAGGTGGGATCAAAATGAAGCACCAATGTATTAACAATATAAAATTTACGAATAGGATACTTTTAAACCATGATGATTTAATGAGAGTGAGATGAAGTCGAAGAGTAACCTGGGCAGACACCACTAAGTTTCTCTTTACATAGGTAAACTGAAGTGCTGGGTTGTTCTTTCTAATCCATTATTGTGCTATTTCGTGACGACTGTTATACGTACAAGTTATACAAGGTACACTATAGCAAAAGCTGCTTTTCTTTTGCATTTTTCTTAGGGTCCCATTTAGAAGTCGATGCATGACAAAAACACACATATATTTATATAACTCATACAGTTATATAACTTAGGGTGTACATCCATAAAAAGATACCGATAGTTCTATTCTTGAAGTAAATTGTGCTCTGGCGTTAGCATTTTCCTCAAAAGAAACCAACTTTTTCCTTCGTAACCATAGTCGGTGAAACAAAAGGGTTAGATTTGCATTTAAACGAGTTGCGGTCTCGTCGGTTTTGTATCGCTCTACTCGAAGTCTTTCGAACCCTGACCTCTATTAAAGGTGATTCCTAAGCTACCGTCGCATAGACCGCGACGGAAATTTGAATACATAACTTTAAGGAGATTTCTTCAAATATATCTGAAATACGAATCTATGTTCACATGGTACATTCTATCTATACATAGATTGGTAATCCCTACTTGCACCTGGTGCTCAATCTTTAACCCACTGACTCTTTGATATTGCTTTTATGACAAATTGGGCATGAATAATCACACAATCCATAATTCTAAAAAGACCACAGAGCAGTCTACATTTTCTTTTGTAAAAATCTCATATTCAAAGCGGTAAATATACCAATTTGGCACCACAAAAAGTCATTATGTCATTATACATGATTGACATATACATGATTGATTAACAAAATTATCTACTGTACATCTTTTATTACCATTCTTCTAAAGCGTCGATTTACATTCCCTATCAGAAATTAACGGACGTTGAGTATTTCGGCCGGACAGTTGAGTATCTCGCCCACGTACTTATAGGCACGGCACGATAGGTACGGGTTACTCCAACTTATTATGATGGGCAAGGTTGAGGGCAAAAGGCTTGCTGGACGCAGAAAGAAGTCTCGGCTGCGAAACATACGCAAATGGACAGGAATATAGTCTGCAGCCGAGCTGTTCCGTCTTGCGAAAGATAGAAATCAAAAAGTCAGCGGCCAATCTTCAAGAAAAATGAAGAGGCACTTTAAGAAGAAGATCAGAAATTAAAGATAAAAATAAAGCGTTCCCCGTAACTACTCGTATGTGCGTTTTAAATAACTTTTTATGTTTTTAGGATCGCAAAATGACCTTTTTTCGTTTGTTCGTTTCACTACTACAATAATATCTAAAATCTATTATATAGTTAACATTTACAAGGACCTCTTCAAATCAAAACAATACTTTAACTAAGTATTACAAAAATTTGAATCCTCGTGATAACAAACCAGCAGAATGGTATTAAGCTTTTTAATATGCAAGAACTAACTTTAACGTTCGTTTTCAACAAAACTACAGTTCAAAAATGAATCTTGGTTACGTATATACAAGTTCCTTTTTTCCACTGTTATTGTAGAGCCTTATCTTTGGTATTATTAAGGAAACGATTCAGTAGTATCCGCTTTCTATAAGCGAGTGTCGGAAATGTTTGATCTATGTTCAAGAAATATTGGGAGTCATTTTGATTCTTTGTGCTGCACTTCGCACAACTACCCGGTGTCGGTATAAAAGCAATTTTGTTACATAACCGGGTTATTCTTTAGAACCTAAAAAAAATATTAAAAGAAAAAGATTGTGATTTATAATTACAAACAAAGATTTAGACAATAAGACGTACTTCAAATTTCTAATATGATATTTAAAAATATGTTTTTATGTTACTTTCGGCTTTATTTTGTTATTCTGCCCACTATCGCAGAAAGTTATTGTATTTTTAGTTGTCAGGCATATATCGTACAATAATTTACTATGAGATATTGTCATATACTAAGTAATAAACCCAATTCACTTATACAAATAGTACCATATCATATGATATCCTTTGTCAATCTAGATAGATATCTAGATAGATAGATAAAACTATACCCCTTTATTACCGTCATCACTTTGAATTAGACTAGCTCTACTTTGATTACCACGCAGTTTAATAATGAGTGTAATGAATTCCAAGCCATTTCCTGTGCGACCTGCTTTAGCGAAAATATATGAATATACCAAAATGTCCACCCCTTAATGTCATTTGGGACGACAAAGGGAAACGATTGTGTGCATAATTTCAATAATAGTATTCTGAACTACCACTTTTAACGACCCACACAGAAATTGAATCTTATGATACAATAAAAATCTCTTGTCACAGTGTTATCGAAATCCTCTAAAACGGCTGAATCACTTTTATTATGAAAATTAATATTTATGTATATTTAGTAAAACTTTTAATAGGTTGCAAAGTATTTTCTGTCCTTGTACCCCAATTTTTGAAGTGAAACTTCTTTAAGCGCATGTGAGTAAAATTTTTACGGATGAAACGCGTAATCTCACGAAGATCTGCAACGTTTTTATGCTAATTCGCTTGAAGGTTTGGTAGTTTTAATATTTACAAATAACATGAGGCATTTCTATTTGTCACTCGTCATTTAATAATTTAATATACTATTTTTCTTAAAATAAAAATGTGACAAAAAACACGTGGCATTTTTATTTACAAGTCGTCATTTGTGATTTCAATAAATTATTTGTATTTTCGACACTTTTAATATTTTAATGACAATTAAATTCATTAAATTCCTACAATATACTTCTTTTTCCCTCACCCCCTAAGTCTCGGAAACCTAAGTTTTAGATTTGTATAAATGTAAAGAAGACTTTTTTGCCAAAGAAGTTTCATTTCTGATATGAGTACTTCGTACGCACGCACTTTTAATTTTTTTAGTTTCAATACGATGTTGCGTGGACCAGCTAGTTTGATATAAAATATGCATGCATACTTATTATTTAAAAGCACATACTAGCGTTGCGACTCGATGTTTATTTAAGGAACGAGTTTAATAAAATACCTTTTAGGCTTATAGTTTTTGGCTATGTTCGCCACTTCCGTTATACGATTGGAAAGAATTTTAATTGAATAAAAAAACACGTCGATACAAGTACGATAAAAATGATTTCGTCGTCGTCGTCGCTTCAACCGATGGACGTCCACTGCTGGATATAGGTCTCACGTAATGACGTCCTACACTGACCCTTTATCAATCATTTTAATTAATGTTATCTAATAAGGTCTTTCTGATTGGACCGTGTATCAACCATTCGGAACCAAAGTCTGAAAGAAAAAACAGTAAATCTCTTTTATATTTCTTCTGTACATTCACGTTTTTCACAGATTTATAAATATTTTTACAAGCATTATAAATTATAAGTGCAAAATTTGATTCAAGTTTAAAACTTTGATTAAAGTGAGAAATTGATAAACTCTGACTTTTATGTGTAGTGAATTAATGATATTGCTTGTTGATTCCGGAAAATTACTGAATTTGACTGACAATCTAAAATAACATTTGACAACACACACATTTGACAAATAAATTGTTATAAAATTTACCATTAAAAACTTATTTCTATTTCATTGCTTAAGTCACGCGTGTTTCTAGCATCAGTAAATTATGATTCTTGAAAATGAGTCTTATTTTTGAGGTGTTAACAGCTATATTCAAACCAACTGTACGTGAATAGCAGTATATCAAAAGCCTTATCTTCGAAGGCATTCGAGGAAATGATTGTGAAGTATCCGCTTACTGCTACATTGTGAATGGGGTAGATTTGATCGCTGTTTATGAGACGCTGTTATTTATGTTATACGCTACACATTAAATGATTGATGCTTTAACCGGAATATACTTCTTCGTATACATTCTATTTATTAGCAGAGTCTGTGTTTTATTCGTATAAACAAAAACCAGATCCCAAGCTTAACAGTTGCATAGAAATTATTAAATTGTATATATCTAATATATACAATTCTTATGTCACAGTTTTAGTGTTTATACTCCTTCAAAACGTCTTGACCCATTTTGATACAATTTTATTCAGTAGGTATGACAATAGTTTCATAACAAATTTTTACACCTCTTAAGTGTTAAGGGTGTTTTACCCAAAAAAAATGTACTGTTAAGACAAAAAAAATTATGGTTATTTTTTTAAGGTGTGAAATTTAAAAGTACATTTAGTCCTAATAAAATCAGGATGGCATTGGGGTAGGAATGGATTTCAATGATACATCGACAAGAAACGACTTAAATGTTTGACTAGACTTTCCCATTTTGTAGTCCAAAATTATTATAGGAACGGAAAATTGTGATACCTTTTTGGTTTGCTAGTAAAACTTATTATTATCTATTTCCGCAATGAGATTACAGAACTAGAACTAATATTCTTGTATCTTATTTCTAGTTCGATATATCTATATATATACAAGAACGTTATTTCTAATCGTAATTCCCTGCACCGTTATTTATCTATTTTCTACGTCAATGGTTACCATTATATTTTCGTACTGAAATTTGATGAAAAACTATAAGTTTTTAATCGTAAAGCAATATTAAGTATTGCCGCGATTATAATTTAAATTCTCGTTGAATATAAAAAAAAATTATCAATAATATAGTCCATTCATGCACCATCTCGTAAAAATTTTTTGAACTTATTACATAATGAGAAACCGTCATATTTTACATGAGATTTCAATGATCATCAAATGTAATCCATTATTTTCCTATTAATTTAGACGATTTACAAAATATTTAACGTCGGTGAGTTAGAGAGTTGGATGAACCGCATAAAAAAGCTATTTGACTCTTCAGAAAATCAACAAGTTAAAATAAATATATTTTTTAACTTAAGTAGAGGAATAAGAAGGTATTTATATGACGGTTGAATAGGAAGTGAAAAATTATTGGAAATATTTTGTTAATGTTTACTTCCGTGGTTATGTGTTACAAACATAATTAACGTCTAACGTAATGTTTGTAACAAACACTTAACTTGAGTAAAAACATCGGGAATGTTGTTTAGTAACTTGTTTAAAAGCCCTGGTCACGCCATTTGTTAAAGCTACGTCGTTCTAATAAAGAATTCCGCATCATTTCCTCCCGACCCACTTTAACAAAAAACCGAAAGCCAAAATACCTGCCCACTCCCTTTCTAAATGTTATTCAGGGTTAAGAATAATGGGCGTGCACTTTCACAGGTTACTGTTTCGTTTTCTATAGCTATTTACATTTGGCAAGCGAATAGTTTACAATGATTATGCAGTAGTATCAACTGCGCATAGAAAATTCTTTTGTACATGTGTGTAGCTTAACGACTCCTAAATGGCTGGACTGATTTTGATGAAATGACAAGTCAATACGGATTGTCTCATATTTTGGATACACAGATATGGGAACTACGAAGGTGATGCGACAGAACTCCTATGACCGGACCCATTTCGATGATTTTTTACGGATGTGTTCAGGTAGATTCAAGATGTGATTTCTTCATACTCTTATATATAGCCGTTAGCTTATTTTGGAATGCAGAACTTTATTTTAAAAGTAATGACAAAAAACTATTAGGCACCTCACAGACCTTTTTTTAGAAAGAATGTGCTGTCTTGACGGTAAGACAGCTTTTTGTCTTAAAAGTAACGTTGCAGTGTCACATCTCCACTAAACCTGGAATTCATTTAAGAAGTTACAAACGTACTATTAGGAATGTTTGCCCCATTGTTCGTTTCAGAACTGCTTTTGCACGACGTCACAATCAAGCTCTTGGTGCTACTATACAATAAAATAAACAAGAAACTAAACATATATTTTTTTGTCCTGGAATACAAGAAAAGATGTACTGCATGGCATAAAATTCTTAATTAAAGGGAAACCGAGGACCTACTTAAAATTGTACAATAATATTACAAGTAGACAAATTNAGACATACAAACATAAATTCAAACAGAAACATGCACACACACACACATACCGACTTCCATATAGTTGGAATCTCATTAAAATTACGTAGTACGTTTGTAACAAGTACTACATATGAATTTATAATATTATTATATATAAATAAATAAATATTGTTTTGTATTAATATTAAACATCGCATTGTATATTATCCGGTGGAAGGTACAGACACTCGTAGCACAAGTTTACATAGTATGAGTGTCTACGCATTTCTGTCATAAATAATTCTTGTAAAAATTTATATAACATGCTATGTTTTTGTAATAATTTATTGGCACAATAAAGATGGCCTTTAATTTAATGACAGTGCGGATGGATTTAGTTGTTCGATTATTATTTAAGGAGCAGGTTTCTGGTTTTCTATATATTTTTATTTAGGCCTTGCTTTGAATATTTTATGGTAGAATTTAGTTTAGTTTCTTATGAACGTGTAGAATTAATGAATGCTTATTGACAATGCTTTAAGAAGAAAAAGAGTCAGCGTTTATGGGCCGCCATATTGACGTGTATTGGAATGTATTATATGGATGTAATGGATTACTGTTGGATGTAGTGTAATTACTAATTATGTTATTGGTAACTGCCTAATTGGTTTAGTGGTTAGTATGTTCGACTATAGACATGAGGTCCTGGGTCCGAGTCCCGGATCGAGCCGATTTAAAATCGATATTGAGATTTCTATTAAGATTTTCTCAATATTTGCCCGAAGTTGAAAAAAATTTGGCGGTGTGATCCACCCCCGTGCCTCGAAAAGCATGTTGAGCTGTCGGTATCGCGCCTAATCTCTCTTCGGTCTTGTCGGGTTGTCGTCACATCGGCCTATGAAATTTGAAGGAATAGAGAGTACACTTGTGTACTATGCCTGCCAATCCGCAGTAGAACAGCGTGGTGGGTCTATGCTCTAAAAACCCTCTCTCGTATGAGTGAGGAGGCCTGTGCCCAGCTGTGGGACGTTAATGGGCTGCTACTTACTTTTTTACTTGATAAGCGGATCTCTGTTACAAGTGAAATTGGCGAATTATATCGTTACAATTTTCTAACACGTAAGAACTAGTAAGTGTATAAATATTATTTAAGGTGATTAATAAAATAGATAATGACGTTGACTAGTTGGAGTATCATGTTCCTATGGAAACTTCTTCATAAAATAGGACATTTGATTAATTATAAAATCTAAAAGTTAAACACATATCTAAACTGAATAGGAAGTTCCGGAGATTATTTTTTTTTTAATTAAAAGGTACTTATACCAGCTTACAATTTGAAATTTACAAGTAAATAGAGTGTAACACGAATAACAATGTGTAAGACAATAAGAACAAATACAGAAAAACATAACCTAAATCAAAATTATATTAAATAAAAGTAGCAAGGCTTCCTAGCCATTTTCGTGATTGTACAAATTTATATGTTGTTTACTTTTTATTTTTGTCATGATGCACGACAAGCCAATAGTTACCTTTACACACCTTGAGCGTAGTATTTTGAGATTTACGAATGCGAGTCCAAAATGACGCGATTAAAGATATTATTATCGCCATCATTAAATTGAACAGATTTTCCCATTCCTGTGAAAAATTCGGCATAAAACGAAGCAACAACTTTGTTTTATCAGATATAAATTGATTAAAATATCGTTTTACTTTTGAAATTACAAAGAAATACTATTGTGGGCTCAGACTAAAATTTGTTTGGTATTAATGGAATCACTGTGTTTTACTTCCTTTAGGCGTTTTTTCGTAATTTAGTTATATGTTGCACAGGTATTGTCAAATATTTCTTTTTCTGATTCATCGAACGTCCGTTTTTCTTTCCCGCCAAAAACCAATTGCGTTAGTGGCGCACTCAGACATAGTAAATCATTTATACCATAGATTATACATATAAAAATTTAAACATTATAATCTATAGTCGTATTACTGATGCAATAAAATGTTTGGATACTATTAAGTTATTATAAATGAAGACTGCTGATGACACTATAATTTCATTTTTATGTACGATGAAATAAATGGAGAGGTTTTCATTACCCGGCAAAATATAACGCAACCATGCTTAATGGTCATATTACATTTTGCAGGGTAACTGGTTGCCATGGTAACTATGTGTCATACAGCGCCATCTTCCCTAACCTGGCGAACCACTAGCAGCTTCTCTGTTGACGCAATAGTACAGACCTGTGAAAATAGATGGCGCTGTTGAATTATTTTTAATTATTGTAAGCTCCTTTAACATGAATATAACTTCTTTTGACTTTTACTACCGTAAGAACTAAAATAAATATTTAGGAAATATCATACTAAAGGTTTTATAAACGTTTACGTAATATATACATCTTATTATGCACTTCATAATAACATTAATATATCTTTTTATGTTTATATAAACAAACTTTATATTCCTATTAAATTATATATAATGATGATAATAACTCAAAAATGCTTTAGAAAGGATGAACTCATTAAATAATAGAATTAAAATATTCAATAATCAATATAATTTAGAAAAAATCAAAACCAAACCGAAATTTTGTTATTTTCTATGAAAATATGAGATATCGTATCACATCTTGATACCTTCTAAAATCTGATTAGCTAAGTAGGAACGTTATTATATGAAGCTTTTAAGTAAAAAAAAATAAAAGTATCTCGTGAAGGCACTTTATGAATTCAAATTCAAAATATCTGTGTTCAAGTTGGGTCTTACAACATTTCTGAATCGTCAAAATATTGTTCTTTCCTGTATACTATTTTAATGTATGACTGATGATGATGGTAAAGACCGACATACAATCTAAAGTTCCTTTGTGTCCTGTTCTGAGAAGATCCCACAACAAACTCAGTCGGGTGTACTTTTTTCTCATCATTACACTTTATATATTTAGTTTATTCTATATCGATTAGAGTAATTCATTCTCTCCCACGCTTTTATATCTTTGAAGTAGACCTTCAACAGAATGATTTCTCAATTAGTTTTCTCTTAATAAAAGATTTAAATTTATTTAGTGACATCTTTGTAACTTTTTCTAGGAGTTATAGAAACGTATACCCTTGAATGAATTGGCAGTTTTTTCTGCTAGAATTTACAGCAATTTTATTTTTATTACTAAATTGTAACTATAAAGTTTTCTTTTAGAAATTATATAATTTGCTAAGCCTCGCCACGTTACAGTTAAGTACGTGCTTAAGATTCTTGAGCGATTGTTCAATTTTAACATTGGGGACAGTTACGTCTGGTTAGGTCATAAAGTTGAACATTAAACTGATTTAGCGTCTAAAACTTATGTTATAAGAATCTTTACGCTTTGGGTTATATTCATTACAGTAACTTATATATATTTAAAACACATTCCACAACGAATTTGAAGTGCTTTAAAGTAAAATTATTTCTTCATTTTACTTTATGTGTTGTGATTTTTAATGCTAACGTTTGACTTTAATCTAACATGATGACAAGGTTAGCAGAGTTTAAAATTAAAGCATGCTAACCAGGTAGAAATTAATTTACCTTCTACCATATGAGTTAAAATACCTCTTATCAGGTATTCAACACATTATTATTAATTTTGCTTGGCAGCGCAATTCTGCTAGTAGAGTGGGTTTTTTATCATTGCTGACAGGTAAGCGCTTGACTGTGATTACACCTGATGGTAAGTGATGATACAGTCTAAGATGGAGGCGCGATAATCTGATAATAGGCAATTTACCTGCTATGGTTTCTACATAGCATCGCACTGGAACACAAATCTCTTTGTTTGGCGGTACGTGTTTGCTAAGGTGAAAAGCTCCCATCATGCCCGACTCAGATAAATTAGAAAATTTCCTAAATTAGTCCTCCCGTAGATTGAACCCAGGGCCTCTGCTAATAGAGTAAGTAATTACACCATTGCGGCAGCGAAGCCATAAAAAACAGATAGATATAATTTAAAAAGATAAAAATAGTTAATGTTATAACATTTCATGGAATAGAAATCACAAAACAGCGAAGTTTATGTAAATTAGAACCCTCTTGAATCGCTACTGAAAATTACAACAACGGACAATTTATAAATAATTGGTGGCTCAAACTTTTCGACTGAACATTTCACGAATAAGGATTTATAATGCAAATACAAACTTGGTGCCAGCTGCGACTGGGATTCACATTACCTAAGAACGTTTTGCTTATATTATTTGTGTACACAACTATAGAAATGCAGATATACTATTTTACGATCGGAAAAAGGGTTTTGTTAGACATACGTTCTTATTGTTTTTAATTATATTTTTTTGTCTTGTTTAAATGTATACAAATCTAAAACTTTAGATTTCCGAGACTTAGAGGGAGGGTATATGTGAGGAATTTAATGAATTTAAGTGTCATTAAAATATTAAAAGTCGAAAATGAATACAAAAAATTTAATGAAATCTCAAATTACGAATTGTAAAAAAAAATGTAAATTAAAATAAAATGTTTACATTTTAAAATGTAGAAAACATTTTTATTTTATATTTTATGAACGTAGTAACATAAATAATATTAAATTATTAAATGACAAGTGGCAAATTAAAATGACACATTTTATTTGTAAATATTAAATGTACTTAACCGTCAAACGAATTAGCTTAAAAAACTGCACATCTTCGTGACCGTTAATCACACGTTTCATCCGTAAAAATTTTAAATTCAAGCGCCTAAAGAAGTATTACTTCAAAAATATATATTTCATTACCTTACCGCTTGATTATGTCCATCACAGCCTGCCTGAATAAGTAAAGCATTATTCTGGGAAAAGATGATAAATAACAAATCATTGATTCCGCAATTATTTATTCACAGCATCGTAAGGGTCACTACCCAGTACTCATTTCGCTAACAGAAGTCCTGGGTCCGATTCCCGACAGTGCAAATTTTGGAAAATGTATTTTTTTATTTGTCTGCGTTTAGACTGGTGAGAGGTTTTGGCCGTGTAGCTAGTAGCTATCCTATCAGCAAAACGTGCGGTTAAACAAAAAATTGATTTCCTGTATGATGCTGTGTGTGGAGTAAATATTTATCCTCCAATCAAGTTAACGTATTTTCACCTTAGACTGTATTATCACTTACAATCAGGTGAGATTACAGTTAAACGCTAAGCTATCAGCAATATAAAAGATGTCGCTTAAGTCCTAATCTATACTTTAGTCCAAATCTGTACTTTGAGTGCTTTGGGTAGTTGTGTCAGTATGCGGAGGAGAAATTAAATTTTCTTAAAATTCAATGTTTGGTGCATTTTGGCGATACACAACGATTGAAACAAGTGGAGACTAAGTACATTCTTCAAAGTACAATTACTCAAATTTTTCAAATTTGTCCTATTACAAATCGAATTTACATATCGTCGTGCTATCAAGGTCTTAATAATTAAGAAATAATCTTTTCTTACCTATTATAAATTCCGCAAACTATCGCAAGTATTGATTGAACAGCATCAAATCTGTCTATTTGACGGCCTCGCTGGCGACGTGGTGCCTTGCTAGCAGAGGTCCCGGGTTCGATCCCCAGTAGGACGAATTTAGGAAATTGTATTTTTTAATTTGTCTAAGTCTGTACTGGTGGGAAGCTTCGGCCGTGGCTAGTTACCACCCTTCCAGCAAAGACGTGCCGCCAAACAAAGAGATTTGTATTCCGATACGATGCTATGTAGAAACCGTAAGGGATATATCGCGTCTTTACAGATTAGCGTGCTTCCATCTTAGACTATATCATCACTCACTATTAGATGAGATCACAGTCAAGCTCTAAACTGTCAGCAATAAAAAAATCCAGCTGAAAATCTATTAGTCTATCTAGATATCTAGCCAGTAAGAAGCAGCCCATTAAACACCTACTGCTGGGCACAGACCTCCTCACTCATACAAGATAGGTTATTTAGAGCAAAGACCCACCACGGTGCTCCACTGCGGCAGGCATAGTATACAAGTGCACTCTCGTTGGGAAATGCTTCTATGAACTAACCCCTCGAGGAAGAAGGCCTTGCAATACACTAAACCCAGCATAACCCTCTTCATCGATGAATGAAGCACCAACTTTCGAATTCGTCGTTCCTGGTGTCCCCGCTGTCCCGGATGAGTCCGACTGTGGATTCACGGAAAAGTGAATACGAGCGCAAACAAGCACTGCCTTGTACCCCGCCTCTGACGACTTGGATTTTTAAAAATACTAGTTTTCTAGTTACTGTGTGTAATTTTTTCACCTTACAAACAGCAATTTCCCTAGTAACTTTTGAATTAACGATTTTTGTAAGAAAATTATAATGCTATCCCGTAGATAATCACCGTCAAGTGCCTTTACGCCCAAATGGCCATAATCTTGATTGATCACTCCTTAATCTGACCGATTATTTTTTGCCTTTATGAAAGAAAATTCAATGGCGATGCTTTCAGGTAAATTTAATTGAAATTCTTATAGGTTTTCACTTCTAATTTTTTGTATCGATTAACGGAATTTACCTGGTTATTACATGTTCCTATTGTAAATTATACATAGAAATGAATATAAAAATGAAGTATCTGTCTATGATTTCAAATATTATTTTTAAAATGATAATTTATAATAATTTTAATAACTTAACTTAAATTAAATCAAATAAAACAAAAATAGAATTAAAAATAAAATCAAACTCACGTTTATAAATTAAAATTACAAATGTGAAAATAGTATAAATATAAAGACGTCTTACATTCTAGCTAAGGCTTGTCTCTAGGCATCATTTTCTGTTGCTCGTCACATGAACAGACAGCCAATATGTGAATATAGGGGTAGGCATCGCTACACAAATCGTTTTAAGTATGCTGTTATGCGATGCCCTCGTTCTCTCCCAAAAAGGGGCAATGCGTGCCCTCATAACAGCATAGAAATCGGGCACCCCCGATTCAGCAAACATGCCAGACGCGCTGCAATATCTGGGCATACCCATCAAGATGCGAAAAGCGTCGTTATACTGCACGAGTATTGCCGTGTAGGATTTTCTGAGAAAATTTTTCCAAAGTTGACAGGCATAAAAGCACCAGCAATACGCGGTAAATAATGTCTTCTTAGCGGCTTTGCTACATTTACCGAGAGTGCTCTCCTTTCCCTTTCAATATCACAATGATCTTGTAAGCATTCAGTAAGAATATGGCCTAGGTACTTGAATTTGGTTACAACCCGAACTGCTGTGTGATTTTAAATTACCTCTGGTACTCTCTCCGGTCGCTTACCTCCCCGAAATACCATCAGTTCTGTTTTCTTTAAATTATATTTCAGTCCATGAGTAATAGCATAACTCTCACAGACTGAAATTAGTATAATAGAATATAAGGCCTATAGTCTTCGCAGCGGTATGCTTGGACTGCATATTCGTAATATCTCGATAAAAAGTAATTAAATTATTGAATGTTAAGACAAAAACAGAGATTATGTTTGTTATAGTGTCAATTTTCAATCATTGTTTCAGATTTCCCAGTAAAGGCGCATAGGACAAGATGGCGGCGTTCGTAGCAAAGCAAATGGTCGGAAACAAACTAAGCGCCGTTAAAGGTAAGTGCCGTTTGTTTTGTGTGTGATGTATTTTATTAAAAACGCCAAATTTTACATTTCTATTCAATGTAATAACTGCTACACGCAATGCAATGACTGCTACACGTGAATTAATGGATATCTAGTAGGTTTTCGATGCTTAAAATTTTTACAGATTTTGATGAAGCTTTAGAGTGTAATAGCTTATACACATGCCTAGTTTTTAAAGTTTATTTGAATCGTTTCCTTATAATACACAGGCAAAGTCTCTGTGTTATACCACGTGAATACGTCTGGTAACGGGTAATAGTTTATAAAATATTATTACCCAGAGTAATAAATCCTTTAATCCTTTAACTATCCAGTGATATAATTGAATTGCAAAAGTTGATACATATGTAGCTACAGTGCTAAACTCTATCTCCCAATTTTATTATCATTTCATGTCAAAAAGACTTATTGCTTTATTCTATTATCACAGCTTCTTTTCGCGATAAAATACTTACTTATAACTAGTCAAATATTGACATAATGCTAAACATTAACAGTGAAACATGTAAACGAACAAAATAAACTGCAGCGTGATTTTTGTAGGTCCTCCTTATTAATCTAACATAATAAAAGTTAATTAGTTGTTTGTTTGGATATTGGACTCTTTGGCATCTGTTACTACTGTATGTATGACTTGTACAAGCGTAAATTATATTTTTATGTAAAAACTACAGCATAATTTGTGTAGTTACGTCTTATTGTCTTATCAAGAACATGAATAACATATTGTACTAATACTCAATTATATTTCAATAGACGTTCTACATATTACAATACAATATAGAAAAGCAGATATCGCAAAATTGACGAGAAGGCTGATAAACGACTCCTGGCGCGTGCTCAAACGTTATTTGACCAATAATACTAGTTTGTAATACATATTATGATTTGCGTCAGACTTCTTATTATCAATATCCTATTGTCTCCTTGATATGGTATTTTTTTAAACATTCTACTTTAATTTACCTGTCTAACGTGTTAACATCCATTATTTATACAACGACCATTACCGACTAGGTCTATAAAAGTGATAATAATTACTTCGCTGGAGACAATATTATTATATATTACCGTCTTAGATCAATATTAAAATGCATATATGCAATGGCTATAGCTAAATTTTAAATATGAATAGCATATGAGTACACAGGTTATAATTCTAGTTTATCATCAATGATAATGCAAGAACACACAAAATATGCTGATAAACGTTTTTATTTCAAATTTGCTGATGAAGTTTCTTTGTAGCACCTAGATATATCATAACTTGTTTACAATTCCCCTCCCTTCGAAAGTCAACACGTTCGGGTTTTATGCTTGATCTATACGAGTAATATCATTCTAAAATACGAACAAAAGAAATTTTAAAACGCATAAGCAAAGGCGAGGGAAAACCAACAGATATTTGTTTTTTTATTGCTGGTATCTTAGCGGTGGCTATAATCTCACGCGATCTTGAATGATGATACCATCTAAGATGGATGCGCCCAAATGAGAGGTAATTTATCTATTACGATATCTATACGTTCTTGCTGGTGAGCTGGAATGACCCACGGCCGAAGGTTTCCAATAGTTAATGCAAATTAGAAAGTGTAATTTCCCAATTTTGCCCTACCGAGAATTGACCCTAGGGCCCCAACTAGCAAAGCGAGTACATGTACCATTACGCCAGTGAGGCCAACAATGTTAAATAATTTATAAAAGAAACAAAACCCGCAAACTATTGTTTTAAAAAACCTTTAAGATAATGCGTGCAAGCAAGCGCGCATGGCAAACGATAGAGATGCGCGATCGGCCTAATTTATTGTTTATTACAACAACCATTTTTCGTAAACTGTTATCGGTAATTGGACTTTACAAGCAACCATTTTTTCAAAACCTGACATGTATTTTAAGTTTACAGAGAAATATTAAGAAGAAAATATGGACAATCCTAATACAATTTTAATGATGGCAGCATTCTTCAACAATGTTTTTTGCCGAGACTCCTCTGATGGCTTCTTATAATTATTTCCCCATAGAGTAAACAGTAACTAATAAGTGAGTACACTAATGAACGATACCGATGCTTAGATGATTTCCCTAAGGAGGCTCGGAGCTCAAATCTCGGGCGACCATCGACAGAGCTTTGTGCCTTTATCTATGAAAATTGAGCGATTAATTTCTTTATTGCATACTTTTTACTTAAGAAAGGAGGATTATAGAAGCAGACGGCTTTTAAAAGTTAATTTGAATTTTTTCTCAATACTAAATCCTTCCCTTGGTACTATTTTAAAAATCTTTATTGGTCTTACATTTTGATACCAAGGACTTGCTTTGTAGTAATCATGAATAATATAAAAGCAATAATAATTTAGTATATTTTAGAGTGTGTTTGTTTTTAAGTGGGAAAATGTCATTACATCTGTGGGTTATGAAATACGAATTGTATTACTGTATATATAAAATATTTATAAAACCTATTACAAGCTCCAAATTTAGCCCTGTTGAAAATCGAACTTAGATCCAGGGCTAGCGATAACAGTTCTAACATCATTACGCCAGTTAGGTCAGTAATTATAACTAATGATACAGTCAAAGTTGATACGCGCTTGCATTGTAAGAAGTAATTTAACCGCTACAGTTTGTTCGCGTTAAGAATGCAGTGAGTCATCAATCTAGCCCAGGCCCCTAACCTATCAAATTACAAGGTCAAGGTCACAGTAACCAGTTGAAGATCATCAAGAGGGCAAATATAAGTAATTACATTTTCTAATATGAGTTAGGACTGGGGGGAGGCTTCGGCTTTGGCTAATTACCACCTGCAAAGATTTACCGCTAAATAAAAGAGTTGTGTTCCGGTACGATGCTGGGTAGAGAGACCATAAGGGGTATATCTCCTCGCAATGATCGCAACTATATTTATTCGGAATGTGAAATAAAACCATAAGTATTTTATATAATTTTATTAAACAGATATGGGATTTGTAAACTTAAAAGTAACATTAGCTAATATAAATAAATGCAGATTTTTACTCGGAAGACAGCAGTAAACCCTTATGATATATCAATTGTAAGTCCTTTAAAATAACACTATATTATGTATTACACCAGTTACAATGTGATATTTTAAGAAAATAATACAGTTAAAATCTTATAACCTATATAAAAAAATATTTTTGTATCCATAACCTAATTATATATGAAATTAAGACGATTAATTGGAAGACAATAATTTTATTGCAAAATCACAAATACTACTAAAAATTATATAAAGTATAAATTTTATTATTAATTTCAAATATAACTAACATAAAATGAAACTTATGATAACTTAAAGCTTATATATGATAAGGCGATCACACCTATCGTTTATCCATAGAAAAACGTTAAGGAACGCTATTATTAGCTCTATTTAATATGTCTATACTTAAAATGACCAATCAGTCTTTCTATGGCGAATAAAACCGTTAAAAGAATCGTATCTATAACGTTTATATCTTCATTTAGTTATAAATTACAGTATTCTTAAATCAGTAAAACCATTACTCCCCGACATCCATAGAATACTCCTTATTATGAAATAGACTAATTAAAACTCTCTTTCTCATTCCTCCATATGTGTCTGGACTAAATTCGCCTTTCTCTTTAACAAACGCCATTTCAATGTTGTCCTCTGAATCTGGTAAAAGAATTTTTCTCTTCCGTCTTCTACTCTTTTCTATCTTGATCCTTGTGATTACTCTCTCAGGACTTTGTGGTGATATCGGAGAATGAAACAGCTTTTTAATTATTGGTTGAAGACTGGTTGGTTTGCGAACTGGTGAATCTGTCTCCATCTGTAAAAAAGAAAATTTTGTTAAATACAATATGGCTTTTTTTTCGTCGCTGCGAAATGCTTTTACGCCACCCCTGGACAGAAGTGTGGGACTCACTGACAATTTAAAATACACAGCGGAAATCCCTCGACATCCTTGGGTGGAGAGCTAGAGGTTTGCTTACATACTCTGCTCTGGCATCGGATGCAGCCATTCAATCATTTCAATAATTCAAGGAGATGCACAAAACCACTGATCTTGTTATCCGGCCTCCTCCGTCTGAGAAATATATGTACGGGTGGTATTGATTTTTTCAGTAGCAGTTAAATTGTATTCAACTCAATATATGAAATTTTATTTCGTAATTTAGATCTTCAAACCTAGATTTGTTCATAGAGATCGAAAGCGTAAAGTAAAACACAGGCAGTGAGTATGAGTCCCACATGGTTACTTAAAGCGTCACAAAGGAGGCGATGGAGAGAGGTAAGAAAAACTGGGGACTCCTCTCGCAATCAAATCAATATTGCGAAGATCGAAGACGATATTTTACCGACATAACCCAAAGATTCTCGTAGCTGAAGTGATGGAAGAGGCTATGGGCAAGGAATAATGAAAGAGTTTGGTTTCGACTTACGTACATACATGTTCTAATATAGACCTTACCACAGACCTTTTAGACGTCGTTAGGACAAACTTAAATCCAGCTGTTAACGTCCGTCGGTTGAATTCCGGTACGTTACGTACGTTGACATCGTAATGAGTTCTCATTACGATGTCAACTACATTATTAGCGTGTTGCCATCTTAGACTGTATTCTCATTATTGCGTGTCAGTGTTATAAAATAATTATAATTTTTTACGTCATCTAGCGCGAAATCCTTAAAGTTATTAAATAAAAAGAAATAAATTTACTCAGGGAATTAACTTTTTTTTTTTAAATACTATCTAGTTTCACCCAGTCTATATTAAAAAATATTAATAATTTAAGTGGAAAAAATAACAACGTATTTTAAAGTGTTACCTAATATCAATTGAAAAATATAAATGATTAATGAGCTCATAACACAAAAAGTTGTTTTTTGTTTTTATTTCTAACGAGCTTTATAGTTTCTTAATCGAATCACAATAGATAACCCTAGCCAAAAATATCTTTAGTCTACTACTACTACTTTAGTTTAATAGTCTTTTGTCTTACTAATGAGCACAAGAAAGCATTCTTATTGAAGTTTTGATCTAAAACGCTCAATTTACTGTCTAATTTTCTTTAGAGATGCTTAATGTTCCAGAACTCAGCTCAGAACATCTGCCCTGAATTGCTATTGTCTAATAAGTAAATATGTCTTTACTAAAATTATAAAAAGAAGAGATGTTTGTTCACTTGTAACGGATAAAGTAAAAATTTTCAATTTGTAATATGTTAACTTTTATTCCTGACAACCACGGGCTGACGGCCTTGCTGGCACATTGGTGCGAATACTGGCCTTGCTAGCAGAGGTCCCGGGTTCGATCCCCGGTAGGGCGAATTTAGAAAATTGTATTTTGTAATTTAAACAAAACAAAATTGTATTTAAACAAGGCCTTGAAAATATATTCCATAACTAGATTTACATGTAAAAAAATTGTGTAAGAGTGGTTACTTTCACAAACCTATCAGGATTGCGAGAAACTTTTAGAATTGCAGCGATAAAATTACCAAATTATGAAACATAATATACAAGTTTACACACGTGCGCAAACGCTCACACTCAAACTTACATACACACTCTTACACAAACACACGTTCACACTATCACACATTAACTTGCACGCATCAACTTATTTAATATTTTTTTTCATTTTTTCAACATTTAATTCTAAGGCTTGTGACAGATAGATACACTTTTTTTTCTCTATTTAACTAGTACACTATTAAGGAGAGCGCTGTCGCCTAAAATACAGGTCTCACCTAGTTTAGGGACAGATGTTTTTCGTAATAAGTAGTGTTTATAATAAAGTTACGTGTTTATTGTTTCAACCTGTATCTGTAAACATTTTTTGGATCAAATAAATGTATTATTATAATTTGTCTAAGTCTGGTCTGGCGGGAGGCTTCGACCGTGGCTAGTTATCACCCTACTAGCAACGACGTACCGCCAAAACAAAGCGATTTGTGGTCTGGTACGATTCTGTGTAGAAACCGTAAGGGGTATATTGCCTCTTACCAAGATTAGCGTGCTTTCACCTTAGACTGTATCATCACATACCATCAGGTGAGATCATAGTCAAGCGCTAAACTGTCAGCCATATAAAAAAAAAGAATTTATAACACTGTAATGTTATTATATGGTATAATTTTATCTCCAAGGTTGTATGGAGGAGATCGTATTAAGCGATAAGACCGCCTTTGTACACTCTAATCTATAATTTTGTTAGTATTTTATTATTTAGCCGCCTAGAAACCGCGGGTTATCGCAAAAATCGTGTATTCATAATTCAGGTTCAAGTTATTTAGCAAAATGAAACAGGTACCTGCACTACTTATTTAGAATGTTGTACAAAAAATATCCTTTTCTACCTGCCATGGTCCCTATTATTAAAAGCCTCTCCATAACTACATTATTACAGTTATTCATAGAACTTGGTTTGTAAGTTATTAAGGCACAAATAATTTACAAAATTACTTAAAATTATTATAAATAGACCATACGCGAATGAAGATGTCATAAACAATATTTACATAATGAACATAAATTTAAAGCTATTCTAATTTGTTCAATAACAAATAACGAACTCTAAATAAATTGTTATATAGAATGAGGAGACCTATTACGTGAGCTTTCAATATATGGTGACGATAACTATTGCAAAATTGTAAAGATATACATAGGAGGAGTGTGAACTATTAGTAAGAAATGAATATTCAGAAAAGAGCAATAACGTAATTATTCATATATACATGTCACGTTGTAAAACATCCTGGGCTTAACTAAACACCAGGAAAATATAAAAATAGATTAAGATTTGTAAAAAATTACGGGTATTTAGATCTAACGCATTCACATAAGTTAAAATTTGTTTTTAATACGATTTGATGTTACTATAGACTTCACGTTATTAAACAGGTATGACTCGTTCGGTGTTTCGACCACATCTCGTGCTCAGTTTCAAATTTCTTGATTATTCTATTATTAGTTTGACATGAGTAGGCTTAGCAAATAATATAAAAAAAACACTATCTTTATCGAAACAGTCACATTTTAATATGAAATACAAAACAGTATGCATCGATAACATTTTAGTTATGTGCATTAACTCCAACCAAGATAGTAGATATAAACATTAATTTTATATGTATATTTGCTGGATTTCTTTGCATAATAGTAACGTTAAGCTATTGACAATTGTCAAACACTGTCAATATTAATAGTATAATGCTATCATAAGAAAGGAAGTTATACATTAGACTGAACACTATCGCGCAACTGTAATTATTTTTTATTCTAACAAATAAATAAATACAATAAAGTTATTCTGCGATCCTAAATTGATTAAAATATTTTTAAAGCAACGATTACAAACATTTTAAACTTCGGAACCACTGAGTAATTACTTAGATAAGTCATTAAGTATTCTACCGCGCGCAACGAACCTTTTATGAATTATTTATTGATTATAATTAACAAAGAGAAACTTTCAACTTACCACGTCAGAATCAGAGAATTCCACAGAATCATTCATAATATTATTTCTGATCAAAACGGTTAAATTGTCTCTGCTAACGGTGTTTATCGGCGTGGACGCTGTGGCGGCCATGTTTGGATATTAAAAAAAAACCAAGCACACAAGATAACACAGCGGGAATAACGTGACGCAGCGACTATCGCCCGCCACTACCCGGGAATGACTGTTAATACTTAATGTTAAACAGTTTTGCCTGTCGCAATATAGATGGTTCCACTTCCACAGATCACGTTTATTATATACTAGCAATACCTCGCGGTTTTGCCTGCGTAGATACCTTTCTCGTGGCTGTGGAAAGTCCACTAAATCTGTAAATTTATTTTGTTAACATAATAGTTTTATTTCACTTAGCTTTTCAATACTTTAGGAGAGACATACAAATATGTGTACTGAATATTACAGAAGAACTGTGCTAACGAATAAAATGGCACACTACTGAATGCAATCAAAATGAATATGGCCAGCACTATAAATGTACGATTTAAATAATTTAAAAAGTATTTTACTGGTATTGAAACGGATTTTAATAAAATATATACCTAATAGGATGAGGATTAATACAGAGGTATGAATAACATATGTAGAACGTTGTGGTATAAACAAGATGTAGTGACTAAAATTGAGAAAGTGATTGTTTGGGCATGTGGAAAGAATGAATGAAAGGAGACTGACAAAAAGGATTTATGAGTCAAGAGTGAATGTGAAAGTTGGTAGGGAAAGACCAAGGCGAACGTTCCTGGACCAAATCCAGGACATTTTAAATAAGGGCCAGGTCAAGAGTACTCTAAACCGACGAACTTGTATGCAAGCTTTAATGAGAATGAAAGAAGCGAAGGAGATATGCAAGGATCGTGGAAAGTGGAAGGACATTGTCTCTGCCTACCCCTTTGGGTATGAGGCGTGACGCTATGTATGTATGAATAATGTGGTGTGATTATTGACGGAACTTTTAATAACTTTTAATATGTTAAAAAGTAGTTATAGTGGTATAACTACAGTAGTTGGACATATTGTATTGCGTACTTTTTTGTAGATATTAATACGTTCTACAATACTGTAGAACATTTTTCTGTTCTATCATCAATAGTTTCCGCAGCGCAAGCGATGACAAATTTTCACACCCTGGGTTACATTAATGCATTTTTATTTGGAATCTCTACATTTTTGAGAAAATAATATTGCCTATGTCGCTCAGTTAAAATGCAGCTGTCTAATGATAATTTTTTTTTAAATCGGTCAATCCGGAATCAATGAACCGGAAATATAATCCTTTACCTCTGTTAGCAAAGTGAGTACTCGTACCACTCCGTCAGAGAGGCTCTCAAAAAGTTTTTTTTTTATAGACGACATACTAGGTACCAGGTATTTATACTAATAATAAATTCTATGATTGATACTTTAGTAGGTATTAAAAAACTTGATCCCTCGTATTATTTCTTTCAGTGACAATATCTTATAAAATGAATCTATTCGGTGCAAATCACATACAGTAATACTATTACTCATACTAGTACTCACAGTAAAGAATATACTTTAATTGATGTCATTTGATATCTGTAATATTGAATATAGTGATGTTATAGGTCCTATTTTGTAATATACTTAACTTGCTTATTAGTATTTCATTTGGCAGTACCTATTTACTTCTTAGCTCCAAGAATTTGTAAACGATTTCAAAGTTTGAATGCCTCCTAAAGGCCTTCTTTTGCACATTTAAAATACTTTTAACTTTGTTTTTACATTTCCCTTTTGTTTCTTTTAACACAATAAGAATTATGTTCCCTGCTTGTTTCTTTAAACTGCTACACAATTTTAAACTTTTAAGATTCTTTTCTACCTTTTTTTGTGCTAAGAGCTATTTAAAAACCATTTTTGTAATTAGATAATTAATAGGGGAAGATGTTTGTTAAATATAGCTAAAGTTATATTAACATATACTTTAATAGAAATATATCTGAAATTTAGGTTATTACTGTATACAAAAGTAAAATTCTTTACATTTGAAATAATTGATTAAAGTTAAAGCGAAGGAATGAAATATTTGAATATTTGCTTCTCTTTATTAATTTAGTAATAAAATACAAAGCATTTAGTACATTCGAGATCCGATAAAATGTACACAAGGAGTTATAATAAAACGAAATAGGTACGTCAATTATTTCTTCTTTATTTAAATATATAATAAGACGTATACGTTAAACAAATAATACGATTTCACTTCAAGTACTGAATAATAAAGAACTCGAAAACTTACAAGTATTTTATAACTAACGCGATGTTATAGAATACGGACATGATACAATTGATTTTGTCCTAATTCAATGTTTAACCATGTTTTCATATTAGAAATAATTTGTATTCCTTAGAATAACTTAAGTGTAATCTATAACTAAAGCGATGTTATAGAATACGGACATGATACAATGATTTTGTCCTAATTCAATGTTTAACATAAAGTGTTCATATTCAAAATAATTTGTATTTCTTAGAATAACTTACATGTATTCTATAATTAAAGTCATGTTATAGAATACGGCCACAAAAGTAATTTTGTAGTAATCAAATGTTTAACAAAGTGTTCATATTCAAAATAATTTGTATTTGCTAGAATAACGTAAATGTATTGTATAAATCAAGTGATGTTATAGAATACAGACAAAATACAATGATTTTGTAGTAATTAAATGTTGAACATTATGTGTTCATATTCAAAATATTTTTTATTCTTTTGAATAACATATGTATATAACTCATAAATTCTAATTTACCTTAAGTAAACATTTATAATATTTATATTAACTTACAATCATACTAAGGATTTGTTAACACGACGACTCCTTGAAATGATTTGGAAGCACTTTTATGAAAATCCTGGGGTATTTTTGTTTAACGTGTATACTTGTGATACACGTTCAAATATACTTCATATTGTGATAAAGATATATAATCACTAATGGTTATCAAAGTCTGTAAGCATTTTTATATACTTCATGTAACTATTGTAAAGAAAAATATCAATAATGATCTTGTATTAAAAACTCTTTCACAAAATATATAAAACCAAATACAGGCATTGTTATAGTTTAAGTACTATACATAAAATAAAAACTGTTACATTAAAATACCGCAAAATTTAGAAAAAAAGTATAATTTTCTTTATGATCTTTATATATAATAGTTGTGAATATTTCACGCTTAATATTTAAGTTGTACAATCTTCTCATCAAAAAATATTCGTATTGTAAATAGACAATAATTAAATTACATTTCTGCGTATAATTTATAAGAATACAACTAAATAAAGGAATTTCTCTAAATCATATTAATTTTGTAATAAAATTTATAAGTGTTATTCTCAAAAATAAGAATAGTTTTGTCTATTCTGTTTATTAAATGCCGCTGCAAATTTTGATGACGTATTTATTACATTAGTGCTGTCTGCAGAGGGTTTAAGGTAACTAAAAAGTGCTTCGAAAGCTTTCACATTGTTGATTAGGTTTGCTTTGTTTAAAATATGCTGTTTTTGGATATTTTTCAACGGTATATCCGCCGGTCGGACACTTTCAATAGTTACGAGTGACTTTTTTGTATTTACAATTGGTATTGTATGCTTTACAATGTGTTCCTCCCCCTTCCTCGAAGCTTCTATCCAAGCTTCTATATCCCGATTAACTGTTTTCTTTTCTGGTGTCAATGGTGCAGGGCTTTCATAATTTTTATCCCATTTTGGTTTTGGAAGTGTCTCAGCAGGTGGAGCAGGAAGGTCTGAATTGCTTTTTTCACTGTCCGAGTTAGTTTTGGTAGTTGTGCATTTGCACTTTAGTTGTAAACAGGTAGAGCAGTCAGTTTTTTCGAAGAATTCTATCATTGTAATAAGTTCCTGTCGTACCTTATGCAGGTTAATCTCCTGTAATAATAAAAAATATATAAATAACTCCAGCTTTACCGAACGAACTCCCTAATTTGCACGAAAGTGAAGTTATAAATTATTTATTTAATTAACTTCATGACTAAGACATGACCTCAATTTAATAAAATTATAAAGATTAAGTGCCATCTACAATCACTTAGCGTAGGTTGCCAGGGACGACACCATTTTATATAGATTCTAATCTAGTAATACTTATATTATACTATTGCAAATCAACATTAGATCTTTTTACGAAAAAAAGTAATTTCCAGTAAGTTTCGAAGAGCCTGTAGACATAAATAAAGTATAAAAATGGCTATTAAATAATTTTAGTTAGAAATATTTAGGCACTGTTTTGAATCTAAACTTTATTTAAGCAACAAATTAAAAAAAATTATAGAAAATTCATCAATTCAAATATTTACACATTATACAGAAGAAATCTATTCCTTATTAGTTGTTCGTTACGCTCTATTACTATACGTAATTACACCTTAAAAGAAAATAGTAAATAAAATAAATAAAAAATTAGGATAAAAATAAATTCTTACCAGCTGATATATGGCGTCGGAGTAGTAATATTTATCCATTTTAAACGTTGCATAAATTGCTATCCGTTAAGTTCACTCTACGCACTTGTATAAATATTTATAGTTTGTCACACTTTACACAATCGTATAAAAACAACCATTATTCAGAAAATTTCATAATTAATTCAACTAAAAATGTAAAAATATACAACTAGCGCGCCTCCCGTGCAGGTCAACACAAATAAAGTAATTTTAAAATTACCTACCTTTAGTAATTTGTTAAAATTCACCAATAGAAGGGAGATAACAACACAATATGATGCTATAAAAGACTTTAGTGCAAATGAAATAAGGGTGGCTTTCGTGTGTATATTATTTTAACAATAAAACTATTTTACGACAGCTTTTCGGCTTTTGTTTTTTTTATACTGATTTGTTGTATACAATAACATGAGCTCAGATAACGATAACAGATTCCTATAATTTAGTATTATGCTAATACCACTAAATCTTAAACATTAACCTTTTTTAACCGACTTCAAAAAAAGGAGGAGGTTATCAATTCGTGTGTATTTTTTATTGTTACAATTGGTAGTAATAAGAAAGACTAGCGTTTGACTCCGATCTCACTTGATGGAAGTGATAATACCACTTGAGACAGTTACAGTCTCTGGATGCAATTTCTTTTTATGGTGCGCCTTTTTTGGTATGGGGTTCACTAATCACAGGGAATGCCTCATTTTGACTTGACCAGACTGATGCTGGACCTAGCCAAATTAGAAAAAACAATATCCTAGAACGTCTGCTAACGAACCGGGTACTGTCACCATTACGCCAGTGAGATTGTCATGATAAATTGTGTATAGGTTAATAGGGGATATATTTTAAAAAATCCTTCTTTAATGTACTTGCAAAAATGTAGAATTTCCACTCATTTAGTCACTTTGTTTGTTTGACTCCAGTTGTGTAGTGGCTCCATTCACAGTATCGACGGTGATTAAGTATCAAGATTAAGTTTCTTAATCAAGAACTACGCGAGTGACACAATAGTGCACAGCTAGTGCAATGTTAAATAAATTTAATACTTTAAATATTATTGTGTAGATTAAGGTAATAAATGTTATCATTTTGTAATTGACCCCCCTTATCTCCTTTCGAAAATCATTTTTATTTGTCTGCGAAGTAATTCTTGTTAGAAGACGAATGTGTTTCATATTCACACAGTCCAAGACCAAAATTTCAGAAAATACATTTATTAGAAGTTGTAAACTATTTTTAACAGTATTTTTAACCGACTTCAGAAAAAGGAGTAGGTTGTAGTTCTCTTCGATGTACCGGTGTTAATTTAATTAAAGTGCAGTTAATTGTAGTACTTTTAGTAAATAAACTTCCTTTACATTCATTATATATCAATTAGGATCTCGCGTTTCCTTAAGTGAAAAATTCAAAGAAATATCAAATCTCACAGTACCGTCGCAACATATATTAAATAATATCTGATATATTCGTGATAATATTAACTTATACAGTAAAAAATTGAAATACACAATTTTAACACAATAAATAAAAACAAACTTGTAATACCATATTTTAGAGTTATGAAGGCTCAGAAATCATTTGTCGAGATGAGCATACGCATTTTTAATAAGACACCTTTCAGTTTTAGATTTGCCTCCACATGATTTTAAGAAATATGTCAAAAACATCCTTTTGCAAAAGCCATATTATAATGTTGAAGATTATTTAAGCGATAATAATGTTTGAACTTGATTCCAGTTGATCACAAAAGAGTTCTGTTCTTCATCTTCACAGAAGAGTTCTGAATCTTAAAAGAGTGACTGTTGAGTTTCTTGCTGGTTTCTTCGAAGCGGATTCAACTTTCCGAACAGGTGGTAGGTGGTAGTAATTTGTTACCAACGGACAGACTACTGACGATTCAAGAGTGCTTTTTGAGCCTACTTGAATAAAGAATATTTTGATATTTTGATTAATTCATCAAAGGCATTCTACTCATTATAACTTTAAAGACAAAAAATACATATTAAATTTGAACAGAAGTTAAAATTTCTAAAGCGTGCGTCCGCATCGACAAAAGCACTTAGCTTCATAAAAATCAATGAACTATTCGAGGAAATTGCCGTCATCTGAAATAACGTCGAAAAGGCATTCGTTTAAAATCGAAGGGTAACCCACTTCTGTCCATTATTCCCCCCCTCTTTATTGTTCTAAAGATCGTCGTTCAATACCGTCTATGCGGGGAAGAATGCGAGTCTCTTAATATGCGGTGTCGGAGCGACGACAAATATTGGAGACGCGAGGCAGATCAAAATGCCCGGAATTTCTTACGCTTTTAACGCGCCCCGGTTAGGGACGTGCGTTGCGTCTCGATAACTCTTTCTGCACTTATTTGACTTAATGTGAAATTTGTACGAGAAAATGACGGAATTTGTATTTTTTTTATTACCGACCCTTTTTAGTTTATATCAGACTAAATTACACTTAATCAGTTGGAAATATTAACTGGACATAATTAAAATAATGACTGTCCACTGCGTATACAGATTAGAAAACTTGTCCATAAAAATAAAATTAACAACTCATTCAAGAGTTCACAGTATACGTTTCTATAACAACCTCCTAGATGAAGATGTCACTTAATAAATTTAAATCTTTTTTTAATTTTTCAAAAAAGCTTATTGAGAAATCGTTCTATAATTTAAAGGTCTACTTAGAAGATAAAAAAGCGTGGGATTTAATAAATTGCTCTAATCGAAATAGAGTAAACAAAAAAATACCTGTAGTAATGATGGTAAGACGAAATGGAACATCCGGCTGAGTTTGTTGTGGGCTCTTCTCAGAACAGGGTGCGAAGGAACCCTCGTAACTTTACATACTAAGTAGTCCTTTGATATCATCATCAGTCGTATAGTATATTGTAATAGTTCGTTTATAAGAAAAAAATTTAACTTGACAGTGCTGTAAATACTTTCACAATTCAAAAGTGCTGTAAAACCTTACTTATTTTTGAATTTGAGATATTACTTTCCCTTGGCACAATAAGGCGGCTGTAATAGTTTTATGTAAATAAATTTAACAGTGTAAATTGTGTGACATGGAATTTTAAAAGATAGCTTTTTCTGTATAAATGCTATAAATAATCATTGCCATTTTTTAAATACTGATAAGCTAGCTTTTGACTGTGATATCACCTGATGGTACGTGATGATACAGTGTGAAATGGAAGCGCACCAATCCGGTTCTAGGTAATTTACCCCTTTTAGTTTCTACACAAAATTATATGCGCTCTGCATGTTCCTCTCTTAATAACTAGCCTCGACCGAAGCCGAAATTAACTCCGGACATATGATTTATGTACAAAATTTCTTAACATACTCCTTAAGGTTATGCGGAAGATAGTTATGCGGAAGATAGTTTAGTGGTATCTTATTAAAAATGCGTACGATTAACCTGAAAACGACCACTACGAACAACAAAAACAGGCCTATTAATAACAGCTTTCTTAGCAAAAAGTCCAGGTTCGAGTCTTCGAACTCGAACTGGACTTAAGGCAAGTTTTAGAAATTTCCTGCCCTAATTTGTTCGGGCTTCAATTGCTTTTAAGCTTTGGCGGAGGCTAAGCTTAGTTGTTATAATAGTTTTATGTAATCGCGATGCAAGTGAAACAGCTGATGTAAGCTTCGGACACCGCCATATTGGCCTTGGCTGCAAGAAGCGATAGATGGATAAAAATAGATGTGGCGATGGAAAAAAACTAATTAAAACAAGATATAACAAAAAGCGATGAACTATTTTCAAAATCTCAACCTATACATGACAAATGAAACCAGAAACTGCTAAACTCAGCTTAGAGGTAAGTGATGTGTAACTTCAGAATAGATGCGAAAACTTCGAAAGCCAACACAGACCGAAAATTGAATTACTGAGAGCAGAACTGTCCAAACAACACTCCCGTGTGTCCTTTGGGCGACGTAATTAATGAACTATAAGGAAAACTAGCGCTATTCAATTTAATAAATTTAATTGAATAACTGGTTTGTTCGTTCGCAAAACTAAAAGGATAACTCACCTAATTAATTTACTGAACATATTAAAATTGTTACGGTGACCCTAAAAGAAACCCTACCAAATTCTTTTTAAAAAAATAATATGATTTTTGCCTTTCACCTTCTAAATAACGTTAAGCAAACTACTTTTCATAAACGCAATCCGTCAAACAGCGACACAAAACTAGAGATTAATCAATATAAGACAAAACGACATCAAAAATATTTCCCATAACATTTAAGTTATGATAATTATCTTGAATAATTATCATAATTTTCTCTTTGCACTAATTTTGTATCTCTGTGTTCCATGTCCTCACAACCTGAATTTATTTTAAAATGTTGTTATAAGTTTTATGTAATATTTCACTTTCATGACATTTAAATTTCTGGAACTAAAGATATTATCAATCGGCTTACTATAGAAGTCACCTGATCGAAAAATCACTCAATTCAATCGTGTAATACATTTTCTTATCTCGGCACGTTTGCTTTTTTAATATAATTTGTTTATATATATTTATATTAGTTCCTTACATATAAAATTGGCATTTTGTACGGGAGGAATATAAAGTATTTCTTTTTTTTTGTAAATCATATTTAATACATAAAAGTATGCACCATCTTTATTTATGCACTTTTGTCATCTCATAGGTAGTTTACTGATCCCTTTACTAAAAAAGCATGGGTGCGAGAATCTATAAACTCTATGAAGGCGGTTTGGACTGCCACATCGGAGTTGATTTTTTCCTTATAAGGCTTTGTCCAAATTCCGGAAAAAATGGTAATCTGTTGGAGCAAGGTCCAGGGAGTTACGTGGAAGTTGCAGACATTCCAATTGTAGCTCATCTAACTTAGTTGTTTGTTGTGCATTGTCTAGTCTTGCGTTGTCATGAAGAGCAATTGACCAATCTCGGTTGTTTATAAGCTAGTACTTCCTTCATGGTTTTCAGTTTCTGATAATAGATATCTGCCGTAACCAAAACTGTAGTAAACGATACCGGTGCCAGTCCACTAAACACTTACAAGTAACTTTTTCTAAGTCAATTTTTATCCAGTATTTGACTGAGTTTCCAGGCTTCAGCTATTGCGACGCGTGCCACCGTTTATCGTACAGTATCCACTTTTACATCATCACAAGTAATGATTCGATCTAAAATCCCTTAATTATTGTGTCGGTTCCGCAAAGTAACACAACAGTCGACGCGTGTTTGCAAGTTCGATTTATGTAATTCATGAGGTACCCATCGGTCAAGCATATTACTTTCCCGATTAGCTTCAAATGGATTAATAACGTTTTGTCACTTACCCCGAAGCCTGTAACTATCTATTTAAATTTTTTCGGCTGTAAATTGATGACATGGTTACGCGGGCTTGTTGGTCAAATGATTCGAGATCCCGCTTTGCTCCTTAAAGACCCAGGTTCGATTCCCAAATTCAATTCTAAATTGTCTAGGTCTAGTCTTGTGGAATATTTCGGCCGTAGCCTGTATGGATAGTAACTATAGTATCCTGGCCGCAAAGATGTACCACTAAGCAAGAGATTTATAATCGACACGATGCTGTGTAGAAACATAAGAGGTAAGTCACTTGTTAACAGATTGGCGCGCTTGCAACTTAGATTATATCATCACTTACCATCAGGTGTGACCACATTCAAGCGTTAACCTGTCAGCATTAAAAAATAAAATCCTTGGGTTCCGTTTCTGCAGCATAGATGATGACAAATTTAAAATTTTTAGGCCGTATAATCAATTACTATTATCTGAGGTCACAGTTAGGCGTTAACCTGTAGGTAATGAAAAAAGTTAACCAGCTCTTTTCTCTGTAAAGATATTGAAATTTTATTTTTACATTGAACTTCGGAAAATGTATTTTTAAATACGGATATCAGCACGCCATCAAATAACGAGGCAGCACACGACGTGTCGTTGTCACGGCGACGAGAGATGAAGCCGTAATGTTCGAATGATCACATATGATCGGAAATAGGTCCTTTTATTTTATTCCAGACTGAGTTAAACTGAGTTACTTAATGTTGTATACTAGTAATAAAACTTAAAATATTGAAACATTGTTTTCCCATTAAATAGTGATCACACTAAAGCGGATGTAAAGCTTCTTTGGAAATAATTTTAATCCGGCTGTGAAGTTTATGTCATAACCAATCCGGAAAATAATAGTTTTTCTAATAAAAGTACTTTCTATCGATAGATATAGTTTTTTCACACTTTTTTACAATATTTTTTTAGCATAAAAGAAAAAATATTTATGAATAAAATACGCTCGAAGTCGCAGCAACCTTTGGCGCTGGTTTTCAGGCAGTTATTTGGTTCACAGACTTCATTTCCACAGTTTAATAATAAGGATATAAGGATACTATATTTTTTAAAATTTCGGAATAAAACAGTTTTTATAACTATTCTATATATAAATATACATATAGAACTAAAATAGACAACGTATGAAGAGCAAAAACTGTATTAATATACCAAAATTATATATGTTGATATACTTAACCAAAAATTTATACACAAACCTACTTCCAATCGAAGGAAAAGAATATAAAACTAATTATATATAAACATTCACATTTTTTAATTGCTGTGATTTCACCTGTTGTGAAGTTATGATACAATCTACGATGAAAAAACAGTGTGAATTGGTGAGAGGTAATTTACCTTTTATTGATACGTACATAGCATATTACCACAACCTATATTTTGTTTTGTTTGTGGTACACGTCTTACCTCAGTTGGAAATCGATATTGAGTTTTCGATTAAGATTTTCTCAATATTGCCGGAAGTTGGGAAAAATTTGGCGGTGTGATCCAACCCGCGTGCCTCGGAGAACACGTTAAGCCGTCGGTCCTGCGCCTGATATCTCTCCGGTCGTGTCGGATTGCCGATATGAGAGTGAAGGAATAGAGAGCACACTTGTGAACCATGCCTGCCAATCCGCAGTGGAGCAGCGTGGTGGGTCAATGCTCTACAAAAACCCGGCCCGAGCATCCCACAAGTCCAGACTCAGTCAAATTGGAAAAAGCAATTTGCTAAAGTTGCCCTATCGGGAATCGAACCAAGCCCCTCTGCAAACGAAGCGAGTATTCATATACATGTATAAAATTAATTTTGTATAAATGTATATTTCGGTAAGCCTAAAAAATTATCATATTTATTGATTCATTTAGGATTGATGTATCGATTAAGCAACTTATCTTAATAATCCACTGTTCTATTTTTACACTTGTAAAACTATTATTTGCAAAAGTTGTCTCAATAGAAGTGTTGTTAAACTGAACGATTTAAAATAGTACTATATATCTTTTGTTCAAATAATAAAGATAAAAAAATAACATTTTATTTTTGACGTCGAGCAGAATTTATGTTCACAATACATGCAATACGGATATCCGTATCATATATAAACACGGTAACATCCACGATTCGATCGCCTTGACTTATACCGTATGAGCCCTGTTTATCACTAGGGATTTGGGATATAAATGTTTATATCCCGTTTATCCGGGTAAACGCACCCGGTTATATATCTCTGTTTTGCTTAACGTGCAAATGAAACAATTTTTGCGTATTTTGCTATGCTTAGTTTCTTCAAAAATCATATTATTTTAATTTTAAATTAAAATGAAATTGCAAACATGTTTAAATTACTTTTACTAAACCCCAAACATTCACAAAATTTCCTAGTCCATACATCGCATGTCGCCAATGAACTCCAGAAATATGTAAACGATTTTGATCAACTTTTCTACACATTTTGTAAGTTCTAAATATTTTTTTTACACCAAGACTCTATTAAGTATAAACTATGCGATCAACTAATTTTACATTGTACAAATAGATTAAGTATTTGCAAACGAATTGAAGTTACACGAGTCTGGTAATATATATATACGTACATTTAGTGTAATAATATTATTACGTTCACCTTAACGTCCATTTTAAAATGCATGTGTGGATAGTTATCTATACATAAAAGCAATTGTTAGAGCGCTTCAAAGCATAAACGTTTTTACGAACTTTAAAACGTGTAATCACATACACTCAGGTATATTAATGGACTTCAGAGAAAACCTGTCAATACTGACAGTTAAAAGTAAAAATTTGTTATTGTATGAGAAACATGTATATAAAGATACATCAATTCCTAAGCCATCTAGTACGAAGATCTTTAACTAATGAGTTCCGTTCCTGGGTTCTTCTCAACTGCGTGGACTTGAGAGGTGCCGAATTGAGCACCGGCACATACACGTGTTGAAGTGCTTGTACGAAAACGCATGGTGGAGTCAGTCCGAATACAGTACCAAAGCACAGAGTCTACCCAACTGCAGTGTGGAGTGCGACAAGGAGATGTTATCTCCCCGAAGCTCTTTAATGCGGCGTTTGATGACCTGGTTACGCTTATGGATTGGAACGGACTGGGCATCAACATCAATGGCGAGTACATCACTCATCTACGCTTTGCCAACGACGTGGTCAATATAGCAGAGACTCTGGAAGATCTCAATGTAATGCTCGATGACCTCAGCAGAGCTTCTGAACAGGTGGGCCTAAAAATGAACATGGATAAGACAAAAGTTATGTCCAATATCCATGTTCCGCTCCACCCAGTCATCGTTGAAAACTCAGCACTCGTAAATTTGTATTGTAGACGAGTACACATACCTGGGACACATAGTCCAGCTAGGTAGGTCCAATTTCGACAAAGAGGATAACCGCCGAATCCGACTCGGTTGGACAGCGTTCGAGAAATTACGGCAGATCCTTTCGTCCAATATCCCTCAGTGTCTGAAGACAAAGCTCTTCGAACAGTGCATGTTGCCAATGATGACCTACGGCTCCGAAACGTGGTCGCTGACTATGGGCCTCATACAAAAGCTCAGAGTCACTCAGCATGCGATGAAGAGGGCTATGCTCGGAATTTCTCTACGCGATGATATCAGAAATGAGGAGATCCGTAGCAGAACCAAAGTCACTGACATAGCCCTTCGAATCGCGAGCCTAAATTGGCAATGGGCGGAGCACATAGTCCGACGGACCGATGGACATTGGGGCCCGAAGGTGCTAACGTGGCGACCCCGCGCTGGGCGGCGCAGTGTAGGGAAACCTCCAACCCCTCAAAACATGGTGGACTGACGATATAAGCAAGGTCGCCGGTAGCCGCTGGAGCCAGTTGGCGCAAGATCGGGCCTTGTGGACATCATTATATGAGACCTATGTCTAGCAGTGGACGTCCATCGGTTGAAGTGACGACGACGACGTTGGAGTGTGAAGTAGATTAATTAATATAAAAAAACCTTGTATGTACTCTTTTGCACGAAGATGCACACGACTTTATAGCGTCTAGGCAAATGAAATAACAATAAACTGTCACTGCAATATCCAGGGAGCAATTTACATAAAACTATTGTTATCATTTGTATTTTATTCTCTCGTGTTGTAAATGTGAAAGTTAGTGAGGATTGAAGGACATTTGTTTCTCTTAAAAAAAAAATAACTAGTTGATAGATTTCGATTAAACTTCACTTCTTAAGCAGTCATCACAGACTGCTTTAGAAAACTTTTCACATCGACGACAAGCCGGTGAATATATTTTTAGTTGTTTCTTATGTATCATTCCAAGAATACAAAAGTATAATAATTGAAATATTACAGAATATATTATTAGTTGGAAAATTTTGAAGTATGCAGAAAAATGAACTTATTTAAGTATTTTCAACATACTGGTGACTGTCGCAACAAAAAACGTCAACGTTCTATTACTGTTATTGCTAATATCATTTTTCCTACCTTTGTTAGAAAATATATTTGTAGTGGAATGAGAATTAACTTATAAAACAGCGTAATATTTTGTTATACTTATTAATTGCACGCTATGTTCTTGACCTGAAATTGATGAAGCTATTTAAATCGTCTCCGTCTCCTGCGTAAATATCCACGTTCGCATTTTCTCTACGAAAATATCTCTATATTTCATTAGCTTTATATTAAATTCATATGACATTTATTTGTTAAACCGGGTTTTATTTAATATCAAATTCTTCTCATTCTACTAATATATCGATCGTTGCTCTATACAAATGTAAAAAAATAAAACGTGACAATATGTTGGGATTAATAAATAAAACCAGTACTAACATAGTTAATAATGATTTCTATATACTCGTAGTTAAGATGCAAACAAAATAAATCTATAACAAATGTTGTGATTATTATATAATTATGCTTTTAATCGATAAACAACTCACCACAACATACGTCTGATAATTTGGCTTCCGGACAAGATGGCCGCGCAATTTCCTCGCGTGCGTCTGACATCCCTTGGATTGCTCCCATCTTTGTGCCTTTATTTTGTTTTATGCATGTAATTGGGTGCGAGATCGAGTGTCATGTTGTTTGTGCTGCTATTATTCTGCTTTGAAATGTATTTGGTGCCTCTCTTTGTGTATAATAGCTCTCTTAACCCGAACCGATGAAGTAAGTAACGGCTTTCCGGTATTGCTCTGTTTAAAATTAAATCAAGTTCAATTTTAGATGAACATTCCAACATTTTCAAAATATGTGATAATGGTACTGCTGAGTACAGTAGTATATATTTACGTTTATCAAAAACTTACATTGAAACTAGCAAAAAATTACATATTGTTGTGCAACAACACAATATATGATTATGTCATTGGTTGATTGGTATATTCTACCAAAGCAGCAATATCTATGTTACAAATAGTTGCAGCTATGTACTGAATTTGTCAAAGGCTAAACATAGATTTTTTTCAGTGATTTCTAAAGTCTATACACTCGTTCTATAGCTGCGATGATCCATATATCCATTTCCTGGATATATGCAATTTCGTATGTGTGTGGATCTGGACTTCGCCGTGACCAGTTGTCACATTACCAGCAAAGACCTGCGTCCTAACAAAAAAACTTCGTTTCTGGATGATGCTGTATAGACACCATAAGACATAAATTGCCTCTTACCAGGTTAGAGCGCTTCATTTTCAGACTGTATCATCACTCATATCCATCATGTAGCTCTGTCAGAAATTAAAAATAAATCTACTTATTGCCCTCTAGACATTCGGAATCTTAACAACATAATCACTAAAGATTTGTGAATCTGTCTGTGCATCCAAGCAATATAAATTTCATACTTTACATATATTATGCGTACATATTCGAACATAAATGGTTTTTTTTGTAAAAGAAAAATTTATGACTTCTATATTTACACTTTCAATTTAATATAAAAGCCAAGTGTTTCAGCTACTAAGAGAAATGTATTTTTCTTGTATTGCTACACACAAACAAAAAACTGAAACGGAGAAAATGTAAATGAAGTTTTCAACAATATCTCCAGTTTTATCTGAAGAGTACTCTCTGTATAGTCTGGAAGTGTGCCAATTTAACCAACCTTGACTTCAAGAGTATCTACTTAAACTGAAACTAAAATAAAAATTCATAAAGCTTTAAAGCGTTTGCATTATTTACCAACAATTTTGAATTCTCATCACTTTCAACCAAGATAAAATTAAACTGGGTTTTCGTAAATATAGTAATAAGTTCCAGTTTAACAGGTATTAAAGGTGTTAGGGCTTGAGGGTGATTACGGGTCCCGTATCGTGAACACGCGTTCCTCGTTCTTAGCGGTTAATCACGATTCAGATATTCTGATTATATTAAGATCCTTTTCTTTGAATAAAATCATAAGTAAGACATATCAGCTTTATTATTTTATGAAGATCAACTATTCAAAGGTCAAATTGACTAGGATTTGGTGGAACGACTCTGTGTCATTTCTGTCTGACGATCTTTTCATTTACTTGTGTATTTCACGTCCATATTCTTTACCGCCTTACCATGGTAATATAATCAATTGATATTGAAAACAGCTGGTAAATAAATTTTATAGTTATAATGCGAGTATCGGCTAGCAATTTTATAGTCAATACAATCATCATGATCCTAAATCATAAAAAGACAAAGACAAAAATAAAAATACTAGTAGTAGTCTTGATAGAAAATCATGAAACAATTATTTAATTATAACAAAATTGACAAAAAAACTTTATAAGTTATAATTTTTTGTGACACATGACAGAAGTGAAATTTCTTTGGCAAACTAATTTTTAAGTCTTATTTATATTTATGCAAATCTAAAACTTTAGATTTCGGAGACTTAGAGAGAGGGAATAATTAATAAAAAATTATTAAAGTGATTTACCAAAATAATTTTTTTTCATATTGTTTAAAAAATTAGATAGTAAAATCTCAGATGATGAATATTAAATTAAAATTCCTCATGATTTATTATAAATAGTAAATATACCTAACCTCAATTTAAATTTATACAAAATAATTATAAATTAATTATTACTATAGAAATTCTATTTTTAAATCTAAAATTTCGTAAAAGGAATTCAAGCAATATTATTATTTTATATGTTATGCAAAATAATAATATTGCATGAATTGAGTCTCAAATGACGAATAGTAAATAAAAATGCCGCGTGTTTTTGGTCAATATTAGATTAATGAATTTAATTGTCATTAAATTTACTTAATGAAGTTGATATTATTTTATAATGAAATATTAAATATAAAGTTACCATTTATATAAATAAAAATAAAGGTAATTAAAACGCGCCATTAGAGGCAAATGGGTGGGTGCCCATAAAGCTGGCAGCGTAACCTCTTTGGACACCGATACTTATAAGTTGTCCGTAATACCACCCAGCCTTAGGGTCACGGGTGACATCAACTAAGCGAGATGAAATTTCTTAAAAAATACTTTTAGCCTCACGATCAAATGTCTAAATGTCTCTAAGCCAAAAGCCACGAATAAGTATTCTGAGGCAAAGCTCTCATAATTGCGCCTCTTGGCGTTTTCAGCTAATGACCCCTCCGCTCCCGCTGACTTAGAGATAGCTTCAATGTGAGATGGTGCGAGCGTATCAACTCATGTAGCATCACCAACACCAACAACCTTTCTTTTTTCCAAGGCATCAACGACATACCATCACGTCTCACCATCATCACGCGAAATGCCATTTGGCACAAGAATAACCGGCACGTTAACGGTGACAAGGGTCCTTCTGATGATGTCGTTGATGACAGCGTGACCCGGGAAACGACCTACTAAGACAAGACAGACCGTGGTGACCGAGTTGATTTACCCACTCACCACATTTACAATGATGAGGCTCTGTTGTTTTCATACCCAGACGCAGACACGAAGGTAAATATAACGTCGTCTTGTCTAACACGTCGTCTTGTGTACCTACGGATGCAGATGGAAGCAGAAACCAAAGACTCACGTTCAGAAACAGCAAGGAGTTGTGCCCTCTGTTAGATCTTTAGATGTTTGTAATAAATTAAAAGATACATTTTTGCAGAGGGGTTCGTCCTATGACTTTTGTGAAGATAAAATAATTGCTAAATTTTGACTTGGACACGCTAAAAACCTAGCATTTTTGGCATCTTCTAAATGAATATTATTAACTTTGTTATATAAATCATTACCAATCATAACATTCTAAGCTAAATTTTGGGTACTGTAAGAAGAAGCCATAAAAGCCGGTAAAGTAACACTTGAAATTTTGCGGATATTATTTATTTTGTTTTTGAATTTCAAATTTAGAAGAGTATTTATATGTTATGAAAAATAATATATTAAATTATTTAATGACGAGTGGCAAATTAAAATGCCACATGTTATTTGTAAATATAAAAATTACCATAGTAACGCTAATCACGCGTTTCATCCATAAATTTTTTTCCCAATGCGCCTAAAGAAGTTTCACTTCAAAAATATTTTTTTACAGCTTTATATGATAGTAATATAGATATGATCAATAAAAACGCGTTTTTTCATAATATCGAGAATATAGTGTTTATATTTATAAGAGCAATTTCTGTATATATTCATGATGTAAGCAGCAAAGAAGCGTTCATATGAACAGCGGGCAGCGTCGGCTGGGAACGCGCGATATTCCGCCTCGCCGCGTGATATCTCGCCCCACCGCGTGACAATATGCACCGTATGTGAACCTTACCTAATGTAGGTGATAGATAAGATAATTTATAGTTTAAAGAACTAATAATTTAAGAAACTAAGGAACCAACGTGCACATTTGGAACTATTATTTTATATTCATGGAAACCAAAAAACCACCCCTCAGAAAAGTATATCTTAAACTAACTCCTTTCGATATTCTGTGTTTCAAAACTAAAGCTATTTTCATTAAGTACGTAGAGTCACGACGTCTATGACATCGTATCTACACTAATTACTTCTTATGTACGCTTCAAATAGTAGCGTAGTAGTAAAATCTTGTCCATTTAAATAAATCATTGCTTAGCAAAGTAATACGTCGTCAATACAACGTAAAAGAAACCTTCCTTTTTCTGATGATATTGATCAGGAAATTAGAAGTAAGTGTATATGTATTGTTTTGTAATCGGTCACCAGTATGTGAGTAAAATTACAAGTAAACATAATTATACCAACAAATTATTTAATTTTCTACTTTATTGTACACCACATAAAGTAATTATACATTAGGAAGGAGACTTAAACTATCTTAATTAGGGACGGACAAAAGGCGGTCTTATCGCTTTAAATACACTACAAACATTCATACATAAATATGTCTGAATTTACGTTCTATTTACGTTTGTTGTTCATATCTTCACTAGCAAGATTTTCATTTCAATCAAATTACCATGAAAACTGCATATCTAATGACATTATCTTATTTTTGTTTGAAGCTAGTCTGATTTTATTTAATCGCTTGATTTTTACCATACTTTAGGAAACGATGTGATATTAAATAAAATATGCTATAACACAGGCTGCTTAAAAGCGCGGCGTAAAGTAATTACCAAAATCTCACGTCTGTTTATAGTATACGAATTTAATTAGAGAGTATATTAAATATCCTTTTAAAGGCCTGGTTGTGATATATGTGAATTGTTTAGAGAAGACGCAAGCTCGAACCCTGGATAGGCTACACTCAGTTTCTTTTTACACCAAGAAAGTTACATGCTTTATTATTCTTTCAAATACATTGTTGTTGTTTTTCGGTGAAAGAAGACATTGTGAGGAAACCTGCATATCCCGGGCATACTGGAATACGTATAAGATGCTAACTTACAGTGAGGAGGTTTGTGCTTAACAGTGTGAATGTAGTTAATAAGCTGTTTACTCAGGTTATGTATATTTTTATATGATCCTATTTTACACTGTAAATCATTATTAACTTGTAATCCTTAAACCACACTAAAGCAAAAGAAACATTTAGTGACTTAAGTTTATAATAGAGATTACAAAAAGGAATAATCTTCAGAAAATTTGTTCTCAAATAAAGTTTTCAGAATTGGTTGAAATCTGTAAATAAAACCGGGTCGCTCTTACCGCCGCCGAATCCGATTAGACGCTCTTTGATTCAAATCAACAGCCTTAAGACGCCGCGCGAGAATAATTTTATTATCGAGCAAGATCAAACTTTGGTATGCAAAAGTAACTTGTGCGAGTACCACTTAATATTTCTAAAACCTGAATATACGTTGTCCCTTTCCTAATTCCTGAGGCAATGTATTTTTCATTCTGTAGCTGCTATATTGCTATACATTACTACTATTATATTACAAACTATTTTGAAAAGCTTCCACATAAAGCCTCAAAATAAGGTCTTAAGAAATGTTCAAAAATTTGTCTATTTAAGTGATAAATCAGATATGATATTTTAGATCAATTATTTTATATAAATATATGTTTCACATTGTATGTATATATAGTAATCTATTGAGATCACCGCCAAGCTATTCACCATGGAAAAAAGCTTCGCTCTCATAATATACTGTGGGAAATTGTACATGTAACCATCATGGTTAAATTATATATAATACATAATTAAATAAATTTAAATAGACTACTGTTATGGAAAATTTGTTAAATTTTAATCGGGTATTATTTATGTCTTACAATTGTTTCTTTATGCAAAGTGCAATTTAAAATAGAACTCCATTTACATCTGTAGATGTAACGTGAATTATTTCATTAAAAAATATGAACCTTAAGTCTTTCGATGTTTTTTAGAAAATATACTTTCCATAGGCTTAGTAATGAAAACTATTTGTCTAGTTGTCTAACAGAAATGTGGCAATTACATTTTCTCTAATTTTTATGTACTTTGTAATAACTCCTAAAGTAAGTAAAATTTTAATAACTCCTAGCTGGTTGTTATTTATAAATTCAACAGAACAATCTATTGAATCGATGGAATCTATTGAATCGTTTTGTTGATTATCACTCAAAGAGAAGCATTTATAGAAAAAGAACATTAAAGTATTTACCTACTATAAAATTAATTTTGAATATTGTCAGATTTCATAGACTGTTCCACTAACTCTCCAAGCACAAACGCGGCCATGTTTCCGCTTTTCTATGACACTCGGCTTTCCGCGTTGATTTAGTTATAATAAACATTTTATTTCACTGAATTCGCTTCAAAGGCAACTGCAATAGATTCAATTAATAAACTCAAAGCTTGTGAACGACATTTTCACTCCGTTCACAGTTTTGAACAAAAGAAATGCTACTCAAATTTTCAAATTCAACAGCTCGGAATAATTGCCACAAATGATTGATGAAGTATAATAATCTGACTTATTACCCGTTTTGTGAACATGTTTATCTTCTATTATTCTGATGATTTTCAGTCAAACAAAAAGTTTTTCTGGAAATCAATACAATGTGCCCGAGGGAGACCTACTTCCTCGGAGCTTTGTAAAATCAGAAGTTTAGATGGAAGTTTAATAAAAGGAGAAGAATGGATATTGAAGAGATGGAAGGATCATTTTGAAAGTTTGTTTGAAAGAAATGAAGCAGAGGTAAATATGGCCTCTGCGGATAGCAATGAATGTAAGACAAGTGATAGCGAGATTAGTATGGATGACATCATGAAAGCGATAAAAGGTATGAAATCAGGTAAGGCTGCTGGGTATGACAGAGTGTCAGTCGAGATGCTGAAGGCTGGCCGCGGGATTGTGGTAGCTCAGCTGTACTGCCTTTTCAATATATGCTGGGAGAAAGGTCAAGTCCCAAGAGATTGGAGCAAGGCCGTAATTGTCCCTCTATATAAAGGAAAAGGGTCACAGCAGGAGTGCAAAAATTACCGCGGTATCAGCCTTCTTAGTGTCGTCGGCAAATTGTATGCAAAGATATTGATTGAAAGGGTGATTAATGAAACTGATGAGAAAATATGGGACGTGCAAGCGGGATTTAGAAGAGGAATGGGATGTACGGATCAGGTCTTTTCTTTACGGTGCATAACTGAAAAATGTTTGGCTAAACACCAAAAAGTTTATTGCGCGTTCGTAGATTTAGAAAAGGCCTATGATCGAGTGGTGAGGAATGAGCTGTGGTCAACGTTATCTACGTATGGGGTGAGCGGTTGTCTGATCCAAGCATTGAAGTCTCTCTATGAGGGTTCTAGTGCCTGTGTCAGAATAAACGGAGCGTACACGGAGTGGTTTCCTGTCGAAAGAGGTGTTCGACAGGGATGTGTTGCGTCACCATGGCTGTTCAACCTTTTCATGGATAAATGTTTGACAGATTTAAAAGAATGTATGTATGGGTTAAGAATGAATGAATTACTCATCAAATGTTTACTCTACGCTGATGATCAAGTAATACTTGCGTCATCCGCTAACGAGCTTCAGGAGATGCTAAATATTATGAATGAAGCTTTGAAAGGGAAAGGAATGAAAGTGAATGTAAACAAAACGAAAGTTATGCTTTTTGAACGAGATGAATCTATGATGAATGGCAATATTTTGATAGATGGGGAACAAGTGGAAGAGGTGAAAGAATTTGTATACTTGGGATCTAAATTTACAAAAGATGGAACATGTGAAAGTGATATCGAAAGGAGAGTGAATGCAGGGAATATGGTAAATGGTGCTCTGCATGCTTTTATGAATAGCCAGATGGTGTCTCAAAGGGCTAGACTGGCAGTGCATGCTGGAGTGTTGGTGCCAACACTTATGTATGGTAGTGAAAGTTGGGTATGGCAGAAGAATCACAAAAGTAAAATAAATGCGGTAGAGATGAGAGCGTTGAGAAGCATGAGTGGATTAAAACTGAGTGACAGAGTGAGAAATAGTGTGATAAGAGAACGTTGTGGTATAAAAGAAGACGTAGTGACTAAAATTGAGAAAGGTATGCTTAGATGGTTTGGGCATGTAGAGAGAATGAATGAAAGGAGACTGACAAAAAGGATTTATGAGTCAAGAGTGAATGCGAAAGTTGGAAGGGGAAGACCGAGGCGAACGTTCCTGGACCAAATCCAGGACATTTTAAATAACGGCCAGGTCAAGAGTACTCTAAACCGACGAACTTGTATGAAAGATTTAATGAGATTGAAAGAAGCGAAGGAGATATGCAAGGATCGTGGCAAGTGGAAGGATGTTGTCTCTGCCTACCCCTATGGGAATGAGGCGTGATGCTATGTATGTATGTATGTATGTTTATCTTCTATTTTTACATGACACTGGTAACTACCGAAAAGGTTGAAGTAATTGGTTCGGAACTATGACATTTTACAGAGAAATATATTATATAAGTTTGCGGTACGGCACGGTACGATTATTTTGACACAGCAAATAATTGATTTATAGGCTAAATCAATTTACCAAGAAATTAAGATAATCCACTGGTGGTTAAGAGTACTGACCAATTTTATAAAAGTTTAAATTACAAAGCATACACACGATCCCTTACTCTATCGTATAGGTAAGTAGCAGCCTATTAATGTCCCACTGCTGGGCACAGGCCTCCTCACTCATAAGAGAGAGGGTTTTTATAGCTTAGATCCACCACGTTGCTCCAGTGCGGATTGGCAGGCATAGTACATAAGTGCACTCTCTATTCCTTCACTCTCATAGTCCGATGTGACGGGAATCCGACACGAACGGAGAGAGATCAGGCGCAGGACCGACGGCTTAACGTGCTCTCCGAGGCACTTCCCAACTTCGGGCATATATTGAGAAAAATTTAAAAGGAAACTCAATATCCATTTTCGAATTGGCCTGACCCGGGACTCGAACTCAGGATCTCATGTCTGTAGTCGAATATGCTAACCACTAGATCAATGAGGCAGTCCTTTCTAACGTATACCAATTAATTATATAAACTCGTATAATTAATCATCAGTTGTTCCAGGTAAATTATTTCGTCGACACCAACACAGTAAACTTACTAGACACAATAAAGCTCTTTAAGAACGTTGGGATTATAAATATTATCATGAAAATACCTGTAAGGCAAAATAAATTAATTTACAAGACATACGCTATAATATGATTGTTTAAAATACCTTTTAAAGTATCAGTACTTTCAAGTCGGTTTAAGGATAAATTACATTTTAGTAATCTGTACATGAATAATTCTTCAACATAGGTAGCAAAATACATGTAATATACAGGTATTTAAGAAAGGGACATTTATCTAAGTCCAATTTTCTTGCCAGAAACGTACAAGGCACGGGATTGGGACATGTATGACCGAACAATCTGCATTACCGCTACGTGATTAGTTCAAGCCTTCTTCATAAGAAAGCTTATGGCTAGCAACGGAAGTATAGTGTTTTATAAATTCCTAATTTATTATTCTTACGAAAATTAATTCGGCCGACGCCAAGACAATTTCTTTATTTTATTCTTGACAGGTTAGGGCTTGACAGTTATCTCGCCTGGTAATTTCTATCATATGGGGTTTTTACACAACATCATACCGCATATTTTATGCTTCGTAGCTAATTGTGCAATAATTAGCCATAGTCAGACCAATTAGAAAATATAATTTTCGAAGTTTTGCCCTACAGCGAATCAAACCCAAGAGGTGTTATCGAATTGAGTACTCGCTCCATAATACCAGCGAAGCCGTTAAGAAAGTATCAAGATATATTGTATCAACAAAAAAAGACGAAGTTATAACGTTTTCTAAAAAAATGTATTCTAGACAAATGAATTCCTCAGTTTTATTATAAATCGGCACTTGTTGCGGATTTACGGGAATGTCACGCGCGATCTACCCTTTCAAAGTGCATTACGCTTAGTAAGAAAGGCGTGTGGTATAAATTACAAGCGTTATTATTTTATAAAATATATTTATTTGTATATTATTATATGTATCCTACTGTTAACTAATTTCGTCATAATAATATACTAAGGTCATTCAGATTCTGTTTTCAATTATGTGTTTCTTTTATCATAAAATTTTGTTAAACTAAATCTAACTAAAAATCTTAACATTCACCGTTGGAAATATCGTTAATTAAAAAAAATATTATAGATAACGGTTCAATTCATATAATCAGTGTGTATAGAAATGGATTCCGAGATACCAAGATGTATCAACCTCTAGCTGATGTACTCAAAGGTATATAAGTAGGATCTCACTGGGTTAATGGGTATTCTGGTATGCTGGTTATATTGAAACCATTTTACGCTGATTTTCTTTATAAGAATAAGAAACGTTAAAATGGTATCGCTTTTGCCACGGAATGGATTTCAAGAGTAAGCCATCCGATCCGATTTTAGGTCGCAAATCAATTCTCTTGATATATATATGCATCGACGATTTTATGATTCCTAAACCAATATCGGCATCGTCGTCGCTTCAATCGATGGACATCCCATGCTGGACATAGGTCTCACGTAATGAAGTCCACAAGGCCCGATCTTGCGCCGCCTGGCTCCAGCGGCTACCGGCAACCCTCTTGATGTTGTCGGTCCATGTGGGGTGGGGGTCTCCCTAAAATTCCCGCGACCCCGAACCGAGGGGTTCGGGGTCGTCACTTTAGCACCTTCAGCCCCCAAAGCCCATCAGTCCGTCGGACTATGTGCCCCACCCATTGCCACTTCAGGTTCGTAGGGCTATGTCGGTAACCAATATCGTTTAGTGAAAAAAAATTTAAAATATGACAGGCACCGTTCTTTCATATTACAGTACATACATTAGAGAAAGCCAATAAAAAGGACAAACTAGTATTCCATATTACATGAAATAAATTTAGTCATAAACTTGCACCACGTTCGCTTTTAACTTATTTTCAGGCTCCCGCAATAGCAGATGTCTTCGAGCAATAAGTTAGAATTTTCCTAATAGTGTGCTAACGCCGAGAATGAGAGTATTGAAGCGAAAAAATAAAATGGCCGCGAAACCGGATCAGCTGAATCGTGACGTAATTTAAGTTTGAGTGCACGAGGGGGATGATATTGGATTTTAGTTTACTCGAGTTTCATAAATCTTAAAAGTCTTCCGATAACATAAAAAGCATAATCTTAGGACTACGAAAATTATCATTTACATGTTCTAGTCGAAGGTTTCTTATTGCTAAGCGCTTAGTTATCTCACGTGAAAGTGATGATAGAGTCAAAAAGCGCGCTTAATTGGTGAGAGGTAATTCACATATTATTGTTTCACTGTATATATAGTCTCTAACAATCACTTAACTGGTGGGAACTATTTCAGACTCAACCAGAATTGCAAATGCAATTTTCGAAACTCGCTCTACCGATTATCGAACCCAAGACCTCTGCTAGCAATGGGATTACTTGCACCGTTGTACCTGCAAGCCATCGTAAAAATTCAGACGGTATTACTAATTCGGTCAAAGAATAATATACTCTGTATTTTAGCTTTCATAAGAAATTTTAATAAAAGTAGAATCAATGGAACTAAGCAATATAGTTAGTCTCTAAAACTCTTAAGTAAATGTATACTGACTTCCCCATTTCGTTTTCACTTCATTTCTTAACTCCAACGCGAAAGTTTCGAACAACTAACCGCTGAAGAAACGAAGGCATTTTAAAATTAAAATTAGGGGAAGATACCGAGCCTTCAACTCGCCTTGTTAAAAGTTTAAAAACTCAGAAATTTGACGGAAATTAAAATTGGACGATTTTACACGACACTAACCAGTTTCTGCTGTTGGCTTGAATTTTATATTTTACAATTTCACGCTATAAATCTTTTGCTAAAATTTCGCCTCTTAGATCTTAAAAAAACATCATGTATCGTTGTTTTTTCGTATTCTCCTAACGATGTTTGATAAGCGCATCATCTTATAATGAAATTTAATAAAAATGCCGAAGAGGTTAATAAAGGTCACGCTCGTATAACCAACAAGAACAAAGGGTGGTTTCCATATTAATTCACGCCGGAGCCTCATACATATGTAGGCTACTTCGAGACCTGCTCGTTTTATGTTTATTGGTGAATATATACATAAAATAAGATAGTCGTGTTCATCATTATAAGATATAAATAGTATTTTTTTTAATTTATACGTGCTTCTAGTAAAAACCAAAAATATGGCATACAAATTAACTGCAAACCGTATTATAGAGGCACTTTGTTAAATTAAATCCGACTGGATAAATCGTGATACCACATACAATATAATTTTATTAAATACGTCTTTTAAAAAATAATTACATATGTCAAATACTCTTTAGCAACTACTACTTTTACAAGCTTTGTTCTAATATTTGGATATTTAACTATGAAATGTCATTCTCAATGAATAGAATCGCTTCGGTCAACAACACGAATCCAATGGGTTTCCCAACAAAGCCCTAACGGACAATCCATTGAATTTCATCTATATTTATTGGATTCAACAAAATGGCCGAAACGCGCCGAATGCCGAAGGTGTCGGCCCACTTCCGGTCCAAGATGGCAGCGAACAATTTCCGGAACTTGACCGCCAATATTAATTTGCCTGAAGCGCTTTTGGAATACGTTGAAAATTGGTTAAGGTCCCCATTTAAAAATTACATAAAAAAATACTTAATTAACTGCCAATACCTTTTACATATCCTTGCTAGTACTTACTTCTCTAGATAGCTCCTTGAAGATTTGCATTTAGGTCCCGCAATGCAAGTTTTACTCCAAATAAGCGAGGACGTGGTTAAAAGTCAAATGAGTTTGTTTTTTATTATTATGTCATGCCATTATAATCATATGTGGCCATTGTCTTTGCATCAAGATTTTAATGATAACCTCCTTTCGTTTTGAATACTTTTATATCCTTACTAAGCACAGATTACCTATATAAAATATATCATGTTCAAATTTTCTATAGTTAATAAAATACTTATTTTTTTGTCTATCGAAATTCATATTTATGTATATATTTTTAATCTTATAGTGGATGACACATGTTTTATTTCTTTTTTCAAATATTAATATAATTGAAGCAGCTAAAGGTTTCTTTTTTCTTGCAGACACCTTAGCGCTTGACTGTGATCACACCTAACGGAAAGTGATGATACAATCTTAAATAGAAGCACGATAATCTACTAAAAGGCACTATAACTATTAAGTTTCTACACAGCATCGTACTGGTCTGCAAATCTCATGTCTTAGCGGTACGTCTTTAGTGGTAACTACTCACGGCGGATGCATCTCACCAGTCCAGACTCCGGGAATCAAATCCGGAACCTCTGCTAGCTAAGCGAGTACTCTCATTTCACCACTGCACCAGCGAGGTCGTCGAATGTAATGAGTTTAAAAAGTTGGTACTATACGTTGTGTAAATTGTCTTTGTTTTTTGTATTAGGCAAGCACATAGAATCCGAAGAACCCCATAAATAAGTGCTATATAGTTGAAGTAACTTATGTCTGACCATGACTCGTTCTTATAATTAATGACGTACCCGTCACGCCTTGATTGAGTGACTCGCAGTAAATCACTACGATGATATTATATATGGTATTACAATCATATTACATCCCTTTATTAGATCGCTAAAAGTATATTGCCTCAAACTTTTACCCTTTTATAATAAATTATATAATTATTTTAGTAAACCATCATTCTTAAGAATGTATTTATTTATACTGTTGATACTTCGATCATATTCTTATTTCACCTCATGGTAAACGTGGATACAGTCTAAGGCGGAAACGCGCTAAAGTGGTGACAGATAATTTACCTTTTATAGGTTTTTCAAAGCATCTTATTGGAACGAAAATTATTGCCTTGGCGACAAGCTTTTGATGATAGGGTAATAACTAGCCACCGAAGCCACTCGTCAAACCTTGGGCAAATCAGAAAAAAATATTTCCTAAATATCTCCAGCCCGGAATTGTATCCATCGCTTCTGCTAGTGAAACGAGTATTCACATCATTAAGCCTATGTGGCCGTTTGAAAAATATAGTTTTATTTAAATAATCGTAATTATACAGCACCATCTATTAAGATAAAAGGTTCAAAGGTTTCTATCTATATAATTTTAAGTTTAGCTTAAGATGTTCGTGCTAGATAGTATAAGAATTGACTTTTATTTCTTGTTACTTGTTTATTATTAAAAAGCCTATAAATCCTTTATCCGTGTAGAAATAATTAATCTGATATTTTAAATAAACAATGTTTCTGATATGTATACCTTTTTTCCATAATCTTGCTATGATATCCAAGACCTTTTAACGTAAAGGATGTTGTTATATAACATCACAAGTTGATTAGCGAAGGCAAACAAACAAATATGTGAAAGTACCAATTTCCTTGGCCTCTCCCTCTCTTATCGTTATATTTATGTGCAATTATAATAAACCTGTTAATTCACGCTGGGAAAGGGTTACTATTCCCTAATGTTGCTGTAAGATTGATCTCGCCCCATACGTCTTGATGGTGACGGCGCAAATGTAATAAAATATATGTATCGGACTAAATATGATAAATGTATTTCACTGCGATAACAACCACATAGTTAATCATTTGTTTTCCTGTTTCTTCAATATATAAATAAAATATTTTAATACGTTACACTTCTTTTTACATAAATAATGAAGGAATAGGCAATTGCCTAGGTGTTTTTTTGGGTCTGGCTATGAAAAAAATCTATTTAGAGGTATCACTTAGCTAAAAAACTTTACTTTACTTTAAAGTTATTACAGTAGCATTTTGATATTTTTGGTTAAAAATATGACGGAAGCACCAAGAAAATTTTACGAATATTTTCTAGTTAACACAGGATAGAGAGGCTATATATTTCGTGATATGCAAATCGTGAAAGTTACATTTCTAAATAGGTTTTTTAGCTCTGGCTAATAATTAACATTTTTTTAATGCTTTATCTTTTTTTAATATAGGACATTTTTTTTGTTTTTTTTAAATCTTTATTTATTGTAAAGGAGTTTTGTCACTTAGTGACCATGTCACTCCCGTAAATCAATATACAAATACTTATAACTAACACAATCGTACTCAACTAATATAATTCACATAGCTGTGCACACAGCACTCTAGCCTTCTCTGACGAAGGAGAGGCCAAGATGCTGTTACACAAGCCTACATCAAAATTAACAGTAAGGTATTTACCTCGTTCTTCCGCATTACGCTCACATTCCATCAAAACATGTTGTACATCATCAATAACTCCACAACTTGAACAATATGGGGAGTTCGATATTCCCATTAGGTGTGTAAATTTGTTTGATGGAATGTGACCGGATCTACACCTTAAAATTGCTACAATATACTTCCTATTTACATTTTTCTCTTCGAACCAGGGGTAACGAAGAGGCTGTCCTTGTATAGTTTTATACCAAATACCTTTCATCACTGAACGTTCATCGAAATATTCACGCCACCTTTGTAGACACAGGCCCCTAAGGTGGCCTAATAATTCGATAGGTAAAGGAAGACACTCATAAGAAGCACCCTCAGTAATAGCTTCACGTGCAGCTCGATCCGCCTCTTCATTACCTATGATTCCTGTATGACTTGGAATCCATTGTATAATAACATTTTTATTAGCCATACGTAATCTACAGATAGCATCTACAATTACCATAGCTACAGGGATGCCTCGAGAAGTCGAGGGAATCTGAGCTAAGTGTTGGATGCTGCTTTTTGAGTCCGTAAATACTACAAAGTTTGTGCTCTCAATGTTACTTAAATAGTTAAGTGCTTCCGCAATGGCTATAAAATATAGGACATATTACTATCTATAATACTTCGCTCTAAACTAAAATAATTTTTAATAAAATGTTTTTACAAGTTGCTCTTATAATAGCTATTGTTCACTATATCGAATGTGCAAACTTTTATGACAATAAGATTTCTAAACCTAATTAAAATTTAATTAACTTTAAATAAACTCACCACTTACGCATATTTCAAGGATCGTTAGCAACGTCCTGCTTTCTAAGCAGATTCAAACAATACAGCTAGCTTATGACGACATATATTTATTATTAAGGATGACAAGTAATTCTATTTTATGGATATGAGCTTTCTGAGGTAATGATTAAAATATAAGATTCTAGTATAAGAGATAGAAATGATACATTTATTAAAGTAAAACTGCTAATTTAATATGGAACTTATATCTCGGATTTCAATTATCTATACAAATACTTCTATAAGATGATGACAGTCTAATATGAAAGCCCGCTTACATGGTAATAGATAGTTAATTTTTTAGTGGTCTGTATGCAGCATTGTACCGGAATACAATTGTTTTTTTGATGATATATCTTTATTCAAAGGATAGTAACTAGCAATGGTCAAAGCCTGCCATCAGTCTCGATCTAAAATACATATTCCATTATTTGTCCTGCTGGGAATTGAAACTCGTTCAGCTAGGAGACCTTCATTACCTAAACACAAAGAGTTGTCAAAATGTCTTAAAGATATACGCGATATATTTCAGTCATATACTAAAAAAATAGCTAACCCGCGCAACTCCGTCTGCGTACGCAGCAAGAAAAAAGATTAAAAAGAAGAACAAGTCAAGAAAAGGAAGAACAAACTTAATAAAAAGGATTATAGAGGCCTACTTTAAAAGATATGCATAGTGAAATGTCAAAATGACACAATGCTTCATCACACAGTAATTGTAAAATCCCGATTAATAAACGGGGGCTCGAGATAAGGAGACGAAAAATAGCCTACGACTTATAACCAGAACTACCAAAAATATCGGTCACATCGTTACAGAGGAATTTAATAAGAAACACTGGCACGGTATTATATATATATATATCAGAAGATATACTCGATTTTTTAATCGTCCACGCTTATAGAAGTGAAAACTTCTTTAGTCGCGTGGGCTCATGTCACCCCCACCGTCGCCAACATATTGAAATGTGACGTATTGTGCAACATTAGTGCTGTGCATCTTTATAAATAAAACTAAATCGATTTATTTTTTTTATCGAAAATTATTATTTATAATTTTATATTTATAACTGTTTTTTGAAGTGAAAGTTCTTTAGGCGCGTGAGGGTAAAGTTTTTACGGATGAAACGCTTGATTAGCGTCACGAAGATGTGCAGCGTTTTTTATGCTATTTCGTTTGAAGGTTAGGTAGTTGTAATATTTTATAGTAACATGTGGCATTTTAATTTGTCACACGTTATTTAATATACTATTTTTCATAAAAAATAAAATAATAATAGTCTTCTCTAGTTTCATAATTTCTAATATTGATAAAAGAAACAGGTGGAATTTTAATTTACAATTCGACATTTGAGATTTCATTTTTGACTTTTCTAATGTTTTAATGATAATTAGAATTATTAAATCCTAACATATCTCCCTCTAAGTCTCGGAAATCTAATGTTTAAGATTTGTATAAATATAAACAGGACTTAGAATATTTGTTTGCCAAAGAAGTTGCGACATGACACTTGTGACATGCGTACTTTGCACGCACACACTTTTAATTTATTTATAATTTGTATAGAATTTTTCGTGTAATTTATTCGATTGTTCGTATTGTTTATAGAAATAACTTTATAATTGAGTGATGATAATTATAAAAATAAAATATTGTTCCTTTGGTATCTGTAAAAAATTATTCGTGCATTTTGTATTTTTTTCAGTTCTCACTTATGTCGACAGTGAATGCCAATTTTGTAGTTTATTTTGTTACATTAAATTACCGTAAAAAACATTACCCGATTATCGACACGTACATTTACATGGATTGTCGATTTCTCCCACTGAGTGATGCGCCACGTGTTAGTAACTGTCAGGGCTGATTTATGCGGATACTGACGCCGATAGAATTCCGCCTCGAGGCGATCGTGATTTAGGAGCGAATTGATTATGCTGATCCTATCAATACGGTTGCATTTGAAAAATTACTTACATTAAAAATACATAAGTTTCAATTTAAACCTATGCATATTTCTTTTTCCTCGACCTATAATTTAAGTACCGTAAAACCCTATGAAAATTATTGATTTAAAACATACCAAATTTGCAAAATTACAATAATTGTATTTATAAATTAATATAGTATACAAAGCGCTGGTGTTTTTGTGTATACAATTTAGCATTTTTATAATACCGATATCTTACACGAATGTTAACCTAATTCCGTCTTAAATGACTAGTGCCGTCTGTTCCCGTCTTCAGTACAGATGATAAATAAATTACAGGAGTTCCATTATTTTCATTTAGTGTTTTAAGTAATAACATTATTATAAAAGTCAATAATATTTTATTTCAACAATAAACATACCATCCATTTGAGAAAAAAGTAATCATTGTGACATGAAATTTGTTATTCACAAATTAATCAGTTTTTTAATCGTCATCCAAAATAGCAGAGTCGGTACTAAATTATTTTGCTTTTATTAGGTGTATTCGATGGGTAGTTGCTCTAAAAAAACCACAAGTGCATTTGGCAAATTCTTGTAAGAGACCTTCGAACAGATAACATCGAGATATTAGAACATTACGATATTACAGAGATGGTGATTAAAGTAATGCGACTCATAAAAATTACGGATATATGTGTATCTTTCGAATCTAAAGTATTTCAGAAGTTTTTCTAAAAGAAGCTAGAATTACACATAACAAGGTTTGAACTTTTAAAAAAGTAATCACATTGACAAAATTGAATCGAATTACTCCGGTTCCATAAATTCAACAGAAAGCTGACAAAACGGCGGATATTTGGAAACTATAATGGTAATTTATCGGCATGTCGGTTAGCTGCAGATATCGGATATCTCCTAGAATTGTATAACACTTTGCTGCAATTGATGGCCACTTTTTAAGTTTGTGAAACGATTTGGTTATAGCAAGTAAAATTCTGCTTTAGGTAATTATAAATTTTTATACATTGTACTTAATTAAGCGCGCCAGCGCAAGACAGGCCCAATAATGATATTATTTTATTTATCAATAAATTAATCAAAGAATTTCGTGGTAATAATAATTAGGACGTAATGTCCATTAAAGTCTCGAGAAAATGACGAAATCTCATATAAATCTTTTTTGATAGTTAAACAATTATATCATCTGAGCAATAATTCACATGAACGCATGCGCCTCCTCCATTAAAAAATATTGTATGTCTTTTCGAAAGTATCTAAGTGTACTGTGAGCTGGTAAACTTATACCATTTTTATTATTATCTAGTGTTAAAGTCAAATAATTTACATATAGACGTCCCCGGCGAATAAAATCAAGCGAGCAAGCGAGCAAATAAAAACTGAATATCTTGAAAACTATCAAGACTAAAAATGAGATTCTTTTATCAAAAACGGGGAATATTATTTTGCATTACATTTTTCCTAAATTTTTATTGTAAATTTTCTTTAACAGGAAGAAAATTATGAAAATGTCCATTACTGAAATAAGCTGTGGAAAAAATTAACGCAAACTAATTTTACAATAGGGTTTGACTGTAATCACAAATCGGTGTTGCTTTAGTAGTTGTCCATTGTGATATTGTTCCATGGTAAATATGAATATACTAGCTATTCGTAAAATGTAAAAGTCGTGAAAGACAAAAGTGATATAGTCCTATTTGCTGACGATAATTCCTTGCTGTTCAAAGTAGACAGAACTGTGACGTTAATACGGTGTGTAGATAAAGCACCTTTAATAAATTCAATTCTATCGTAATAGCGTTTACCGTAGTGTTCGTCTGGGACGGCGATATGTGAACTCTATAATTATTAAATCATGTCGTACCGTATATTAGGTTAACATAATATCGATAAATTAAAAATCGTTTCTGTTTTTTTCATTTAGTAATAGATCTTCTATGAAAAACCATTGCAAATTAGTTTTGTTTGACAATATCATTAAGCTGGACGGCGCCCGTAACTGATCTAAATACGCTTAACAAATAGACCAGTGAACGCTTTCAACGTGCGCTGTCAATGAATTAACTGGGAAACTTCTGAGATAGAATATTGAATGGTCCAAACAGATTTACTATTTTAGAAGTAATATTACGAAATATTCCTTATTAAATATCGCATTCAAGCGCTAAAATTTATGGACAGGTACCATGTCACCACATATCATTGCTGGACCATGTACCTACTAATTTCACTAAAAACTCCTTAAAAAAGTTATTTATAAATCAATTTTATATTAAATTTGTTATCATAAAAGAGTATTTTTTTCTTTTCTCTTGACGTCTACATTAAAAAAATCCTAAAATGACGTATGAATTTGCTCATATATGAATGATGGGCGTACAAATATTAAGCTATGTATCATGTGTAAAGGAAAAAATACTGTTATAAAATAAAAAACAATTTTTTCCCGATCGTTTTGTATTTATCATTTTGACCGTAGGTATCAGAAACAGGAGATCTTTTTCTCAACCTTCTTTTGGGGTTATTTTCTTCGTAAACTGTATTATCACTTAGGCACTACATACATCCGTGTTCACACACGCACACACACAATTAGGCTCACACTCACACAGTCCCTAGCACGAACGATTCATATCTGCCGAATTTCTTTAATATTTCTTTAATCTGTAGTACTTTTAGGAACTACGTGTGTTTTATATAAGGGAGGACGCTGATCACTGCAGCACAGTTTATACTTCTGCAGGATCATCGACCCATGTTCTTAAGATATCACTAATTTTTTTTTTTTTAAAGTTATTAAAATTCAAATTATTTTAAATTATCACTTGCTATCAGGTTTGCAGTCAAGCACAAACCTGTGAGCAATAAAAACATATACTTTAAATACCTTTTTAAATTACTTATGTATTACAGTCGAACACAGTTTGCAAAAAAAATTATATTCGACTGAAACTTTTATTTACACTCTCAATCCATTTAGATAATGATCAAAATAGTAAATATTTGTATCGACATTTTAACGATTGTCATTTCTTAATTTAAGATTTTGAAGTCACAAAATATTTGGTTTATGTTACTATTCTAACTTTTTTTTAATTGACCCTCCACTTGTAATATAATATATTATTTGTTTTTTTTTTTGTAGTATAGATTACGGATTAAAATTGGTGATGGTTAATTATACGCTAAGTAAACACAGACTTTTGTTGTATTTTAACAGACGTTTCAAGTTTCGATCAAAGCGATTCAATAAAATCGCTAAAGTTTATAACTTATACTGTAAATTGACCTCTACAAGTGGCTACTCGAGGTGATAGGTCGACTGAATGTACGCTAATTCAAGATGGCGCGCCTTTTAGCTCCGATATTTGCACTTCAATGCATTTCTATTAGCGAGAAAATGCATTTATTTGTTTGTATTCGCTGTCGTTGTGGTGGCTTAACCTTATTTAAACGAATGAAAGGAAACCGTACTTAAAACTAAAAGGATTTCATAGGGAGTTTGAGCTTAAAGCAATTCAAATAAGAAAAAATAATTTAATCTCAGTAAAGTAGGCTATTTCTGTTTGTTGAAATGGCTGCATAGCAATCTTTGGTTTTGGCATTTCTCTTTGTCCCCAGCAGATTTGTCTTGACCTTAATTCTAAGTAAAATAAGAGTGGAAGTACTATCTTATAAAATTATCTATAAATTAGGTACTAACAATATTACTTTGACTTTATAAACAGGACTTTTTGATTTTCACAATTTGGATTCCTACATTCCATTCAGTCTATTAATAAACAGATAATAAACTCGTTAAATAACGAATTTACAATTATTGTTATTTTTTGGAGTCAGTGCCTAAGGTGCTTAATGCAGTAATAGGAAAATATAGGTGCTAATAGGAAATTCACCGGCTTTCAAATAAAAAGTCCTTACAAAATTATTTTGTCCTTGTAAAAATTAGAGAATTTGGTCAAATTGAGTCCTCTTTTCTGTTGAAGTCGGTTAAAAGGGAGAAATGACACTATCTCAGTTTACAAACCAAAAAACAAAACAAATTAGGAAATAGTCGTATGAAAGTTAAACAAAACGTTATAAAATCTACCCTAAAGGAGTGGATTGCGAAAAAATCTTCCGACTTATTCTAATTAGAAACCCAAACAAACCATTAACACTTATCATGGCGATCGTGTGGCGAGGGGGGCTAGAAGGGAGAAATAAGAAAACGTATTTACCGAAACCGCTTGTTCCGTAACCTTATACTGGAGCATTTAGGGTTGTTGCGCGATACAAATGAAATGTTTTTTTTAAATTATCTTGTAAATCCCTCAATCGCAAAGTATCAAAATTCTAAAATAGCTGAATCAGCAAAACACAGTTAAATTATTTTGAAACCGCCTCATTCAAACTGAAATTCGAAAGTAGCTGACATGACAAGAAATATTTTTTTCACAATTGCTAAAATAGAAAATTTGTGTATTCTAATGACTATTAAAATAACGACATATATGTCGATTGTTATCTGTTGAAACTATTCTGTTTTGAGACTCACAAAAATAGAAAGAAGTTTATTAAAAAACAAATAAATAAAAATATCTTTATTAACACAAAAGGCTTAACCTATATTTAAACACAATAGGGCATAGTATTGTTAGACTATAGATCGTTGGATGACAACACTGATAGCTCTGAAATGTTGGGAGTAAACATGTAATACGAGATAACTTTAATGAGCAGAACAGTTCTGTGGATAGTCTTTCGAGCTGCTTAGTGGAGCGTAGATGTTTTAGGAAAACTAGTGCTAAATTGTATAAATATCATTGTAATATCAGAAATCCTTCATATTTTAATTTATTTTATCCTCTTAGTATCTACATATCTTATGATCATTATTGTATATAATGACGATCTGTATATAATAAATATAAATTAATAACGGCACTTTAAACCTCCTTTATAAAAAAGTATATTTTTTATGTTGAGTATAATCTTGCTTACAATAAATAAGGATAATATATTAGCCATGAAAAATATATTTTCTAGAAGATGTTCAACCCTGCCGTCCATGAAAGGCCCCTCGCTAAGTACATCAAATGAATTGTAAATGAAATAAACTGCGAGTGCCTTTATCGGCGCGTACGTTCCGTTTATGTGCATGCCATCTTTGTTATACGCCACACACGAATGTATGAACTGGTCTAGCGTTAAATTCTTTTTCAATGTTGGACATTGCGCAGTTTTTAATTATTGGCTACTTTTTTTCTGAAATAAATGTGTAACATTGAAGTTATGCAAGCTATATTTAAAAAGTCGAAATATTTTTACTTTTCCTAAATTATACTATCAAACCTATCCACACTACATCTAATATATAAAATTACTCTGCCACAATGTTCGTTACCGTACTCCTCCGAAACGGCTCTACCGATTTGTGCCAAATTTTATATGCGTATTCAGTAGGTCTGAGAATCGGCTACTATCTAATTTTCATAATCCTAAGTGATAATGGTTGTTCACCCTTAATTTTTTTTTGTGATACAACATACAAAAATACATACAACCCTAAATTTTCACCTTTCTATTACCAACCCCTATTTTTTAATAGCGGTAACAGTAACTATATGATAAAACAATGTTTGCTAGATCAGCTAGTTATGTATAAAAGTCAAAAGCAATTCAAAGACAATACAACAAAATATAAAATAAAAAATTATAGGGAAATATATATTGAGAGCCATGATAGCCTAGTGGTGATACCCATGGATTCCCGTTCAGAGAAAGACTCGTTGTCGAATACACTCTAAAAAAAGGAATTTATGTGCTTGATTGTTCATTTTCAATCCATCATTCGACTGAATAAGCTTTCTCTAAAGATCTGGGAAGCTACGTCGCTGAACATCTTCAAAAACCAAGTAGATACTATTACCTTTAATTGACGACACCAATTATTGTTTATTTTATAGTACGGTATATGTATGTATTATTTCGAAGGTAGATAGATTATGTTAGTATTTATTATATCCAAGAAACGTACGTTTAGATTGGACACCATCCACCCCGTTTGTTTATTAACATTAACTCCATTGCTCTGAGGTTGCCTGGTAGAAGGCCGCCTACTTGTACCCCTTGAACAATCGTGTTTTCTGTAATTATTATTATTATTTGTATACAATAAAGTGTATTCTCTCTCTACTTTTACTTTTCGGGGAAGGAAAACCTTGTAAGAAAGCCTACATATACCGGGAGTAATTCTGGAATATATGTAGGCCAACCAGCAATGGAACAGCTTAGTGCTCGAATAATCCTCTCTCCTAGATGTAAGGGAACATATGCTCAGCAGTGGGATGTGAAGGGTACTTGAAATGCTACTTACCTTTTTTACATATTAAGTATAAACTAAAAATTGTTAACCTATGAACAGTACGTAAGTTAGAATCTCTTTAAAGCTAGAATTAGTTTAACCTACTTTAAGGAACAACCTGTCAGAACCGACGCCGTGAAGATAAGAGATTATTATCATTATTTTAGATGACACATTTAAGAAGAATAATTCCTTAAATGTTGGTAGTGAAATGCTACGTATTTGCTACGCCGTAGCATAATGATCTACAGTCGTAGCAAATTTGCTACACTTCCGTAGCGTATATATGTATTAGCATTCTTTGAATGTTATTCTAATATTCAATGTATTTTCATTTTTGCAGGTAACTTATACGAAAACAGTGAAAATCGGAAGGCTAAGGTAACTTTAAGTAAACTAAGGTAATATAACCACATCAACAAACAAAATTGCAGAGTTGAATATTGAAGAAATCAGATTTAAAAAAAAATCCAAACAATTGATTAACGTACTTCAAATGCGTCTACATCTTTCTTATATTGATATTGATTTAAATTTTCTCTTGCTTCCACTTATATAGATTAAACTTATGATCTAGTTGAGAAAAATAAGCTCATTTCAAAGAATTTTCTTCCCTACAATATATTTCTATATCAAAACGGAATTAGGTTTCTTATACAATATTTAAAATGATCTAATACACGATTTTAATTAATTTCATTCATTATAATTTATCTGAAAATAACTGTAACTTCAGATTATTTATAGAAATAAAAATAAACGACATTATAATTTACACCTATCACTTGAAATTATTATTACCATTTTTAAACCATACATCATAAAAAAATATTTAAGCATTTAGACAAAAGTCTTGGATTACGTCGTATCACCTTATTTCACGTAATTGGAAAGCTTTTTTCTGCCAGTATTCAAATAATATTTTGTACACTTGATAGTATATGATATAGAAGCGAGCTATGATTTAATTCATGGCTTTTTTGATTCAGTAATATTACTATTTTTAGGCAAATAAAGTCACTATTTTTAGCGTAGCAGTAAATTCTTTAATGTAATGTTATGTAAGTATGGTATTCTAGCGCTAGTATGGAATTTCTACAATAGCCATACTATATATCAATTGTGTAACATAAGTGAATAAGGTGTTTTTACCATAAATGGGACCATTACATATATCGCCACGCGAGAAATAAAGACACAATTCAGATATGTACTGTTTTAAATAAAATTTCTTAAGATTTAAAAAAAAATTGTGTTTCCAACACAACGAGCTCACGTATTCTGCCCTTTTTATATTTCGAATCACTAAAAGCTTTATTACACATAAAAACCTTACTTCCGAGTGAGACGGTAATTCTGTTTTGAAATATGATAGAAAAGGACGACAGCTTCCTAAGTTGACAAAAAGATTTGCGAAGGGAGAAGCCTAAGAGGTTTTACTTTTACTGTTATTGTACAATGTTATGACCAGTTCATGGACCTGTAATTTATCAGCCTTTTGTAACAGTGCTTACACAGAAGACTTTTAAAGTGATAATTTTATATGTCATGTTATAAGTAGACACTAATCGCAGTGACCATTGACTTGTTCCAGCTAAGAACTAAAGTTCAAATTACTAGTATAGCACTATATATTTTATTCCTTACAATATTAAAATCTATTATATATAAAACCTAAAAATTGTTTGGCCTATTGGCTTTCAAAAAAAGCAGTAAAGTAACTTCAGTAGCAATTTTGACGCTCATTTAGAAGATATATATCCCCATATCCTCATGGGAACAGGAACTACGCGTGTGAAAGCGGGAGGAACAAGCAAGTAGTGATAAATAAAATAACTAAATTTGGTATTACCATTATCTAATTTGGAACTTGAAAAATGAACTAAAAAAACTCATACATTATAGTACTTAACTTTGTTGTCGATAAAAAGAGAAAAATCATGTGTATTTATAAGAAAACTGTAAGTTAATAAAAGACAAAGCCACCAAAGTTTTACATTACGGCCTCGCTTTATCCTTATAAACCTCTAAATTTGTATATTTAAGAAGAATATTTTATCTTTTGATAAATTCCTAATTCTTACTATTCCTAACGTGTCACCCGCATAGTTTTCGATCCCGTGAAAATATAGGGAAATCCAGGTCTAATAGTTCATATACACCATTCCTGAATACACCTGAACAGGCATATAAAAATCATCCAAATAAGTGCGGGGGTTTAAAAGAAATTTATTGAGATGAAAATTTATTATATATAAAAATATGTAGATATTGTGAATAAAGATAAATTTATACGCAAGAAAATTGAGAACCAGCTTGAAGTTAAGTTATTTTTTCAAGTATTAATTATGTGATATGTAATCATAATATTCTATATAGAGCAAGTTGAATTGAATGAAATTAAAAACTCTTAACTAAATTCTAAGAGATTTTGCTGACTCACGTTTGACTCATCTAACCCGGATATTAGGATTCCGCACGCTCAACTATCCTCCGTTGTTTGCTTAATTTGAATATTATATTAAACGACACCGCTTCATAATAAGAAGCACTACTCTGTACATCTTTATGAAATTCTTTATTTACTAAACGACTTCATTTCATTATGAATTTATAGTTTTATATAATTTTGCTTTACTTTAATAACTTGGTTATTCTAGACATTGTACAGTAATTTCTAATAAGCAAGATAAGACTTTGACTCATTAGTTTGGATATATTATATTATTTAAGAATCACGTAATTATAAATATCATATTCAAGTTAAATTTATGAAGACCATCATATTCTTAAGAATATGATATTTTGCATTTGGTATAAAAGATCGTAATCTTTCAGGTAATTACTCGATAAACTCGATGAATTAATTGCTCAAACTGTCATAAGATCCAGAAGCTTGTATCTATTTTAAGCAAAATATAATAAGTAAAATTTAATAAAAAAAATAGTGTAATCGGTCTGTAATAGCAGATGTTTTCTAATTATTTTAAAATTTTATATAGTATTTTAAGGCTGAATAGTAATAAAATAATGTTATTTAATAAAATTACATCTTGTTCGAAAATAATAATTAATTTCGGCATGCAAAATATGAGACATTGTATAATATATATATTCAATTTTTCATTTACGTTCGTCCAAAATAACAACGAGTTTAAAATAATATTCGCTTCAAATCATTTTAAAGTAACACAAGTCGGCCCACAATACGTATTTTCTCTGTCAAATGCAAGGTATAATAGTAAATTACTTAATGCATCGACCTATAAAAGATTTAACACACTCACACACGTTACAAGCCACGCCCCCTCGGCAGCCCCTTTGTTCTTACGACAAACATGCGCAAAACGGCCTCTCCATGTCCATGTACATTTGAAGCGAAATCAAATATAAAACCAATTTTTTATCTATTGAAGTATTTTTACATTGGCGATTAAGCGTTTTAAAAGCTTCATATTTTAACCAACTGAAACTTTTTATTTTTAATTAATCGAGATAATAATAAAGATAAATGAACTAAATGACTAGGATTCTTGGACCCGAGAGACTGTTGAAATATTACTGGAACAGAGCTATATCGGCAATTACAATCATTATAGACACAAATTGACGGGAACCAACTTTCCTTCCCCATTACAGATTGACAATAGCTCCTCCATTTCCTTTTGCACCCACTTAAGCGCATTAGTGTGCGTGAGGGGTGTGAGTACAATTGCGCCGGTGTGGGTGCGCCCCATACTTTACGGCATAAATAAGGACGCGTAAGGGAAACTCCAGCATTGGCCTGCCGCCATCCGCGACGGTAGGTTGTGTCGTGTCCACGATGTAATTTATCGAATAACTTCTACTTCTTTCTGCTCTCTTAGTACTAGTTTAACAATACGTATCATGTATTTTGTATAGAAAATTGGTGCTCAATTAATTATTTTTAAAAATAAAATATTTTTATATCCGCGCTTTGTTATGGAGGTTTGATAGTTTAGGGTTGTAGTCAATTTCAATAAAGTGAAGCCAAGATGAACTTCATAGGTAAGTGAACTTAATGTAAATTTTGAGCCCTATCTGCAAATTTGATGAAACTTCAAGATTTACATTAGAAAAAACTTGTACACATTAACTCCAATTAATGATTCATGCAACTATCCAAATTATTATCCATGAAAATATTAGGTAATAAAATTAGATTATTGATTCAGCTGAATACTTTGGGGCTTTAAATAAATGTATTTTAATTTCGGGTATATTGCTGCGGTAAAATTTTATATACTACTATAAAATACTGTCTTCAGTAAACCTAATTAAATTAAGAATGTCTTGCGATTTAAATATTAGATCGCCTGTACGTTTTCTAAAGATGGGGATGACGCAATATATCCATCTAATTATTAATTATGTAGTACTCTTAGGGTATTTTTTTCAAGATCTGGTCCAAAGAGATATCTTGATGTATATCGGTACAGCGGAAATATTGAGTTAAATAATTAACCGCTTCATTTAAGAGGTCACGGTTTAGCCTACAAACAGGCCATACGTATAAAACTGCATACCCTACTTGGCGCTATGCCAGAAGGGTCAACTTGTCATGAGTATGCAGTACGCATTATTCGGATAAACTTTATACTATTTACTTTAGTGGTTATAATCCATTGTTACATATTAAGTAATCTACTTAGATTACACATGAAATGAAACTGAATTATGCTGCTTTAATAAATTCATTGTAATAGATTTTCAAAAATATAATATAATATAAATGTTTTCCGTTTTTTTCCATTTTTTCAAAACTATAGAGTTGTTTGTCTTAATTTAAATTATTTGTAGCTAAATACGACTTGGTAATATAAATCGTCGAATTGCGCAACTTCGTTTTGCGATAAAAAATGGGGGGTGAACCTGAAATATATCTCTTGCCCAATACTCTCGGACTTGCTAAATATACACGAAAATATCATAAAATTCAGACACATAACATTTCGTGGAAAACAGAAAATAAATTACGTATATATTTTTTTCTATAATTGAACTCTCAGGCGAGCATCGGAGTGATATTGGATTTCAGATAACCTGAGAGTATACTAAAAAAATATAAATGTTTATAAAACTCTTTTGACGTTAATTTTTTGGATTTCAGATTAGAAATTAATATTTATAAAACTTATAACTAAAAATAGATCTACCGAGTTTATATTAAATTTGTACACGAGATTATTATCGCGCTTAAGTAATTGGGGTGTGAAATTGGATTTAAAAAATGTGAAAACCCCACGAAGCGTTTAGGGCATGGTTAATTAAATTTGGAAAAGCAGAGCGTTAGTTGAAACTTTAAAATGTAGTACAACTATAATATAGCAACTTTCAAAAATATATTTCAAGCAGAAGTAACGTTGAGCCCTATTAAATTTACTCATCAAGGTGCAACAGTTAATTTAAATATTATTTAATTGTGGTTACTATATTTAATAATATATTTCAGAGAATTCAAATCAAATCAGAATATTTTTTATTTAAGTAGGCTCAAAAAGCACTTTTGAATCGTCAGTAGTCTATCCGTTAGTAACAAATCTACCACCGGTTCGGAAAGTTGAATCCGCTGAGAAGAAACCGGCAATAAACGCAACGGTTACTCTTTTAAAGATAGTTTTGTATGTTACAATGTGTAATAAATTTCCAAACATGTTTAACGTTAAATAGTCTTAATGTTAAAGATATTATGCCTTTTGTAAAAGGATGTTTTAATCATATTTTTTAAAATTATGTAGAAGCAAATCTAAAACTGACTGAGGTATCTTATTAAAAATGCGTATGCTCAACCCGACAAATGATTTCTGAACCTTCGTCACTCTAAAATATGGAATTACAAGATTGTTTTTATTTCTTCTATTAAAATTGTGTATTTCACTTTTCTTACTGTATAAATGAATATTATCACAGATATATAAGATATTATTAAATATATATTACGACGGTACTATGAGAATAGGTGCTTTTTTGAATTGATGCCTTAGAGAAGCAGGAGATCCTAATTGATCCCGCGTTGTTCTTTTTTGTAAATTAAATATAGTTTCAATGTCCGCCGCCTTACCCCATAACAGTTTGCCGTTAGACATAATGGTATGAAAATAAGCGAAATACACTTTTTTGGCAGTTTCAACATCATTCGAAATTTATATAACAAGGAAGAGAAACATTTTGTCAACAACACAAATTTGTACAATGGAAGAGAACCAGTATAATGTAAGTAGCAGCCTATTATTGTCCCACTGCTGAGCACAGGCCTCCTCACTCCTATGAGAGAGAATTAATAGAGCATAAATCCACCACGCTGCTCTACTGCGGAATGGCAGGCATAGTACACGAGTGCACTCGCTATTCCTTCACTCTGACGATGAGACGGGAATCCGACACGACCGGAGAGAGATCAGGCGCAGGACTTACGGCTTAACGTGCTCTCCGAGGCACGGGGGTGGATAACACCGCCAACTTCCCAACTTTGAGCAAATATTGAGAAAATCTTAATAGAAAACTCAATATTGATTTTTGAATTGGCCCGACCCGGGACTCGAACCCAGGACCTCATGTCTGTAGTCGAACATGCTAACCACTAGACCAATGAACTAGTATCCCAATATAAAATTAACAAAGATTAAGAAAAAAAAGAAACCCGAGCTTTTTATCTTTTCCGCCTGGTCATTCGAGTTTTTGTTGATCTCTACCTAAACTACCCAAGTATTAAGGCGAACAAGAGTACAAAATTATCGAGTTTCTGCAACACCATCGTACATCGGTTTTTATATATACGAATTTGACTTGGAAGGACACATTATATAGTTAAACAATTTTTTTTTATTTACTACACGTTTATATACAAATGGCAAATTTTCTTGCACTCTCGCTAGCGCAGTGGTGACAACAGTCGCTTTGCTAGCAGAAATCCTAAGACCAATTCCCGGCAAAGCAAATTAAGGGTATATATTCTCTGATTTATCAGGCTCTGAACGCGTGAGAGGCCTCGGCCAAAGCTAGTCACCATACCACCACGTCAACATACAGCAAAAACGTGTCGCCAAGCAAAAAAAAAGCTTTCCGGTACGATGCTGTGTAGAAACTATAAGATGTAAATAAATGCGACTCCATCTGAAACTATATCATACCTCAGCATCGTTTGAGATTGTTAACCTTTCAGCAATAAGAAACGGAGAAACTATCAATGCGATTTACATTTACTAAGCAAAAAAGATGACCCCTACCTTTAAAGTCTGCCTTGATTGCATACAAAAATATTCTTTGTGCAAAATACATCTTCTTTTCTCATAATAATTTGTGAACGCGAACAAAGGCCGAAACAACAATACAACGTAGTCTAGGGTTTTTTTGGGGCTTTTGTTACAAATTCTAGGTTTCAAATCTTGATGGTCGACCTCTACTCTTTGATATCCAATATACGTTTCTTAATATAATATTTTCCGATTTATAAACAGCTTAAAGTTCTTTGATATTAAACTAAGCCTTTCTGTAGAATATCTTTTCATAAATAAGATCTTACTTCTGAAATGTAGAGAGATTATTTATACAATTTTTAATACGTCTCGTCATTAGCAAAAGATTTATGAAATTGTATAATTTAGATATAAAATCTCATATCACGATATTACACCAACGCAAATCTTCCAAGCCGATTTTCATGAAATTTTTTACAACGTTCGCCCTCACTGCTTTTTGAAAATGTAGATATATAACACTGTGCGGTAGGTATACTAGAATATTTTTAAATTACTAATAGTATAGCCGATTGTAAACCAAGAATTATTGTACTAATAATAAAACGTTTTTTTAAATAAGCTTTTACATTCTCACTGAGACCAGGAAGCAACAAAATGAATAAAACAATGGCTTTCTCAGTTTTATAAAATTGTCATATTTAATACGTACACTTAAATAGTATCCTTCTCATTGAGTTTCGGCCACGATTTCACATCTTTATTTAGAGTAAGTGGAATAACAAATTACGTAAGAATTTTTATTGATCTGCCGTAGACTTGATAAACTATTAAGCGGTAAAGGCATTATTTTAGATTATATGTTATTGGAATCAATTAATTATTTTTATCATCGCTGGCATAATATTCATTACGCTCACATATTTAACGTCTTTGCGACAATCGATAACTTAGGCTCTGGCTTTATGCCAAAGCTATCTAGAGAAGAACTGTAGTCCCTAAGCTACTACTGAGCTATATCTAGGCTAATTTGATTCTTTACTCAAGGGAATATATAGTAGAGCGTCCTTGTTAGATTTTATATTTAAATTTGAAAGGAAATCCTCAACAAATGCCTACAAAGAGAATGTCTTTCTTTTCTCTTTATTTATTGACACTGACTTGTACAGCCTCTTTTTATTGTTCCAATTTTTATAGTTAATATCTAATGCTTGATTTACTCTACATATTAATACGCGAGGAAAAAACTTTGTACCCTTTCTTAACGAGAAATGCCTGGAGGAGTATAAAATTTGCAATTCCACACCCGTAAGTGTTGATTTAAAAAAAACACATCCCTTTTATATAAACTCATAAGCAGCTGAATATCAATTTTAGCTTAAAAACTCATCCATACACTTCAAGAGTAAAATCCGCAAGCGATAATTATTATATTGCTGAACCCAATTGTTTGTGCTTTTCCTTATTTATATATATACGAAATATCCAGGTATCTATTGACTCATCACGATATCTCTGCAAGCATAAGGCGTAGAGACATAAAGTTTTGTTGGAATATTTCTTTTGCCGAGTATGGGTCAGCTAAGAACGGATTTTCGAAATTCCACCCCAAACGGGGGTTTTGCGGGTGTGTTAACTATTGACTCATCACGGTGTCTCTGGAACCATTAGGCGTAGAGACACAAAGTTTGGTTGGAATATTCCTTTTGCCGAGTAGGGGCTAAGAACGGTAACAATACTTACTAATAGGTATACTATTATAGATGCGAAGGTAACTCTGTCGCGCTTTCAGTCCACTACTTAACAAATATAAATAAAATTTTGTACACCAATAATGTAGAGCCTCAAAAAGGACTTGAAGTATTTATACTTATGTTTCTTATTTGTAAAACAATTTGTCTAAATTAATGAAAAGGAGGTTCAGCTAGTATGTAATAATCAAAACGATATCTTTTTGTATACATGAATGTATATTTATTGGCTAATAAATCTTAGATGAAACAAGAATTTTTATCTTATATTAGTAGATGTGGCAAAAAATGTTACTGCCGCAAAAGTTTTTCACAGATCTTAAGGAAAACTTTTTAACTCCGAAAAAAAAAGATAGATATCACACAAATCCCCTCTTTGTCACTAGAGAGAGACGTAATAAGTGGGAAAGGGATATGTAATAAGTGTACATAGCCAGTGGACTACATCGGTATGCTTTTAGACGGACACCGACGACGGATTAAATTCTATATAAATGTATACGCGAATGGCATAGAACAAGCGAGGCGTAGAATTAATATACCGTCTTGCTTGACTTAGGTTTTTCATTTTATTATGGCAGACTTTATTTATTGGTAAATATAAAATCCGTCCCTTGTTATATAAAATTAGACTCAATTTAATCTAAGATGCAATGATGACACGGTATTTTTATTTAATCAACGTTTGTACTTAATTTAAATACATTTTGTTTGCAAATTGATAAAAAAATTATTGCACTATTATTTTACTAAAACAAGATTTATTTCAAAACTAAACCAAAATATTTATTACCTTCCAAAACGCTACGGGTATAAAAAAAAATCATGTTTACAATAAATACTTTAAACATATTTTACAAGACAATAATTCGCTTAATTATTCATCGAGCGTAACAGATATTATACAAATTAATTAAATGAAATCCATTACGCATAAGCAACCTAATTAATGAACGAGAGGGAATATATTCAAAATTAGACGTAATAATTAAAAGCGATTTTATAGCTAACAGTTAACACGGTGAAATTGAATTGGATTTCAATCAAGTGTTTTATACAATATGGCTGTCATAAAGTAAAGTGATTGGAGTCTAATTGAGTGGCTCTGAGGCGCAAGTGCTCTGTGGTACTTAGACTTTATTAATATTACAGACTAGCTTTATTACTGTGTTTTAAACGATCGCACTTTGCTGTGATAAAGTTACGTAGAACTTTAACAAAACTAGTTATAAAAAATAACAACTCCCGTATAAATAAATTTAAAAGTTTTATAATTACTCCTGATTCAATTACTTATATCTATATACACTCTAAATTCATGGAGTCAGAAATAAATTATTTTTTACTAGCCGTAGAAAAATGGTTTACTAGTTTTAAAAAAATAACATAGTCAATTCTTAGACTATTTAGTACGATTTTTTTTAACTCTTTACTAAAAAAATGATTTTAACCTTTTACATAAGCTTTCATTAGATGGCGGTGAACAAATTTCGCAAATTAAATTAAATTGATTATTCATATTTTAATAAACAGTGTCAAGTGTCATTTACTAGAAAAAAGTATTTTATAAATTAGAATCACTTGACCTATGGTAGAAATTTTAATAGAGCTAAAACTGTAATTGGGAAATTATATTTTATAATTTAAGAGCGCTTATCACTACAGCACAGTTGTATACTTCTATAGGGTTATTATTCTTACATTGTTTTACTTATACAGCAAAGTTCCAACTAAAGAAAATTTCCTTTTTATTTTCTATTGTGTCTCGAGGAATTACCAGCGCTTACTTGTGAATTAGTGTCTCCACTGGCAAAAATCCAGACAAGGAAATATTATTTTCTAAATTTGTCCAAGTCTGGACTAAGAGGTTTTGGTTGCACGTACACATTTTCCAATTGGCCAACACAAATCACATAGCGAAATTAATGTCTTAATATGATGCAATTTATATGCTGTACGCAACAAAAAGATGACTATTGCTATCACGTGTCTTATAATTAATACAACATACATTTAAATGGCCCTATTCAGATTTCCCAAGAAGGGCATAAGGTACGACCTATGATATTAATAACACTGGTGTTATAATAAAATGATTTTGGGTTTATTTATGCACATAATTCAAGATACGTCATACGTCATAACACAAAATCATTGATAGTGATTTTGTAAGATTTGCTCGCACTTTTTTAAGTATTTTTTTTAATTAAAAACGAGGCAAAAAGTAACAGATATATTTATAATGTCCGTAATGTTTTCAGAAATTAGGATTCATAGAAATAATGAGGAAAATATCGAAAATATATGTATTATTTCCATAAAACGCCTTTTATGAACATTTCTTTTATAATTTTACGGAGGACAATCTGTTTTCAAAGGTCAATGGTCTTTTAGATCTTGGTGAAACCGCCTATCCCTGTTATAACCTCACTATAATTTCCTAAATTAACCGGAAATTTATGTAAATGATTACGAAGATAGTTTCACTTAATATTGTAATATTGTATAGTGTACTCATTTGCTCCTAAAGTCAAATAACATATGCATAAATCATAAACACTTAAAAATTCCAGGGTAAATATCTTTTTTTTGTAGAGCTATATAATATAGCAAATAATGTACAGAATTTACGTTTTGAATTTAATTTGTTTATTTTAATGATTATTAAATTATTATTTGTTAAAAACTGTTGTCACATCTTTAAAGATAGACCAAAAATAAGGAAAATAATTTAATTTGATGAAAAAATAATATAAAGTGATATCCATAGATAATTTCTTGTAATTAATTAACATGTCCACTATATGACGCCCACCAAATTCGACAATTTCAGTTTGGATATTTTTTGCGGTTTTGACTGTATTTCATGCATACATAAAATACCCATTAGTCAATTTGGAGATTTATTGGAAATAATCTATTAGCCTGTGTGTGTACTTTTGCCTTTCCTTATTTCTTGTCTGCCTCGTCGTTCTTAGTTTAAGTAACGGAAGGCTGATAACTCTTAGCATAGATTAAAAGAATATTTATATAAAAATTACAATTTTTTCAGAACTAGCTTATTTCGAGAGATCTACTTAAAAGTAGTGACGTGATTTCAAAAAGAATAGAAACAAAGATAAAAGAAAATTGAAAATAGAGCCAGAAACAAGGTTTGGAACAGTTTTCTGACTTTTTCTAATCAAATAATTTTGTGAGGCTTCACTAAAATGTTCCTCCATTTTCCGGGTTTCCAATAACGTCGCCTTTCAGGGAAGGTCATGTTGAGGTAAGCCTGCCAATCTTCGCGTAAATGACTGAAGCACTCAAATATATATTAATTTATGATTGTAATTAAATCAAATAAGCAATTACAATTTTCATATACGCTTATTACGGTTATGTGTGTAAATAAAAAACATATAGTAAATATTTGATCTCATACGTTTCTGTAGAACTTAGTATTTTATAAAAATTAAAATTGTACCGAATCACTGGCGCGCGTATATTATCAAATATAATGGTATTTATGGTTCGGTTTCTGAGTATATTTTTAATATTATATAAATCTAGACGATAAAAGGCGTCGGCTGCGATTAGTTAAATTATATACCGTCGCAAAATTTGCATTCTTGATTGTTGCTGAATACATTATACCACCATACTGTACAACATTCTTGCAAATAAATTATTATGAATTATGAACAGAAATAATTAAGATCTAAATAATGATGTAATCCTTACAAAGTTAAAGCCACGACAACTACAATGTACAACCGTCTTAGATAGATCTAAATTTCAATGGAAATCAAAATATACTTATTTGAGCTCGATAAGTACTTTTGAAAGTATATTATTAAATTTGTTGGTAACATAAATTTATCAATTATTTAAGTTATTTTTACTCGAACAAATACTATATATTTTAATATAGTGATATTGAAAGGAGAGTGAATGCAGGGAATATGGTAAATGGAGCTCTGCATACCTTTGTGAATAACCAGATGGTGTCTCAAAGGTCCAGACTGGCAATGCATGCAGGAGTATTGTATGGTAGTGAAAGTTGGGTATGGCAGAAGAATCACTTAAGTAAAATAAATGCGGTAGAGATGAGAGCGTTGCAAAGTATGACTGGAGTAAAACTGAGTGACAGAGTAAGATATAATGTGATAAGAGAACGTTGTGGTATAAAAGACGAAGACGACGACGTAGTGACTAAAATCGAGAAAAGTATGCTTAGATGGTTTGGGCATGTAGAGAGAATGAGTGAAAGGAGACTGACAAAAAGCATTTATGAGACAAGAGTGAATGCGAAAGTTGGAAGGGGAAGACCAAGGCGAACGTTCATGGACTAAATCCAAGACATTTTAAATAACGGCCAGGTCAAGAGTACTCTAAACCAACGAACTTGTATGAAATGTTTAATGAGAATGAAAGAAGCGACGGAGATATGCAAGGATCGTGGCAAGTGGAAGGACGTGGTCTCTGCCTACCCGTATGGGAATGAGACGTGAAGCTATGTATGTTTGTAATATTCTAAGAACTTCCGAAAAATATCCTTCGAAACTATCATCCTAAAAAAACATGTTATTGGTTCGGTAGGTTAAAATATCATTTTCATATTACACGAAAAACTAGGATGCCATATACTACCTGAAGTGCTATGGGGCGACTCACAAATCAACGTTTTAACGGAAATACACCGCTGCCACCAAGTGAATCAATATTTAGGTCACGATTTGTTGCGAACATAGCCTATGACGGGCACGACATAAACTTTAGCGATTTCGCTTTCTTCGACTTCACCTGTTTACCTTGGAGTTTTTTTGTATTGATCATTGGCTGGCTGAAATGAATTTGATTTTAATTTTTAATATTTTTTAATTCAATTACATATATAAACGCTATGAATCATCTTAAGGTATCGATACCGTAACTGTAAGTCTGGCAATAACATCCAAGGTATACCTCAGAGTCATTATGAATTTACTCTCAAAAATATTTCAGTTTTTTTATAGTATTACTTACCTATTATAAAATTTTTGTGCTGACATTTTTAATAGTAGATTTAAGTGATCGCCCATGGACATTTGGAAAATCAATTGTCGATTACAAGAGCCCATATGTTCTGACAGCGCTTCGCAATCTATCCCCCTTGATTGTTCATTTATTCAATCACGCGAAAAGCGAATTCTTGCTTCACGCTGATTTTCTCGGCAAACGTGATACACCTCCAGTCGAGCCTAATTAGGATCTACAGCTCGAATCCACTACCGTTATTTTGCGATTGAACGGGTAACTTCTCATCAATTAAACCAACCACCATTCGCTAAGTAATTTACATACGCCTCGCGTGCTCCGTCACAGGTCGCCGTTCAACGTAAGGCTTCATGAACGCATTACTTTTTTTGTTATGTAATTGGTTAATAGGTTTCCTGGATATTTGTTTTTTGTTTTATATTCTAACAACAGAATAAACAACAATAATTTAAATGGTCGTATACGTTTTATCAATAATATCAGTTATGAACTTGAAAAAAAATTTAGCAAACTCGCTGACTATAATAGAACAACTTTCCGTAACTACTAGTAAAATAATACAAGAACAAAATGCTGTGTAGATTTTTAAGAGCTTTTCTTCGTCTTCAACTATCTACCATCTTAGATATATTATCTATATCATTAGGTCGTATCCGATCAAGCGCTAACCTGTGCCATATGCACTTCGATATATACATATCATACCATAACTCAAAATATTTAGTGCAGTTTTATATCGAGAAAATATATCGTATTCTAAAAAGTAAACCCATATTAAAACACGGACAAAAAACACATCTTTCAAAAACATTTTTAATCATTCAGCAAATATTTCTCAGAAAATCCCTGGATACGAGAAAAGTGCCGCCAAATATACACAAACAAGGTAAAAGAGAGGGTAAACAAACATTTTTGCGAAGCACAAAATTCATTGAGCCTCGTATGAAAGAATTTTGCGTACATTACGCAGATTTGTATGTTGACAAAAATAATTTGCATGAAAAAGGTTAACATAAATTTCTGATACAATAATAATCCTAATTAGCAGAAAGTTTTTATATATAAGTACTGTATATGATGTTAAATCTCTAGTGTCTGTTTCTTATTGACTTCTTAGATACTGTAGAATTACTTATTTAATTTAATTACATATTAATATAGTGTAGAAGTAATAACCCACCAAGGCAGTAACATCATTTGAAAGAAGCTAGCGATAACTCCCAAAACCCCAGCGAGACAAGCGAAACTGTCATAAATGTCTACGTAGCTTAAAGTATTTTAATTTTGCTCCTACATCATATGTAAACGCGTTTATAAAATTCTAACAATTTGTACACATTCGACAGTAAAACTTTTGTACGTCGCTTTTGCTGCCTCAAAGTTATTTAAAACTCTCGTTCATGTAACCACTAACCCGATTTTCACATCAAGCAGAAACGGGTAAAAGGCTTCATTCAAACTCAATTTCACGCCCTACGTGCCCAGTTTCAATTAACACAAATCCATCTTCCGGACAGTCGGTGAAACGATTGGAGTCCAACAAACTGCCACAAAGAAAGAAAATAAAACGACAACAGTTGTGGCGCAGCTGGCAACTTTTAATGAAATAAAAGATGGACGATTCGCACCTATAATAGTCTTTCAATAAGGTTATTCGTTTTTATCTATATTTATCTTGTGGCAGTTACCTAACTATATATAACAAATGATATTCAAAATAGTCAATTCCTACACCATCTAGTACAAGCTTCTTAAAGTCATTGGATGTGTCACCATATAATGTAGATGGTGCTGCAAAATTATTGCAAATACAATTAATAATTAAATAATGAATTAATATTTGAAAATCTATATGAACATGTGTCATCCATAAAAAGTTGGAAAAAATGGATTTGAATTCGTTTTAATGTACAAACTGAATTTATTTATTTCTATCACCACACAAAAAAACAAATATCTGGCTAACCTAAGAAGGCAGGATAATAAAGGCGGTCTTATCTCTAGATAGCGATCTTAACCAGAAGACCTTTGGTATAGGAATATTTGTAGCAGAGAAAGGTAGGCAGTGTATTCAGATAAACTTACATACTAATACATAATGACTACACACGAATAATCATAAGATTATAGATATGGGCTTATATATTAATAAATACAGTAAACATAATAAAGTTATAAAAAGGAAGAGTGTAAAGTAATAGAAGGAATAGAAAAATTTAACTTAAAACTAAAAAATGCATATAAATCCTTTCTATCTTTATAAAAACAATAACTCCAAGTTTTTTCCAAGCTTACACTATCTAAGGAATAAAGCAATAATACTATATTATCTTTACTGGGAATTTTGTCAATACAGCTAACTGTTGTTTTGCTTATAATTTAATTTATAAATATTTATGAATCAAAATACTGATATTTAATTGCAATAATCGCTTATCAACTACTCCCTGGAATGCTACACGGAACTTGATGTTATCTCTGTAATTTATTACGCTACCCCTCAATAGAAATAATAAACACAGTGGATATTATGGTATTGCATAATACTTTAATTAAGCTTTGGTGCAATCATATATTTTGGTATTTTAATGGAATTGTGTTTTAGTTAAAGAAACGAAATACGTAATAATGCAAAAAAAAAGTAAAATCAATTATTTGAAAAACTTTATATGATGGAATTTTAAAGTAACTAGTTACTCTTTTACTCTTAGTTTGCAATGAATATTTAAATGTACTAAGTGTTAAGAAATATTTTTGACATAAAAAATATTGACTTAATAAAGCACTGGCCTTGTAGCGGCAATAATTTGTTATGTGGAATATGAATGGTAGATTCAATTTAATAATATGAGAGGCCGATTTTAGTTAACCAATTGGATACTATAGCTCTAATTGGGCTAGTTCAGCCTAATAAGAATATAAAGCTTCTTTCTTTTGCTGACAGCATAGCGCTTGACTGTGATCTCACCTGATGGTAAGTGATGATACAGTGTAAGATGTAAGCGCGCTAATCTGGGTAAGAGGCGATATAACCCCTTACGGTTACTTTTCTATACAGCATCGTACCGGAACACAAACTTCTTTGTTTGGCGGTACGTCTTTGCTAGGGTGGTAGCTAACCACGGCCGAAGCCTCCAACCAGACCAGTCTCAGAAAAATTAGAAAATACAATTTTCTAAATTCGCCCTACCGGGAATCGAACCCGGTGCCTCTGCTAGCAAGGCGAGTACTCGCACCATTGCGCCAGCGAAGCGGTAGAAGATACACTAGTGTTCTAATGTCTATAGGCAAATTAACTGTGTTCAAATTTGCTGGAGATTGATCACCAGATGAACTAAGTTTTTACAATTTTCTGTTGAGTGAAACATATTAAAAATAGTTTGTACATTTTATAATAACTGCCTCATTGGTGTAGTGGTTAGCATGTTTGGCCACGGACATGAGGTCCTGGGATTGAGTCCCGGGTGGGCTGATTCAAATGGGATATTGGTTTTTCTATTAAGATTTTCTCAATATTTGCCCGAAGTTTGTCTCCGATCATGTTGGATTCCCGTTGCATCGGAGTATGAGGGTGAAGGAATTAAGAGTGCCCTTGTGTACTATGCCTGCCAACTCGCAGTGGAGTAGTGTATGCTTTAAAAACCCTCTCTGCGGGACACAGCGGCCTCCTCCCCCATAGGAGCTATTAACCTTATCTGACCTGTGTTCAATAAGTAGATTTTATGTATATATTAAAAATATATGTTTAGGAGAAAAAATGGTTAGTGTCAACGTCGTCTTATTCTCGTATTCAATCTAACATGTTATATTTTATCAACTAATTCTGTGGCCGAATTAGCAACATTTCAGTTGGACAAACACCCGTAAAAACAAAAATGAAGAAACATTCGAATTAATGAACAAGTAACGATAATACAGAGTAAATATTTGCTTACAATATTGGGCATATCACCCCTTCCCACCCTCGGTTTTGCCACAGAACGTGATTTTATCAACCTCATAAATTGTTGTTCGCGACCTATCCGCTGAAATATGGCGACTGTTATTTGCCGCGGTCAAGTGGCTTTAATCTGTTTTTCCAGCTTGCAAATTCATCTCTCATAGTTACGAGAGTTGTTTGTAACATTGTGTAAACAAGTCTGCTTCCAAATTTTTTTTATGTATTGTAATCGACCTCATTGTAAATATCCGCTGATCAGCCATATTCTGAGATGGACACTCTTTAACTTAGTTATTAGTAAATTAACATTGTATATTTAAGTGTTTAAGATTTTTTTTTTTGGTAAGGGGTTGGAAATTAGAAATAATGGAAATCTTCAAAAATTAGTCCTAATTGGTAAATGCTACATTATAAAATTGCTGTGAGAATGGGACCCAAGGTTTCTGCAATCTATAGTAATGCACGCATCATTAAGTTAAATAAATTTTGAATCATTGGTTTTTATTTTAAATTATCCACAAGTGTAATAATGCAAGTAACAGCATATTTACTAGCAACAAGTCTCTTCCCTCGTAAAAGTTAAGGTTTTTGGGGCAGTACCACTTGGCAGGCTAGATAAAAACCCAGATCTTCAGGTTTTCTCACGATACTGTCACTGTAACAAAAAGCAGAATGATTAGTTTTAAACAATAAGTCGACATATATTTTTTATAAAAAGAAGGAAACATAGAAATGCGTGTACTGAATACAGACCTGAACGAACGCCAGTCTAAACAAAAATCCACCTTCTTGCCACTATATTCTCATGGCTGCAAGAATAAGATCTTTCATAGGAATAAACAATTGTAGAATTGGAACAAATAACAAATGATTTTCTTTATTCTTATATCTTCAATACAGCAATATCATACAATAAAATAAAAGACATATTAAATCTCTATCAGACTAAAAAACGGAATGTAACATTATAGAGGATAAAATTTTACCAAATTATGCAACCTCTTTAAAAGTAGCTTCAAAAGTAACTCAAGGTTATTGAACCCAAGTTGAATAAAGCTCTAATTACACTGAGAGGGATCTCTAGGAGTTAATTAAAAAAGGGTCCCGCGGGAGAGAATAAAAGACGTGAAAAAACTTGTAGTTATTTTAATGTCTGCTGATTTAAACATTAAGTTAATTCATTTAAAAAACTACTACTCTTATTTGCAAAAAGTTGTACAACGCTGTTACAAAACGTTAAAGGTTTAAATGTGTTTTTCTATGTATTTATGAGTTAGTAGGAGAGGTTCAATTCCCAGAAGACCAAATTTAGGGAATTGCATTTTCTCATATGTTTGGAGTAGTGGGAGGCTATGGTCATGGCTGGTTACAACCAGCAAAGATATACCGCCAAGCAATAAAATTGGCGGTACGATATTGTATAAAAACCAAAGTAAGTAAATTACTTGTTAGTAAGTTGACGCGCTTGCCTAAATTGTAACTTACTATCAGGTGTAAATACAGTCAAGGGCTAAATTGTCAGTAGAAAAAAATGTGGCTCAGTTTGCATTTTACAGTAAAGTAAGAAGATTTCTTCTTACTTTACTGTAAAATGCAGTACTGTAGCAGCCCATTATATGAGACAGGATTTTTAAAGCATAGACCCACCACGCGGCTCCATTGCTGATTGGCGAGCATAGTACACAAGTGCACTCTTTTCCCTCACTCTCATAGTCCGTCGTCCGGAACGTGACGGGAGTCCGACGCGACCGGAGAGAGATCAAGCGCAGAACCGACGGCTTAACATGCTCTCCAAGGCACGGAGGTGGAGCACACTGCCAACTTCCCAATTTAGAGCGAAGATTGAGAAAATCTAAATAGAAAATTCAATATCGCCTTTTGAACTGGCCCAACTCGAGACTTGAACCCAGGAACTCATGTCCACACAATAATTCTAATGTACGTCTGATGATGGTATTAAAGAACGACTTAAAATCTAAAGATACGAGGGTTCCTTCGCGCCCTGATCTGAGAAGAGTCGACCGCAAACTCAGTCGGGTATAGTCGAAAATGCTAACCACTAGACCCATTGGTCTAGTGATTAGCATGTTCATGTTGTAGGCAGTCAGTATTTTACAGTACTAATAAATAAATGTGTGTATCGTAATACCAGCTTATAAAGTACTCAGGTAACTTCAAGAAAAGGATTTCCTAACAAATCCTTACAAAGAGAGTATAAGAATCTAGCCAGTTCATTGTCACGTCGGCTCTACGTGATCGTGCTACGGCGTAGCTTTAATGTAGCACGTGCTACGATAGAGATAGAGCTGAGGTTTTGAGAAGACAATATATTAATATGAAAAATTTTGTCTCCTACAAAATTTAAGTTTACGCTTTAGCAAAGTTGACTTTATTCTTTGTTTAAAGTGAATTTATTGAAACAATAATGCTCACAAATAATAAATACATAACTGTACTTTGTCTTCTGACGTTTCTACGTTTTGACAGATGTACTTCCGACTGTTTATCTATATAAGAGATATCCAGGTATCTATTGACTCATCACGATATCTCTGGAACCTTAACGCGTAGAGACTTGAAATTTGGTAGGGGTATTCCTTTTGCCGTATAGAGGTCAGGTAAGAACGGTTTTTGCGAAATTCAACCCCTAAGGCGGGTTGCGGGGGTCTTATACGTATGTTTCTTATTTGTAAAACAATTTGCCTAAATTAATGAAAATGCTACCCAAAAAATATACCATGCGGTTCACTTAGTAATATATATAATTTAACATATTTCGGAACTATTACTTAATCAGAATTTTATGTCAATATTACTAACATAATTTTTATAATATTTACATTGTATACATATTTAAAGTTTTTATTAAAATAATTTTATGTTGATCACATCACAAACAATCGTTCTTGCGTTACTGGTTTACTTTTAGTACTTCACGAAGCACTTTACAAGTTTGATGTTATAAACAATTAGGTTTTAATTAGGTTATAAACATTTTATTAAAAACATAATAACATTTGTATAAAAAGCTCTCGAAATATCATTAAACATACAAAAGCAATTGTATATCACATCATGTTAAAGACTGTTAATGTTTCTTTAACTTAAATATATAATAACTTCTAAATCTGAAACATTATTTCGAAGTTCTTTTTAAAAGAAGTATATATTAAGAAACTGCAAATAAATATAATTTTTAACGTGCACCTAGGAGAAAAAGGTTTATCTTTTATTTATATCCACAATGACTGTTACAAAGTTAACAGTTTAGAGATCTCACTTTCGTCTAGTTTTGCAATTTTGTCTTACTTTGCATTGAAAATTAAAATAAGCAATTTACAGTTATATATGCTGACAATAAGAAAATTATAGAGACACTACTTTTTATAAATGGCAGACTCAGTTAAATCTGTAATAATGATTAAAATAAAAGTTGGCTTACAATATTGAAGAGGTTTACGAATAATAAAAATGGGTATATAAAATAAGACACAAAATTAAGCTAGAATAAAAAAAATACTTTATAAAAATGTTTCTTCAGATTCTTTTTATACAATCACGTTTTAATCACTTTTTATTATACTGCTAATAAAGAGGCAAAGAATTTATTAAGTAACAATAAATGAATAATTTCTTAAAGTAGCACCTCGGAGACAAAGACTCGCTTAATTGCAGTTAAAATAACTGCTCGAAAGTTCACGGTTAATAAGTTTCGAAGTATTGAAGTAGAAGTTGGGACTATTTCGGAAGTTGGTAACTAATTTGAATTTCAAATTAAGGTGAAGTGCTTTTGAATAGATTTGCAAAACTACTGTAGCGAAATGTCTTATAAGTATCGTGCATATTTTCTTTTTGTAAGAAGCAATAAAAAATATGTTCATTTTAAAAACCATCTCTCATACAAATTCACTCTAAAAATATTTTTTAGACCTATCAGTAAACAAAGTGCGGCCAAGCACAGTGCAGTAGGCTCTATTAATAGACCAATCGATATTCACGTCTGTAACGCCGGCCTACCCATGCAAACTGTCTACCGGTGCCTTTAAGTTTTTCATTCAAAATTGTTTAGTATTATACGCTCATGCTATAAACCAATTTTCAGATACTAAATGCATTTCTACTAATATTTTCTACAAAAATTAAACAACGTAACGTTTGTTGGCGTCCATGATTACAATCATTAAATCATTTGGTTATATCAGTTTTTAAATATATTGTAGATAACATAAATTTAGGTTACATAATTTAAAGCATACTCTTTTTTAACGACCTCTATCGTTGTCGTATAGTCGTACAGACATAATTCCTGTAAACGTCTCATAAAGTGCAAATTCGAACACATTCTGGGTCCTCCTAAAGTTAAGTATTAAAATTATTTAAGAAAGAGCTTTTCAATGAAGGAAAAACTATGTAAAAAGATTTTGACAGCGATATCGAGTCTACAAACTTGTTAGGTTCATTAAAATCTTTGCTTTAATTACATTTTTAATCTATACATTAACAAAAACAAGTATTCCTTATTCAAATCGAGTCATATTAATTAAAATAAGTCGTTTTATAGTACAATAGATATAAAAGATGAGACATAAAATCAAATTTTCTCGTCTACAATATGGGCTCCCTCCCTAGTCGCATATTATAATCCTGGCATATTAAGTGATCTCAATCGAGTGATTTTACGAGTTTGTTTACGTAGCGTGTTAACAGTAATAAGACATTTACGATTTTATACGTAACACGTTTTGTAAACAAAATATTCCCGTCCTACTTTGTAAGCAGGGTGTTAATATCTGCATTATGAAATTTTGGAACCGTGGCAGAGTCATAAACCTTGAGCTATGTTGTTTGTAATTTTTTATATCTACAAGAGGCGTTTTTTTATGACGTCTAAAAAACCCAGCTGTAACCAGGGAACGTTTGAGATAGCCCTGTTATAAAAAGATTATCTCAAGCGGAAAAGTACCTCTGCCCAAATTACAGCGTACAATTGTAAAATTTAGTTGTAATGGTGCGAGTACTCGCCAATAGACGACCTGGAAAATTGTATTTTGTAATTTATCTGGGTCTGGGATTATGGGTTCTTTTAAGCTGGCAACGCAAACGCAGTTCCATTAGCCCTGCAAATTTAAGAAGATATACTTTTTCCCACAAGACTGTGATTCACAGATATTTAAGAGCCGAATAAACTCCTACCTAAGTTGGCAACGTATCAGCGGTCCCTTTCGTGCTGTATGTGTCCATAGGCGGCGATAATCACTTAACATCAGGTGATTCGTAGCTCGTTTGTCATTTTTTTTTTCTTTTTTTCTCGATATGCCTTTACGCACTCCGTTCAGACAAAATGTAAACGGGAGTGTGGGACTCGCTGACAGTAAACAAGAATACCCACTAAAACCCGGCGATACCCTCCCCATCTTTTAGTGGAGCACCAGAGGATCGGTTAACGCAATCTACCCTGGTACTCCGGAATACTCCCGCTGGGAAACTTAAGAAGGAGGTAGGAGAAGCGCAAATCTACGCCTCCTACCTCCCAACCCCCTGCGCCAGAGAAGAGAAACGGCTATAGAGTTCTTCCTGTGCTTCTAATGTGCCTCCTTCAGCGAAGTAACAAATTCGCAAAAGGAGGCCAGTACCCTCCAGTCCCGTTTGCCAGTGAACATTGCGCCAACTATAACCCCCAGCGATAGTTCCCTTCCGACCAACGACGTCAAAAGATGCCGCTGGGGTCCCCACGCCGAGCATTCTACCTGAGTGTGCTGCACCGAATCAATAGGTATGCACACTCGTGGAAGGCGGACGTTTCCTCTCGGCGAATAATCTGATGCAGATACTTGCTGAAACAGCCAATTCCAGCCAGCACGGACTCGACCCTGTAACAAATAAATCCGTGCCATAGGGGGCACCAATTATCTGGGTCAGGACGGATCGCCCCCACCGTAACCAGGCCCGACGTTGGAGATCCCAGGTACTCACGCCAATATCTCGTTTGTCTGCCAAGTCTATAAAAAAGACGAGAATCACTTACTATTAAGTGAACGATATGTTAGTTTACCGAATGATTTGTATTAAAAACACCTATGACTTATTTTGACCTTAAGCTGCGATATAAACGTTGTGTGTTTGAGACATCACAAAGGTGGTGTTGATAAGAGCTTCCTTCAAGACATCATTATTATTTTTATTATTATTACAATATCACGTAAATAAGACTCTCTCCCAAAAACAGGGTATCTTTAAAAGATTTTGTCCTTTTCCCTAAAAAAATTATCCCAGGAGATTGTTAAAATAAAATTAAAATAAGTCCTTCTTATCAAAATTAGAAGAGATTGTTATATTTGATACTATTTACTTGCTAAAAGTTCCGCACCGACAACTCAATAACACAGTTATCAGTTGTAATTGAATTCGCAGCGTTGATTCCCTGACTAGACGAGTTTGATCTAAAACATAACACGAACGCCTAACATGATTGTGCCGCCACTCGATATAATCCAATCTTGTGGTGCAATTCCGACATTCAATGAAAGACAATATATATATCCCTAAACATTTTTATTCCTGATAGATTAGAGCTTCATCATAATATCACGTGATAGTAAGTGATGACACAGTCCAAGATAGAAACGCGGTAACCAGATAATTAAAAAGGTAATTTAGATATTATTGTTTCTGTACACCATCATGCAATATTGTATAACTAGCCATGGCCGCCTACCAGTCCAGATATAGACAAATCACAAAATACAATTTTCAAAATTTTCCCTACCAGTTTTCTACATTTACCAAAATGGAAGTCCGAATTCACACATAAAAGTAATTTCATATTCCTCGTTTGTTATGTGAAATAAATAGCCCGTATACAGAAGGAAACAGAAATACAGGTTTTATTTGTTATTTAATTCATACCTTCGTTGAGGTGTCACTGCAATGCGCCCCGTAGATGTTCGCGCTCGACTTTATTGTGCGTATGAAATTCATATAAACATTTTATTGCACGATCGTCTTTGTGAAGGAATCCTCCTTTATTACACATTTCACCTCCATTACCATAGGCACGTCCAGTATTGGACGTGTTTGAACTGAGTACAGTCAGCATATTTGGTTAATATTAAAACATCAATGTGATAAAATTTATGTTTTTGGATTACAAAAATAAATGTATTTATAGATAATTAATTCAAATACTTAAAATTATAAGAAGTATTTTTTTATGTAGTTCGTAAAAAAAATCTATTGTTAAGTTTAATTTATAAGTCAAACGTCTATAATTTAAAAAAATATTTTTATTATTTATATAGAGGATTTTTTTGCTGACCTTACAAGGCGATATTAAACGAATTCCTCAAGTATGAGCGATCCAATTTATTGTAGGCATTCAATAACCGCCATTAACACGATGCCAAGTGATCAAGATGTCTCTGACATTCCGTCTCCCCTCGTCCATCGTCCGCAACTAAGCTACGGGTCACGTACTTCCGCGATATTTCATTATACTCTTAGTCAACGTATATTTAATCATTTTAAAAAAGTCTGAATGCGCTCATGGGCATACTCAATACAATTAAAAACTTATTGTTCCTAAACTATAACCACGGATTTGCAAGACTTTAAACGATATTTTTTAGATGTTCTGTTATCCCTACCGATAATAAATATAGAGTTTTCTCGCAACGTCTCCGGAAGCAGTCTTAAATATTTAATTAAAGACCCTGAATATTCATTCAGGAATTTGAATAATAATAGATTTTTTAAATGTTCAGAAGCAATGAATTTTTTTAGCATTCAAATTATGAATTCCAGATTATTTGAATTATAAAAGAACAACATTAATTACATCTTTTAAATTATATGCTGTATTTAAAATATATAATCTATATACATTTAGATATTACTCAGCGATATCATAAAGTGTGTCCATGTTAAACATGTTTTTTCGAGATAAATCTTAAGTGATAGTCCAAATTTAATGTAGGGGTATCTTTATAATACAATATTCGTATAATTATCGCCTCAATAAATTTGAAACCCTAATAAATTCCTGACACTTATTCGTTTTTTATTGTCCGCACAGCCCAAAGTTGCAGAAGCTCTAAGCGATAAAAACCTTTTAAGGTCACCCTATTGGAAAATAGGCCCTGGATTCCGGCGCGTCCGGGCGTTCGAAGACAAATGCTTATATTGACGTGTAATGGATTTTGGAACAGCGGGCGTCGCGTTGGATTCCATTCTACTGGATGGAACCGGTTAAACCAGTTTACGCTGGTTGAAAGCGATTAGTTGTATCTCTCGTACCGTATATAATAATGAATACATATTATATTCCCAAGAATATGTTCTATTTGATTTCGTCTTACTATTGCATATAGAAGCACAAGTGGTATTAATTGGTAACTAAAAATCTTCCAAAATTATAAGTAAACATAGACTTGGGTTAAAATTTTCAAAACATGTGAGACAAAAGCATCCTTTAATTCCGTTTCGTGTTTAGGAAGGGTCCTGTCGATTGATTTTCGTAGATGGGATTGTACTGTTCGCAGTGATTAAGTGGCTGCCGGGCTAATCAAACTATAAATAAAGAGTTATGGACTTGTAAATGTTCACTATTTTATTAGAGGTGCTGTTAAAATATTTTTTATTTTTCAATTTGAAGATAAAATAACTTTTTCCAAGTTTCGTTGAAAGAGATAATAGATATATAGCATATATTGGTTCATTGCCTACATAATACAAAATAAACGGAAATATTTTTTTATTATTTTATTTTTTAACATAATATGTTTGTCATTTATACATTAGTTACTCTTATTTTTTTACAATTCAGTACGCAGTGAAGAATTTTTCGACAGCTAAATATTAGCTTTTCATGAAAACTTTGAATATAACAGCCTCAATGTAATATAATGCGAACCATTGAAGGCATTACTTTAAAGTTTTACCTAAATCTATGAACGCTAAGAATTATACAATTGCAAATTTTTACAGGCGCGGTTGGTGGTGATGGTGATGACAGCGATGACAAGGAGAAGGAAGAAGAAGCGGAACGTGAACGGCAAGAAGCCATCCGTGAAGCTGAGGAGCGACGCAAAGAGAAGCATCGCAAGATGGAGGAAGAGCGTGAGAAGATGCGTCAAGAGATCAGGGATAAGGTTAGTGCAGAAATTTATATGGAAAAGTGTTAATGTATTAAATAGCAAGTCCGATCTGACATCCGCACTGATATTATATAAATAACAATTATAACTAACATTATGAAAAATTATACATATTTAAAAAATCAGTCAATTCCTTTTAGGGGTAAAATTAATTATAATTCAGAAAAAATTATAGTCAAATTTTAGCTTAAACTTGAGTGGAAGAATAAAAAATATGTTTATTTACGATTGATAAAGTGAACAAGAAAGAATATGAACTGAGAGGTATACTTAAAGAGATTGTAAACTAAAAGTAGAAATTCAAATATTAATAATTAAACTAGCCAACGTCAATAACTGTTTTCAATGACAGTTTTTCCAGGTTATCAGTTTTTTTTTTCGAAAAAAAAGTTAAAGCTTCATAAAATTGACAATGCATTCAAGGGCAACTGTGTATACGTTTCTATAACAAACACTCAGAAGAAGTTATAAAGATGTTACTTAATAAATTTAAATCTTTTATTCTACAATTTAAAGGACTACTTAGAAAATAAAAAACGTGAGAGTGAATTACTTAGTAATCGATACAAATATATATTGCATCGATGATGAGAAACAGATTACACCCGCCTGAGTTTGTTGTGGGTGCTTCTCAGAAAAGAGCTCGAAGGAACCCACGACACTTTAGATTGTAAGTCATTGTTTAATATTATCATCAGTCGTACATTGAAATAATATATGAAAAATACTATAATTGACGATTCAAAAGTACTGCAAAGGCTTACTTGAATAATGATGTTTTGAATTTAATTTGAATCAGTAGCTTTTGATATTCGTAAATCACTGCAACGCTGTTTTTCATACGTTATTTGAACACACGTTAAACACGTCCACGAAATACTGAAGTGCCCACATGTGGAACAGAGTAAAGGCACTTCAGACGGAACGAATTACCCGCCGCGTGAAACACGAGCACTCTTGACCCGTTTTGTCGAATTAATTGTTCAAACGCGCCGATATCGGCTTTATAACTACGAAAGAGCTTTTTCACAGCATTTCCTATATAGAACCCCTGATTTAACTATGATGAAGTTGGTTTAAATATTTATAATCCCCTTAAAGCTAATTTAATTGATAACAGTCTTATTAGTTTTGGTAAGTACCTTATTTTTAATACAAATACTACTTTAATGTATTATGTTTACGATTGTTATTTATAGGATAAATATTGTTATCTATGAATGGTTACGATAACTATATCAAAATTCTATCGGGAAGTGAGGAATAAGGATAATGCGTTACTCACTACGCACCAATTTGGATTTTTATAAATGTACTGTACGTTACATCCGAAAAACTCCATTTTTCAACTCAAATTCCATGGAAAGAGACTTATGTCCAATTTAGGACATGCATCTTTAGAAATCATGTTTATATTATGTAACATACTTATTTATTTATGCACGAAAAAGAGTCCACAACAAAGAAAATTAACATTAGTGTACTCAGGAACCCCAGAAACTTGTATTTTTTTATATAGGTCTAGAGATAAGAATACACTGAGGATATATCTACATACACATACACACACACACACATACACACACACGCGCACACATACACGCACGCACACGCACACACCCGCACGCCTGTATATATATATATATATATATATATATATATATATATATATATATAAAGAACAGAAATAAAAATACAGACCAATTGTTGACCTCCTCCTGGTTTTGAAGTTGGTGAAATAAAAAAGAGCTTTTTTGCCCTACAAAATGTACAATTATTATTAAATATATTATTTTACAAAAACAAATATTCCGTCAAAGTGTTCTTCATATTGTAATAATGTGTATTTATAATTGATTTAAATAATGTTTCGATTATAAATCCATAACTATGTTGAAAATTTTAGTATGAATGATAAAACAAAATGTACTCAAGATAAAATTTGGTTGATTGGCTATCTTAGTTCCCGTTGGAGAGGCAATCAAGAGAATTAAGTACCAAAGTTCAGTCATGTATCTAGATACCCATTCCACTTGTCGTTACTTAATCAAGGGACCTCGTTGCTTAACAAATGAACTTTTTACTGTAAATGAGACCCAAATGTTGTAAGAAATAAAGTTCATTTCTCTGCGTCGGTGCTTCGTGCAGTGTCTACTTATAACGGTCAAAAATTTTAAACAAAAATTTCTCTACGTAATATAGGTCAAGCTTTGTTAAAAATAAAAATTACCATCATATTCACGCTATCTAGAAGGTTTTAAGTGTAGATTATTTTTAAAACGAGACCTTTTATATTTGTTCTTATTTAATACAAAGCTTTTTTATAAAGAGCGTATTGTGCATTGAAACGACTACATAAGACAATCCGGGAAAAAAAACTATTATAATATTACTAGCTGACGTTGTTTATGTGCCATATAATAACAATTATCGCGACTAAAAATTATTTTTTATTTCCCACCATAATAAAATAACCAAAAAAAATATATTTATTCGAAAAAAAATTATTACTTTGGGGATAACCACCCATAACACTTAGGTGTAAAAATTAGTTATAAATCTATTCTCATACCCACTGTATATACATATAATTTCATCAAAATCAGTCAAGCCGTTTCGGAGGAGTATAAACACTAAAACTGTGACACAAAAATTAGATAAAGAAATATAAATTTAGTGCTTGTCTGTGATCTCACCTGATGGTAAGTGATGATACAATCTAAGATGAAATCTGATACTAACTAAGACATATTTTTCCAATTTCCTACGGGATAGGAAACTATTTTATAAGAAAACAACATATTTTAATCTATACAATAATTTCTCATCAAATGTTCTCACTGTCACGCACTTGCCATTACTGACTGTAAAAAATCTCACTCTCTTATTCATAACTTTTATTAGACCAATAAAATATTTCAATCGGTGAAATCTTTACGCCTTTTAAAGCCACAGTTTATTAGATTGACCTTCTATATTGGACGATAACCAATTCAACTAAATCTGACTTATACGAAAGTTTATCTGCAGAATCGAATGCGGCATGTAAATCCGAAGTTAGTTTCAGATAACGGTTGCTTTATGAGCGTGTATTCAATGTATCGACGTATCGTGTTCAGTACAATCGCTCGGTCGTTAGCCTCGCATTCAATTCGGTAAATGGATTTCCTCCCGGGGTTCGATTTACATAGCGCCCGAGTTATATACATTAATATCGTACATATAACGAGGCTATATAAAAGGATATCAAATTTTTAACACGGATTCTACTAGCATCGATATTGAATCTTGCATTTGACCGTTTACTTTATGTTACTTTCAGACGTGATACCCTATTTATCACATGAATGAATCTTGTGTAACCAATAATTTCAATGATAAATAATGCTTGGAATACTAATATTTGTGTGCTACTTTGTTTGCGAATTTTTTACGGAAACCAGCAATTTGCCTGACTTTAGAAAAAATTGTCGATATCTGTTAATAAACACACACTTTGAAGCTTTTCCTAATTTATTTATTTAGGATAACTAACAAATGTCACATTTACAAATAAAATGAAACAAAACTTATGTAAACAGAGTCGTGGTCAATGTAGATTTTAGGAAATGTTATCACAGCATGCATAAAAAATTTTAACTGCAAAGTAAATGAGCTATACAATTAATATAAATTATTGTTATTATTAGACTCATACAAAATATCACTTAAAATATTACAATATTAAAGTACCGTAGTCTAAATTAATTTTATTTTATGTCATGATGATACTACTCGATAAATACAGGTTAATATACATATGCATTTATATCTTAAAATGGAAGTGCCGTCTATGACCTTAGATATTTTTTTGGGAAAAAAGATTTGTAAAATTTAAAAACCAGGCCAAAGAACTATTATATATAATACTCGTGTATGAGTTGTGAAATTATACACTTCTTCCGAAACTTTTGAAAGCACTACCTAGACTATGCAGCATTAATTAGTCTTAAGCAGTACAGTTGCTACTTCATGCAACTACAAAGCGAACATAATTTAAAGTGTTCTAGCTCAAAAGTAGAGCACATAGTTAGGTAAAGGCCAAGCAAAGAACTACTTCAGTGTAATTTCTTACGTAACGCGCACTCGTCGCCATCTTGGACTTAGGCGGGTAATTTGCGACAATATGGCGACCACTTTACTTTTTTTTTATAGCCATATAGGCTTAGGATATAAGACTTAATACTTAGTTATTTCTACTCATGATTTTATTTTTTGATGAAAAGTCAATTTCGTTATAGATGAAATATGATCGCATATTGTTATTGTCTTGTATGAATAAGAAAATTCCACACAAATTTCTCTATCAGACTATTAAATTATCAGGACAAAATATGTTTCTGTTATTTTCGGTTACTATTTCCTTGTTCTTTTTATATATACATGTCATGTCATCTACATTTTTGCGTGAAAATATGAGTGGCAGGTCTTATAAATGTCGGAGCGTGGAGTGAAGAGTCGGTTTTATATCCACCACCCTCGCTTCCTCCCACATTTTCGTCGTTCCACAGACCCAAAAGAATGTTTCTGAGAGTTAATTAAAAAATAAGCGAGATCACCTCAAGGCTATTTTGTAAGGACGCTTCGGTTTGTCCCAAGTGGATTGAAAAAGACAATATATTTTTACGATAGTCAATTCGATATGTTTGAAATTTATTTTGTTATTTAAATGTACTTAACTGTTATCCTTTATTATCTTTAAATATTTCTTAGAATTATATAAGCCACCACTTTCCAAAGAAATATTTTTCTTCTATTCTCAAATAAAGATCGGCATATCAAACATCGAAATGCAGGTATTCGAAACGTAATAAATTAAAGTATTTTCTCCTTCCAACATAACAAAATTACTTCAATTTTTTACGGGATATTATAATGAACGTTTTTAATCTAAAGGCTTCATGAAACAACAAATATAAAATATCGTGCGATTTTATAAAATATGGTTATGGAGGAAAAGATGAATTTAAATGTTTATACGATGATAGGAAATATCTTTTATTTTAATTGTCATGATATTGGTAATACCTTCAACTTTAAATTAAAAAGATCTCGAATTACAAAATCATTCCTTTTCGATTATAGTACAGCAACCGGTTCTAATTATTGATTTTTGGGTCATACTAATGCTAATAGGCGGCGCTCTCTTCCTTTATCCCACGAGAGAACCAGTTCAAAATAGGAAGCCATATATAACTTACGTTCCGAAACGGTGTTTATTTGTTAGGTGGACTAACTGCATTTAGCCGATTGGTTGCATCGCAGTCAAATAAACATCCAATAGCAAACTGTACTGTGTACTGTTAATACTCCGGTGATATTTTGAAAAAAAAAAAATCTTATAAACTTTAAAGTCAATATTTGTAATGCTACTTCATTTATTTATTATTCTAGATTCAATGAAATATAAAGAGATTAAGAAAGCGTAACACACACCTAGTTCTATATATTTACCTTTTTTTAATAACGAAAAAAATTCATAGAAGAGAAATACTCGTTTCTTTGCTCAATTATACACCTGCCAGACAATTTCAACCATGAGACCTTAGTGATAATTTCTTTATGTTATTGTTCTACTTGAAATGCGATATTCTTTAAATTATATACAGCTGCTACAAATATTTTGTGGCCCAATAGGAGCTAATTTTATACTTGTACTAGATTATATAAATGCATGCTGAGCATGCTGGTGTAATACGGAGAATATTTGCTTTGCAAGCAGAGAAATTTGCTATTACTAATTTGTCTTCGGCAACGTTTCAACTATACCAAGCATAGACGAGTTGCAGAGCATTTCAATTTAAATTTCTATTTTGTCATAAGTATTACTTCTTTTGTATTCTCTTTCAACATAAATACTTATTTACAATTTATTCGAATTGGTGACTGAATATTAAAGTCATAGGTCATACTAATAATAATAATATATTGAGAGTCGAACCCATAAGACACACAGGTGCACACAGACACACACACTAGCCTGTTAAAATAAACGTAGTGGACAAAATGTTTATAATATAATATTGAGTTGTAACTTCAGGGACTGACAACTCACGCCCCGCGCCAACTAACTACCAAATTACCAGGCCTTTGACGTAGCATTTCAGTGCAAATTTTATTAGAAAGCGTTTGAAGCTCTAGTGCCGGTTAATAGCCTATTACATCTCCCCCTCCCACTTCTAGTAGTAGGGCTTGGGGAGTTTTATTTGTTTAGGGAGTTCAACTTACAGAGACAGATAGGTATCAGCTGCCCTACCATTTTAAATTACTACACTCGGTATCTATGTATATAAAAAATGCCGGTCACAGTGTTTCATCACAACGATACTCTTAAAGTACTCTTTTGATGATTCTTTTTAATGTACTAGATTTGGTATAGAATAGGCTTCGTTTTAATATATAAATAATTGCTTTTTTAATACTTAAGTAACAGTTCTGCTATCAACTTACATACATTACATAAAAAAATTGATTTACAACTAAGTAAAATAAGTATTAAATAAATGGCGCCGTTGTCTGATTGAATGCTTAAACGATTAAAGTCACGCAACAACCGTGTACAAAGAAAATGTTGCTCTTGTAAATTTCTTCCAAAAGTTCGCGTAAGCATTTATAATTATATCTTTTTAGATTGACTTACTATAACTTTTTTAAGGTACTGAAAAGTTGTCCCTCCCTTCTGTGACCATCTTATGGGTCAAACGCTTATTAATATACTCTTTTGTTTTAAACTATTCTCCCATAAACATAAGTAAATAAGAAATTTAGATATCTCAATGAAAGGTGTCATTAATTATAAAAAAGACTACTTTCTCGCTGCTTTACAAGTTATTATCTAACAATTTATGAAACATCATGACCACCGAAAAACTGTCTATTATTTTCTCAGCGGCCCCAACAAATTTGTCAATCAATACTTTTTTGCCTTCTTAAAACATTATCTAAACCGTATTATGGCAAATCTTATTATAAAATTTGATGGCATCGCTAGCGCAATGGTTTGAATACTCGGTTCCATGCAGAAATCCTGAGTTCGATTTCCATAACATTAAATTTAGGAAATTGCGTTTCAAATTTATTTCATTATTAGCGGATGGGAGATTTCAACCGTGGCTAGCTACTATTCTACCAAAAAAGACATGCTGCCAAGCAAAAGTTTTTAAATCCGGTTCGATGCTGTGCAGAAACCATAAGAATTACCAAGTAAGCACGTTTCCATCTAAGATTGTATCATCACTTATCCTCAGGCGAAATCACAGACAAGCATTAACTTGGCAGCAGTTAAAAAAAACTTTCACTTACGGCGCTATGTAAAGCGATCCCTGAAACAGAAACATTCTTATTCCGTGCAGCCTATACTCCCTGTTTTACATATGTAAAACCAATAAACGCCGCCTCCATACAATTTGCCCACTTCGTGACGACGGCGCGGCGTACATTCGTGATCTTATTATTACCATTGAGAAGTTGGCCCCGTTTTTGAATTGCATTTTCCTTTAAATAACTTGGAAAATAACAGAGCTACTTTCTAATGGAATTTTTGATACCCCTCGTTTGCTGAATACTTGATTATTTCATTGTAAATGTGAATTATGTGAGAGGTACCGTGTAATTTAAAAAATAACATCCCTTTTTTACCACTTATGGTTTTTACACAGCATCGCATCAGCACGCAATTCTTCTTTGCCATTTGCCAAAGACGTGGTAGTGACTAGCCATGGAGAACACCCAAACAAATAAAAAAATAATAATTTCCTATTTTTGGCCTGCCGGGAATAAACGCATTGCGCCAACTAGGCCGTTAAAAGCTAGCTAATTAAACCGTATCTAGAGTATACTCGTATAGTCAAATTAAGAAAATACTACTCATCTGAATGTTTTTTCATATAATTTAATTTACTAAAATACAGAATACAGCATTTATACTGAAGTGAAATTGTAAGCAAAACATCACCATAAGAAAGGTAGATAGATAGGTGTATACTTTATTGTACACCACAAAAGAAAGAAAAAATACAATAACTTAACATAAACTAAATTTAGTGTGCAATTGGTAATAGATAAATAGTGATCTGTGCCAGAAAACCTTACAGTTCAAGAGAGCATCGTAGAAAGGAAAGGAAAGGTTTATAAAATTTCTATTGAAATTTTGTAAAATATTGTGAAAAGTAAGTTGGGGCCGAAAATAATTTCTAACATTAAGAATTATGTCTCCAGTCTACCAACTAAAGAATTGTATATTAGGTGACCTCTTTATTAAAAAAATCGGAACCAAACTTTGCTAAAAGGAATTTTATTAGATCGTTCCATTACTTACAAACTCCCATAAATACGCCCAATCACGCATAGTACGTTTCATGGGATTAAAGCTTTTATAAAAATCATTTTAAGGTTGATATTCATATGTGACGACGTTTCTTCTAGTAATTTATTATTCGGAATATTGCCACACTTAGTCGTAAAAAGAAAAAGGGTTTCAGTTTGCTAAGTTATTTAAGAATTACAATATTAGTACTTAAAATGGTAGTCACATTTCGTAACATTGCTAAATACACGTTCGTACCTGAAATAACTACAAAACAAAAATCACAATTAGCTAATAATTGTATTTGAGGTATGTGTCAATTAAGTTGTCGCTATTTTCTATTACTTTTCACAAAAAACACACACCCGAAAAAACAATAGATATTTTACCGTATAATAGCTGTTGCCCGTGATACCCCGGATAGTTCCTGATCCCGTAGGAAATGGGGAAAACGTTCTTGGTGACCATCTATTTTTAAAAAGATTCAAATGGGTGAAATTCATTCAAAGGTAAAATAAGTTTTGAAAGTCTCCTGCTAAGTGAACGAACCACACCACGTTTGTTTTATATTTATTTATTGTATAAATCATTAGGTGATATATATTTTTGTAAAATTTTGGGGATGGGCGCTGTATACCGAAATACAGTTTTAACTAGTTCGGATAAGTAGAGGATCACATAATTTTAAAACAAGTAGTATATATAAATCAAAAGTGACCGATTAATCTATCTTTTTTGCCATTATATATATATATATATATATATATATATAGATATATATATATATATATATAGATAGATCAAAGATTAATGCCTGAGAGTTTGCACAGAAAAACTATAAAAGTATTATCTCAATGATATTGTGGTTTAGCTTAAAAATAGAGATGCTCGCTCTATCCTAGCGCAAAGAAAATTCTGATCATACAGCGAAGTTCCATGAAGTAATATAAGAGATAATAGGTTAAAACAAAATGAATAAATTTCCAGATATAAATCGATGCGTTCTGATCCACCATGATTCAAATAATGAGGCTAGTTGTTCAGTAATTAATTGGAGCCGCGGCAAGAGAAGCTTCCCCCACAATTAAAACTTGTCAATGGCAAAACTTTGGCAAGTTGTAGGGCGTGGCGAAAGTTCACAGAGCCGACGTTAACAAGTGCTCCTGATGAGACGTCATAGAAATTAAAAAAATATTATCTTGGAAAAAGTTTGAAGACATACCATTTAGTAATCGGAGCGTTTTCCTCAATTATCCTTATCAATTAACGACTAAGAGAAGTTTGTTTTTTAAGTTGTTCCTATTATTTATTAATTTCATAAGGTGTTTATGTACGTAACTCCTACTTTACTTCATACTTATTTAGATAAGGGGCCACAATAATTGTTATATCACAAGTGTTATCCCTCTTTTTAACTTCTCAAACTTAACGGACTTTTAAAGCACTATGTGGACATCTCACCAAATCTGAAGCAACTACTTTTCTGTGAAGGTCCATCAAGTAAATAAACATAGTTAAAGTGTCCAAACACTCAACGGAACCGTTTGCTAAACGGCTGTCCAATCGTTAAATGCCAACCAGGTTGAAGATATCAGTGTTTTTTTCTCACGCCCCTATTTTCTTTTCTAAGTTTTTTTGTAGCACTATTCGTTATTTCAATCATTTCAAAATTATTGGTAGAGGATTTCTTTTTATGCATTTTAGTTAATACAAAATATAATTTAATGTCACTTGAACACACTCAAGGCAAAAGACGAGAATTGTACTCAAATCTGTCGTGATTTAGAACATGATAAATGAATTATCTTTTTATACTTACAAAATATTGTAATCACGAACTAAAGTATTTGGCGGTTATACTGATCGTATTAAACTCTGCAAAGATTGCCCCAAACGTCTGTTTTTTTTAATTCTAATGTACGTTTATGATTCAAACAAAGACAATTGTAGTATTTGAAAAGAGTTTTTCATAAGAAAAGAAGACATTTTGGAGATAAGATAAGCCGAAATCACTATAATAAATAAATTGTTTAGTCTTTGCTTAGAACATTAACTTATATGATATTTTACAAACGTCTAATATTAGAAAATCATATTCCTCCTTATAACCGTGAGAAACTTCATATGTTCGTGATAGTGTTTACACACGTTACTTACTTGTACATTGAACGTTATTATATATTATCAAATGACTTATAATTAGAGGCCTATTTCGGGGCACATTTGTTTATAATACCGCTATAATGAAACACTATGTTCAACCACATGGTATAATTAATAAATACTTATACTAGCTAAACTGCCTCATTGGTCTAGTGGTTAGCATGTTCGACTACAGACATGAGGTCCTGGGTTCGAGTCCCGGGTCGGGCCAATTCAAAAATCAATATTGAGTTTTCTATTAAGATTTTCTCAATATTTGCCCGAAGTTGGGAAGTTGGCGGTGTGATCCACCCCCGTGCCTCGGAGAGCACGTTAAGCCGTCGGTCCTGCGCCTGATCTCTCTCCGGTCGTGTCGGATTCCCGTCACATCGGACTATGAGAGTGAAGGAATAGAGAGTGCACTTGTGTACTAAGCCTGCCAATCCACAGTGGAGCAGCGTGGTGGGTCTGTGCTCTAAAAAACCCTCGCTCCCCGGAGTGAGGAGGTCTGTGCCCAGCAGTGGGACGCTAATGGGCTGCTACTTACTTTTTACTAGCTGACACAGCAAACCTTGTTTTGCCATATAATAACTATTTTCGCTATTAATAAATAGGTGTTGGTGATAGAAAGGTGTTTTTGAAAAATTTTGGGTTGTATGTATTTTGTATGTTGTATCATAAAAAAATAAAAACAAAAACTTTTGTCAAAAAAATATTTAGGGGTGGATAACATTTAGGAGGATGTAAAGTAGATGTTGTCCGATTCCGTGCTATAGCCGATGTGAATGCTAAGATTCACTATAATCGGTGGAACCGTTTCGGAGGAGTTCACCTTTTAACACCGTGACACGAGAATTTTAGATATACGTATATGTATTACAATTTGGTGACTGTAAAGAGATATAATGAGGACACGTTATTACTGATTTAAAACTGATTTTTACGCAAAATTGGTTCGTTTTCATTTAAAATCCAGCTCATATTTCGTTCAATATTGTCACATTGTACATCAGTTTTTAAGTTAAAAGCTATTTTACTGACTTATGTTTTTGAAACTTCAGTAATAATCAATTATCAATATTTCGACGACTTTTATTTCTTATATGTTTTTTTATTGCTGATATGTTAGAATTGGACTGTAGTCTCCCTTAACTATAAGTGATGATACAATTTAAGTGGGAGGCGCCCTAACTTGGTATGAGGTAAATTATCTCTTAGGGAATCTACTCAGCAACGTTGTCATCGTCGTCGTCGTCTCAACCGATGAACGTCCACTGCTGGACAAAGGTCTCTTTAAATAATTTCCAATGGGCCTGATCTTGCGCCGCTTGTATCCAGCTGCTGCCAGCGACCCGCCTGATGTCATCGGTCCACCTGGTGGGGGGTCTGCCGACGCTGCGTTTTCCGGTGCGAGGCCGCCACTTTAGCACCTTCGAGCCCCAACTCCCATTGGTTCTGCGAACTATGTGCCCTGCCCATTGCCTTTGCCCACTTCAGCTCAGCAACCCAAATTTTTTGCATGGCTCCACTTTTTTTCTGATATGTGGTAACTAGCTTCGGCTGTAGCCTCCCAACCGACTAATTTCAGGCAAATTAGAAAACTAAATTTCCTATTTTTGACCTACGGGAAATCGAACCCAAGACCTCTGCTAGCGAAGCGAGTATCATCACTAGTGCGCCAGCAAGACCTCTAAAATACACATAGATAATAATTGACATTATGGGTAATCTTATCCCTTGTTTGGATAACGTGCCTTTCTAATTGCAAAGTAGTAGCTTCTATATTTTTTATTTTTTATTCTCATCTAATATCTTTAAATAATATTATATCAGAATCCAATCGGTTAATATTATATAATATTACAATATCGAGGATACGCTAAAAGCCACGAGCGGGTACTATTCAGAAATTGCATTTAATAATTCCATCATGTACTAAAAATAAATCGAAAAGCACTTACGCTTGTCTGTCTCGCTACAAGTTTAATGGCGACCTACTTATACCTACAGGTAAGTCACGCGAACCTTATTATCTGTATTGAAAAAGTTCTAACGACGTAGGTTTTATTTATTAATTTATGGTCTATGATGAAATACTAATAATACACCTATATTTATAAATCGGTATAAAAGTAGCACCCTGTTAGCGTCCAACTGCTGGCTTCAGGCTCCCTCATTCATAGGAGAGAGAGTTTAAGAGCATAAACCCAACACTCAGCTCAACTGCGTATTGGCAGGCTACACATACCCCAATTATAGAATCTGACTTTATTTTCCTTCTCTTCAGTAGTACTAGTAAGCAAAGCGATTCGATAAATGTATTTCTCAATAAATTTGAGTTATGTTTGCAAACGTTCGTGAATATTGTCCATATATAATTATGCAAACGGCAAACCTTTGCTTTTGAACTTAACCGGTTCTTATTACAAAGTAAATCAAATCAAATCAAAATATTCTGTATTCAAGTAGGCTCAAAAAGCTCTTTTGTTTCGTCAATAGTCTCTCCGTTGGTAACAAATTTACCACCGGTTCGGAAAGTTGATTTCGCTGAGAAGAAACCGGCAAGAAACTCAACGGTTACTCCTTTGAACATAGTTTTTGTATGTTACAATGTGTTTAGCTTTCATGTGCCACTGGAATCAAGTCCAAACATCTTTGTCATTTAAATAATATTCAATATTATTAGATGCTTTTTGTAATAGGAGGTTTTGAACATATTTCTTAAATCTATATGGAAGCAGACTCAGAAGTGGTTCGGGTATCTTATTATAAATGCGTATGCTCAACACGACAAATGATTTCTGAACCTTCTTCACCCTAAAATATGACATTACAAGTATGTTTTTATTTCTTATATTAAAATTGTGTGTTTCGCTCCTTTTGCTGTGTAAATAAATGTTTTCACGGATATATAAAATGTTATTCAATATATATAGCGACGGTACTGTAAGGATTGATATTTCTTTGAATTTTTCTCTTTAAGGAAATGTGAAATCCCAATTAATATATGGCACGTATTGATCTTTTTTGCAATATAAAGATAAATTCAATGTCCGCCGCCTTACCCCATAACAGTATGCCGTAAGACATAATGCTATGAAAATAAGCAAAATACACCATTTTAGCAGTTTCAACATCAGTGTATTGCCTTATTTTTCTAACAGCAAAAGCAGTTGACCTAAGCTTGTCTGCTAGATTCTTAATATAGGCACTCCACTGAATCCCAGAGTCTAAGTTTATTCCTAAGAAGTCTAAGTTTATTTCTGTAATTCATAATGATAATTATCAATAATACTTGTCTGCTACCTTCACAGTTCTCGATCCCGTTAAAATTTGATAAAATCCCTTGAAAATATCAATATAAATCATTCTCGATCCATCTGAACACTCAAAATTCAGCAAAATCGATCTGTTTGCTTAGGGGTAATCAGTTACTAAAAAGTTTACAAAAGAAGGCTAGCGTAGTTCCCTATCCCGTGAAATTTTGGAGAATGAGCTCACATTACAGAAGATATCTACCATGAAATATTAATTTCAATAACCCTATTATTAACTTCGAACAAATAAAGGCTTATCAAAGCAATGCAGATGATCAAATGTCAACACTGAATCTGATTATCGAATTGAATACGACTTTCCCGCTTAATAATTACTACTGCAATTGCATATAATATCACTTTATGTTTATTGAAGCTTAATTTATAATTACATTGTAGGGGGTAATCTAATAATGCGGTTGGTCTGTATTGTTCATACTTCCATAATCATAAAATAACTTTTTTTTGCAATCACATAATTTTAATGATTCTTATTACATGTGAAATAGTTACTTACATTAGGACCTTAAAATAGACCTCATAATCTAATCTATTGAACGAAAAAATACAAAAGCTCCTCACCGATAACTCTTGATTCCTGAAGCTGCTAAGCATCTATATAATTCTAGCGGAATCCACGACTCCGTGCATGGAATAATTTTTGGTAGCATTTACATTAATTTAGGCAAATTGTTTTACACACAAGAAACATTGCTTCTGCTCTGCAGTGAGACGTTAACGGACTGCTACTTACCTATAAGGCTAGATTGTAAATTTATGATATAAAATAATTCCAATTTTTCTTAAAAATTTATGCATAAATTAAAATTTTGCACTTATTTTATTATCCTATGGATGACATGTTTCATTTCAGATTTAATTTAAAACTGAATACAGTAGTTCAATAAGCGTAATCTAAACTGTTAATATATACGCAACTTATTTTTCATTTAATAATTTGTTATAATTTAAAACTTATATAGACAGATTTATCTAATGATATTCAATAGTATGAGTTCCAAGGGGGTAAGTTGTTACAGCGTACCTATAACCAAAAAAAACCTTTCGTTCTATATAAAATTGTAATGGTATTATAATATAAATATAAGTAAGATGAAATACCTACACAAAGTAAGTCTACAACCTTCGATTTGAACCTGTCTCATAAATTTACACCGAAGAATATTGTTTGTATAGCGTTGGTACAAGAATATTTTCACTACACTAGGCTTAAAAACATTGACTCTTGACGGTCGACAGCATAATAATTCACAATAAAATATGTTATTCCATCATACAAAATATGAAAAACAAATCGTTGGCATACCCATAGGTAACTAAAAATGTACTTCGCAACAATTTATCTTTCATATAGTTTGACAAATATATTTATGAGATCGATTTACGAGGCTGGTGTTTCCTTAAACTTAACGATTATAAAATTTTCTAAAGCAATAGTTTTTAGCATTGCAAACAATAATTTTAGTTGGTAAATGTGCACGTATTTTGTTATAATAAATATGTTTTAGTAAATATAAAATATAACTAATAAACGTCAATTCTTGCTATGTGGTTGTGTAGTTAAATACTCATATAATTTGAGTAAACGACTTTCGTATCGCCTATGTATTATTTTATTGACTAATATGGACAATTCCATATTAGTCAATATTCCGGTATATGTTGTAATGTATTCAATTTCAACATGTTTTGCACGTAAACTCTGTACAACATATTTTTTCATTTTGAAGTAAAATTTCTTTAGGTGTATACATACATACATAGCATCACGCCTCATTCCCATAGGGGTAGGCGGAGACAACATCCTTCCAGTTGCCATGATCCTTGCATATCTCCTTCGCTTCTTTCATTTTCATTAAACCTTTCGTACAGATTTGTCCAGGAACGTTCGTCTTGGTCTTCCCCTTCCAACTTTCGCATTGACTCTTGACTCATAAATCCTTTTTGTCAGTCTCCTTTCATTAATTCTCTCTACATGCCCAAACCATCTAAGCATACCTTTCTCAATTTTAGTCACTACATCTTCTTTTAAACCACAACGTTCTCTTATCACACTATTTCTTACTCTGTCACTCAGTTTTAATCCATATACTTTTCAACGCTCATATCTCCACCGCATTTATTTTACTTTTGTGATTCTTCTGCCATACCCAATTTTCACTACCATACATAAGTGTTGGTACCAACAGTCCTGCATGCACAGCCAGTCTGGCCCTTTGAGACACCATCTGGCTATTCAGGAAGGCGCGCAGGGCACCATTTGCCATACTCCCTGCATTCACTCTCCTTTCAATATCACATTCACATGTTCCATCTTTTGTATAATTAGATCCCAAGTATACATATTCTTTCACCTCTTCCACTTGTTCCCCATCTATCAAAATATTGCCATTCATCATAGATTCATCTCTTTTAAAAAGCATAACTTTCGTTTTGTTTACATTCACTTTCATTCCTTTCCCTTTCGAAGCTTTATTCATAATATTTACCATTTCCTGTAGCTCATTAGCGGATGACGCAAGTATTACTTGATCATCAGCCTAAAGTAAACATTTGATGAGTAATTCATCCATTCTTAACCCATACATACTTTATTTTAAATCTGTCAAACAGTTATCCATGAATAGGTTGAACAGTCATGGTGGACTGGAAACTACTCCATGTTCGGCCCGTTTATTCTGACACAAGCACTAGAACCCTCATAGAGAGATTCCAATGCTTGAATCAGATCACCCCATACGTACATAACGTTGACCACAGCTTATTCCTATTAGGTGCATAAGGGTAAAATTTAACTAAATTAAATTTTAGGTAGTTTTAATATTTACAAATAACGTGTGGAGTTTTAATTTTCCATTTGTCATTTAATGACAATTAAATTAGTAACACGTCTTCCTTTTTCCCTCCCTCGAAGTCTCGGAAATCTAAAGTAAATATAAGCAAGACTTAAATATTTGTTTGCCAAAGAAGTTTCACTACTGACATGTGTACTTTGTACGCACGCACTTTTTTTTATTTTAGTCAAGTAAACTAAACTTCGCTGTTTTTAATTTTGTTCGCTATTGTATTTTTTATTGACAAATGTACACTGAAATGAGATACTACACAATATATTTTATATCAACATCTTTTGCACGGAAATTACGCTGCTTTATATTTGTACAATTATTCTATTTTATTTACCTCTGTTAGTTTATTGACAATTATAAAATTTTATATTGACGTGAAACGCTATGAGAAATAATTAAGTTTAATTCTGGATCTTTGAGAATTTAGAAAAAGCTTTTATTTAAACATGAATGGAGAAAATTACACTCTTATAAATTTTTTTTGTTACCACTACGTAGCATTTTAACCCCATAGCAATTTCCCGTCGTCCATTACGCGCTTCAACGCGCCGGCTTCGATACTGATGTGATTTACATCCTTCATTGCTGTCAACGTATTTGGGTTTTATGAAACGGGCTTCCATTTTTTTCTCGATCGGCGCCATTATTTTGTCTTTTACATTGAAAGAGACTTTGAAAGTTATGCTTTGTTATTTAATAAAATGTTATATATGTATATGGGCTATGGAAGTTGCTACATACCCAAACCAGCTGGACAACAGTGCGTAGATATTATACAATAAGACTATCATTATGTCTATTCCATCGTTGCTATCTCGTTTACTCCTGTATTCATTATATACGCTTGTATTCATCCATTTAAGTTCAAATACATATTTGTAATTATATACATTGAAGGTTAATTCAATTTGCAAAAAACTGATAGCTATATTGAAAGCTCACGTAAAATGTTTGAAGTTTCTTTCTCTATAATTAATTTCATAAATTCTTTCTATGTAGTCTAGGTTTCAATTAGTTTTTTTTTATAAAAAAAATTGTATGAAGAAGTGGGTTTTTCTGTCACACGGAAAAATATTTTAAACCCTTAGTAAAGTAGAATAAAAATTTGAAAAAGAAAAGTCTTTCAAACCGGCAGTCATATTAAATTATATTAAAATTACTCCATCACCTTTAGATTACATGTATTTCGTTATGCTTTTAATTTATGTGATGAATATTTGAACCTGTTAGATTAAACTTTAACGTGCTTGTAAAATATTTATTGAACTGTAGTAAAATTTTGTAAAGTAATTGCTGATACTTCCACGTCACTCCAAACTAGATTATAGTATTCGTAAATGCTTTGTGGAATTGTAAACCTATCTGGGCTTTACTTAAAACTTATATTTAAGATAAAACTTAACTTATATTTACTTTAACAAATTAAAGTAAAGGTAAAGTGAGCGATATAGTCATTTACATTTATAATAAATAAAAATAATAAAAAATGTTTATTAGGAACAGAATCAACTATGGTACAAGATATGTGTAACCATAACCACAGCATTAGTCAAAGACTGAATCGCAGTTATTAGGTATTCCATTATACAATTGTATAGGACTATCCGTAACAACACTTAAACAACAAATTATTGTAAATATATTATTATATATATATTATTATATATATATTATTATATAGTATATATTATTATAATCAAATTGTCTGTGTGTGGGTGTGTGTGAGTGTGTGAAATAAAAAATCTGTTATAGTGTGTGCTGCGAAACTATTGAAGATGGAACAAAAAATGTTCTACACTATTATAGAACGTATTAATATCTACAAAAAAAAAATTAACCAATAAACATACCTATCACTTTATTTATTTAATTGTCTTTATAAACAGCCGTATGTTTTAAGGATAGGAAAATATTTAGCAGGATGTCCTTAACCTCTGCATAATGTAACATAATTCTCCATTTAGTCGTGTCAATGGGTTCATCAGCCGGTGGAATTGCTCTAAGATTGCCGGCCGGCTGCTAACGCGGTTACCAACTCATCTAACCGGAAATTGATGGAAACATCACTTAAAGCTATCCCCAAGCTGAGATAGGGTTTCTTTTATCCACTTTATAAATATTATTATAATTTATTTCACTTAAAATTTTATAAGAGAAGATACACTAGAAATTTGTGACAGAAGCTTCACATTGTTCTTAATATACGTAAAGAACATAACATACAATAAGAAATTATCTATGCTTTTAATTTCTAATGAGAATTTTTATCGGCTTTTTTGTAATAAAATGCAGAACATGAAGATGTCCAAAACCCAAAAATAGCTGCTAAATTCGAAGTAATTTTGAGTTCTTGATCGTGAAAATTTGGGAAATCGGAACTTAGTGGCCATTGCCATGTACATTGCAAAATCACTTTAATAAATTTTAAACTAATCTCTATTATTTTGAAGATCGTGAAATAAATAAAATTAGGTAGAGATAAGAATAGTTATAGTTAGTTATTATCTTCGCATTATTACTTTTCTAATGAAACCGATTTGGGGACATTCTTGTATCGATTGAATGTCACTAAAGGTAGAAGCGGTGTTTTTATATGTATAATATAATGATAAATTGCGGTTGCTACCATTGACGATGGGAGATTCTGATATAAAGTACAATAAGAAATTATTCTACGCAATATTATTTAAATATTTCTGCTTTGTATATTTTCTTTCAACTATTAAGTGAGACATTTGTAGAAAAGCACCAAGAAAAGAAAAAGAAGATTTATAATAGCTCATGGATGTGAAATTGACTCTAGTAGGGAGTCCGTTTCTTACGCGACTCCCTAATCGAGTCAGGTTGACTTCTTTGAAGCTAATTCAACGATACAAAGAATGAATAAGTAGCTAAAGGTTACGAAAAAGGCAGAAGACAACACGATTTTCTTTTAACTAAAAGTCATAAGAAGCATGAAGACGCAAGATCAAGAAGGTTATATGCAAAATTTTATTATACGTTATTAGTTAATGTAAGGAAAATGTTTATATATAGATTTATACATAATACATACATTGATCGTGTGTTGCAAATTTTATCTATAAATTTCCAGAAAGTTCTCAGAGGTTAATAACAATTTTTTTTTTTTCAGGAAATCTTTGATAAACCATTGTTATGCTTACCGCTGTAATTATAATTGTGTAACACATTAGGTATAAATTGAACTGCATTGTATGTCTTTATATGTATATAAATCTTCTGAACTTTTGTATGTGACTAAATTTCTAAACGGTTGGATTAATTTTGATGATTTTTTATGAGCAGGTGAATTTATTAATAGTTTAGATTGACTATTCAAACGAATGAACAACGGATTACCCCTATTCCCAAGGAACCGGGAACTGCGATGACTCCACCGCTATCTTGTGATAAGCCATTACATCGTAATCGATGTATAAAATATATTTGCATTTTTCTTTAGACTATCTTTTAGGCTTAGAACACCATAGCCAGCTTGCACGGCTATCCAAATATAATAAAAATGAAATAGACATAGTTTCATACACTTCAATAGTGAAATGCTTATTGTCATTTACGTTGAATGATGATATAGATATTGAAAGTTACGCGCTAACATAACAAGACCTAAATATTCATATACCCATAAAAAGCTACTACGATGCACTATATCTTTTTCTGCAGGTGGAGTGATAAACATCTGTGAGTCTAGCTTCTTGAAATCTACACAATTTAGAATATTCAGTAACCTAAGTTTGTTTTACCGGGAACCGAAAATGACTCTCCATTTAGCCATCATGACGCCTCAAAACCATAGAATTGTGAATTTTTTTTAATGCAATATTAACTAAATCCAATTAAAAACCGAAATGACCTAAAATTTCTCATACTTATTTATTGGGACATATTTTATGCTTCCAGTCATTAAGTTAAGCCGGACGGTCCCAGGGCACGTCCCAAATGTCGTGAATTTATTACAAACTCAGCGCAAATTTAATTTTATTGGCGTTAAATGTTATTAAAATGAAATTATTATACCGTTAAATTGTTATTTATAACGTGATCTGTTCTATATAAATATATGAATTTATCACTTTTAAGTAATGTGAAAATAATTGAACAATAATAAGACTTTCATTTTATACGTATATATTAGAATGTCAAATATTATTTACTTTTATATATTATCTAAAGGACAGTTAATTCCTATTGGTGTCTTTGTAATAATACATAAGAAACCGCAAATATTGTATATAATTCAAGTAGTATATGAAATAACAACAGAAACTTCGAAAAAGGGTTTAGTTTTTGTTTTGAAAACGTATGTTTTAACTTTAGAATTCTTTACTTACTTAAAGCTTTACTTCCCCATAATAAATAATGCGTTAGTTTAAAATAAAATTAAAATGCAAAATACACATGTCAAAAGTGTAACTTCTTTGGCAAACTCATTTTTCAGTCTTGTTTATATTTATACAAATCTAAAACTACAGATTTCCGAGACTTAGTAGAAAAAAAAAAGATAAAAATATTAAAGGCGTCGAAAATTAATTTAAATATTTAATGGAAATCTCAAATGACGCATTGTAAATAAAAATGCCAGGTGTTTTTGTCAATATTAGAAATTATTAATTAAATTTTGTTTTTGATATTAAGAGAATTTATTAAATATTTAAACTGTATATTTTATGAAAAATATTATATTAATTTATTAAATGACGAGTGGCAAATTAAAATGCTAGGCGTTATTTGTGAATATTAAAACTACCTAAACTTCAAACGAGTTAGCATAAAAAACGGTGGACAACTTCCTGACACTAATTACGCGTTTCATCCGAAAATGTTAAGAAAGTTTCGCCTAAAGAAGTTTCACTTCAAAAAATTCCGCCGTTTCTGTAATTTTAGCGTGTAATAATATAAAAATTATGTAAAAAAAATATTGCGAAATAACAAAACAAACACCGGCTTACAAAATTCTCTTCGGAGGCCTTATCTTAATTCATTATATGCAGAGTTGATAGAATTCATTTTAATTTCCACGAGCCCACGGGACCTCATTAGGCCTCTGGTAGCTCACTAAAAGGCTGCGGATCATTTATTTTTTTCATAGGAAACATGACGCTGGAACGCTTAAGTGTCACTTTTATTTTCCACTTTAAGAATAATTGGGCTAAATTGTTTTTTTTTCTGTTTACAATGTTTTCCTTGGTGTCAGGTGGCTGGAACAGTTGAGTATAAATGAGCACTTTAAAGCAATATATTAGTCGAAATGCTCATGAATTGATATGAAGTGTAATAGACTTTGAATCGTCAAATATCATTTTTTCCATACATAATTTAACATGACAACATTGAAAAACGACTTACAATTGAACGAATTACGCTATTTTTTTTATATTGCTGACAGTTTTAGCTCTGAACTGTGATCTCACCTGATGGTAAGTGATGATACAGTCTAAAATGGAAGCGCTCTAATCTGGTAAGAGGCGTTATACCTCATATGGTTTCTACACTGAATCGTACCGGAACATCTATTTGTTTGGCGGTACGTCTTTGCTGGTAGGGTGGTAACTAGCCACAGCCGAAGCCTCTCCCGCTAATCAAATACTAAGCAATCTGAGGCCCTTTACATATACAAGCGCCGTTTGAAACAATATTATCTTAGTATTATATATATTGAAATACTACATATATATTTATACTAGTTGACCCAGCAAACGTTGTTTTGCCATATAATTACTACTCACTATTATCGCTATTAAAAATAAAAGTTGGTAATAGAAAGGTGAAAATTTAGGGTTGTATGTATTTTTGTATGTTTTATCACAAAAAAATAAAAACAAAAAATTTCGTCCAAAAATTAAAAAAAAAATTAAGAGTGAACAACCCTTATCATTTAGGGCTATGAAAAATAGATAGTAGCCGATTCTCAGACCTACTGAATACGCATATAAAATTTGGCACAAATCGGTAAAGCCGTTTCGGAGGAGTACGGTAACTAATATTGTGACAGGGAAATTTTATATATTAGATATCCATGTTATACTTATGAAAGTGTGTTAATATAGGATTTTTTTTTATTGTAAATTTGCACTTATCCAATAATATATCCGTCAGTTTGTTTTAAAATCAAAATATTACTTATTCAAGAAGGCTCAAGAAGCACTTTTGCATCGTCAGAAGTCTATACGTTGCTCAAAAACCTACCACCGGTTCGGAAAGTTGATTCCGCCGGGAGGAAACCGGGAGGAAACTCTACGATTACTTTTTTAAATATAGTTTTGTAGATTACAATGTGTAATATGTCGCTTTTGTGTGCAACTACAATCAAGATCAAATATTTTTATCGTTTATATAAATCTTCAATATAATATACCTTTTGCAAAATGATGTTTTTGACATGTTTATGTATATTGTGAAGAGGCAAATCCAGAAGTGATTATATTATCCAGAATTAGATATTATTAAAAATGTGTATGTTGTGTGAGAATTTCGTACGTTTCTTTTACCTGATAATTGTTTTATTTTTATTATCTTTTATAACATTATTATACCAGTGACTGCCTCATTGGTCTCGTGGCTTTCCATGTTCGACCACAGATATGAGGTCCTGGGTTCGACTCCCGGGTCGAGCCAATTCGAATTCGATATTGAGTTTTCTATTAAGATTTTCTCAATATTTGCCCGAAGTTAAGAAAAATTTGGCGGTGTTATCCACCCCCGTGCCTCGGAGAGGACGTTACGCCGTCAGTCCTGCGCCTGATCTCTCTCCGGTCGTGTCGGATTGCCGTCACATCGGACTATGAGAGTAAAGGAATAGTGACTATGCCTGCCAACCCGCAGTGGAGCAGCGTGGTGGGTCTAAGGTCTACAAACCCTCTCTAATATCAGTGAGGAGACCTGTGCCCAGCAGTGGGATGTAAATGGGCTGCTACTTACCTTATATATTTACAGTTACAACTTTCTGGTAGCAAATTTTGGGATGGACAAACATGGCGAAACTGTGAGGGTTTTGAAAAATCTTAGTAAATGTAAATCAATTACGGTCATAGGTAGGTCCAGGTCCGCCTCAGGTCTTATTGAACAAATATTGACCTCAAGGTCCAGCCTTCCATAATATTTTATTGCGTAGAGTAGCATGGAATTTATTTTATCTAGAAAGGCTTAGTTACATATAATCCAAGGAGAAATCGGCGCACAGCTCCGGGGAATAAAAAGCAATCGGCTATTTAAACAGCAATAACGGAAATGATGATTGAATAAGGGTCTATGTTTACAATGAGATTTTTTTATAGAATATACATTGTTTATAAATTTAGTTTTGTTTTAAGGATCTTTACGGTAAGATAAAGAAAAAACTGAATCTTGTAAAAGCATTTTACAAGACTCCCAAATTATTAAGGCAATGGGCTTACAAATTGTCGTTAGCCGATAAGACCGTCTCTCGTAAATATTTTACGATTGAGGTATGTTAATTGGTAATGTAAATATAACATACTCAATATATTTATTCTCTCTTACAGATGATATATGTATATACATAATTTGTTTCATAACGTATTGTAATAGATAATAGTTTAATTTATACTATTTGCTATGAATGACGATGTTTGTGTTCCTACACCATCATAATATCAAATGATATAAATACATAACAACATGTTTGGTGTACCAATCATTCACTTATTAAAATTTGATTTAACCATCGAAAATTTTAAAATAAATAATCTTATTTCGATTAAATCAAATATTTATAATTCGAAAAGAGTTTATTAAATTTTAATTTTGTCTATTTTCAGTATAAAATCCCTAAGAAGGAAGAGATTGCGGAGCAGCAGCAGCAAGAACCTGATAATCCTCTTATGAGGAAGAAGAAGACTCCCGAAGAATTAGCTGCTGAAGCAGAGCTTGAAGATCAGGATGAGTTCACTAGTAAGTCAAAACATTCTCTTATTTAATTACAATAATTACTAACATTTACATTTATTTTATACAGGCTGTTTCCAGATTCGTTTCCTTTCAAGTATAAAAGTAGCCGAAGGTACTCCTTATAACATCAGCTATCTGCCAGCGAAAGTTCCATGAAAAGCAGTCCAGCTGCTTCAGAGATTAACCGGAAAAATAGCATGCGTTTATTGAAGACTATTAACTTGAGTAACATAAATAAATTAAATTATTTTTATGAGAAAACAAATAAGAAAGACTGGCGAGTCCTGGAGTCAAAGATTTCTGATAAATTGTGGTTTTAGTTAAGTGTTTTTTTTAAATAGATAATATTATGACATTTAACCTGATGTATTTAAATTCCAGAATTGAAAAACACCATTGAGACCCAAGTGAACGAACTGAAGTCACAGATTGAAAGTAAGTGCGTGATGCAGTGAGCGACCTCGCCGGCAGTTCTCGCACCCTATTATATTAACCGAATACATGATGTAGCTGTGCTAAGTCATCGTTACGATATCCCATACCCGATCACCGACACATCCCAATAATACAAAACAAAGAAATTCGAATTCTAAATTTTTCGGAATGTAGTTGGCTAGTGGCGCGTTGGTGCTTGATAATGAGCAATAATATTTTTATACATTCATAAATTGTGAAGAGTGGCCCTCAACATAACCGAGAAAACAGGAAAGAATCAGACCCCAATACGTTAGGTCAAAAAGTCATCGTAAATCCGAACCCGGGCGATCACATAGCTAATAACGTGAAACGAACCTGTTTTATATGTTGATGCTTGTGATATATTGTTATTTAAGTGTAAAATGAGTAATAAATATTAAATACAACTAGATCTGTAAAATTTTTAAAAGGAGGAAATAATCGTATTTTAAGAATAGCACTCGTGTAGTTGGCTCAATACTCGATTCCTTCTCTCTTTTCGTATTGAATTTGTTCTTACATTGAAATAACAATGTATTCGTTCTTAATATTTGTTTTCATCCAAATTCCAGTTGGCTTGACGTGTCTCTTGGTGTACTGTTGCTTACGCTCTGCTCATTCTACTACTCTTCCACTATTTCCTCGAAATCTTTTGCATGCGTGCTTATGCAGTGTATCAATATCGTGTCAGTGTATTTTGTTTAGGTGTATATAATTGTAATCGACCTAGCCTTAATGTCCACATCGAATAAAATAGGTACAATATTGTTACTGATGACTTACGTCACCCCGTTCGTAGTTGTTGTCATTATGTTTTTGCATGTCTATAATAAGGTCAATGTTCGTTTAGAGTAATGTACGAGTAGAATATTAGACAAGCAAGACCTCTTGTTGTTTTACTGTTGAAACGAGTTAGCGTAGTTGACGCGAATCTAATGTTCTATCGGTGTTTTATGCTTAGGGTAAAGTAAACGTAGTGTGAGCAAATCCTTCGAGCGATTACCGTTATGGCGTGGATGGTTGACATCTGTCATGTAGACTGAATCCGTAAACAAAATACACGAATCGACACTCATGTCAGCATCGGTTCTTGAATGCGGATTGGGAAGCTGATGTTTTGTGCAGGGCTAATGGTTCGAATGTTTGTCTCCACTTATTAAGCTGCAAATGCAAAAGATTTGTTATCGTCAAAAGCTGTGATATATGAATTAAATAAACTAATGCTGTGCGCCCGACGCGGCCTGACCGCTCGCGCCGTTAACATACTCACGTAGCTTCTTGATCTCTTTGAATCTTTCACTCTAAAAAACTCTTATCTCTACTATCACTTGGATTTACGATCGTCCACACTTTCTTGTAGTTATTTAAATTATTCAACAGATGAATCTTCGAAGTCAGCACATCATGTATTTCTATTAGTTTTAATTTCATTTAAATATTAACAAGAGTAACATATGCTTGCTAGTAATTTTTTTTGGAAAGCATAAGTTCTGCAAACTGATATATCCTGTATTAAATTGGTTTGACTAGTTATGCAAACGCCTGTTATCACTTTTGCAAGCAAATCGTATTTAATCTTTCAATATACAAATTCAGATTGTAAATACGACAAGTAATTTCAGATCATGTATTGAGAATTCTGGTCTATTTTCTGATAAAGAAAAATTCACATATTTTCTTGCACTGTACTCATGGAACAATATTTTCATAGTTACTTTCGATAGAAATACTTTATGCACGCCTATTTACATAGTCTAAAATGAGAATCATTAAAATTGTTAAACCTTATGCTGAAAGGGATTTGACCTACCCATTTTATCTACTTAAAACCTTCGCAATTTAATAATTTTAAGTATAATATTAAATCTTCACAATGTACGTGTGTTTAGGCTAGGTTTTCATGTATTACGGTAATAGTTCTATGTATGTGCATGGCAATCTAGCAAACTGTTGTTCGTAGTAAATAAACAATAATAGCATTAAGAAATTCTTGGACCTGTTTTTATATAATTTTAACATGACCAAAATTACTCTTCATCCTGAATCCTATATCTAGCCTTTACGTCCAGATCTATCTAATCCTGTCTGACAACTGATATTAATGCTGTCTCTATATTCCCTTCTTCCTCTTTCTATCTATCGTAGATATAACTATAATCTTCGTTGTTGGCTCTCACGTAGTTGTTAGTATTTTAGAAAAGTTATTTTGGTACGTAGCGAGGTTTAGATGTAATTAAACTTTTAAATAAATTCCGCTAATTGTCACTAAATTAAAATTAAAACGATTTATTATATGCAATATATGTTATAACAATTGCATGAAGGTTGTGTTTAGCTCTTGAAGTGTGCTCAGTGTCGTTTTCTCTCTATTAATCTATATATTTGTTTTCTATTAATGTGAACCTATTAAATGCTTATTAAATCCTTATTTGTTAGCTTTCGATGTTCGTTGTATAGTATATCGGTTATCATAATAATTATAATGTATATTAGAATAAAAACGCTTAAATGCTAAATTTGTAAAGGAATTTGGGTGATATCAAATTAATATCACATTTTGTTTATCTACGTCCTAAAGGTTTGTGACTATCATTTTGATGCTATTAGTTGCATCGAAGTCAAACAATTGTTTTTATTATATCTATATATACGATACATACATCTATGTATATATTAAATGAAGAAGGTCCTTTCCGCTAGCCTTTTAAATTTAGAAAGTAACGAGTGGAATGGTTACCAATTTTTTTAGTATTCCAGCAAATGTTTATTTATCTTATAATAAATTGTAATGAATTTACAAAGAGGTTTATACAAGGTAGACATGTAGATTAGTAATAATTGTAAATTATTTAATAAAACAAATTACGAAGGCATTACCCAACAGCTGTAGAATAATTTTAAGCTCTTAAGTGACTGACCAATTTCAGAATTTTCTCCTATACATAAAATCAGTTGAAAAATTGATCTTATGACTTTTGCACTCAGGGTAAACTATATTATTATACTATTATTGTTATATTTATATTGTATTTTATTTAGCGCACTTAGTAAGAAATACCTATGACTTTTTGGCCAGCGAAGGCATTTAAAAATTAACCTTATATGATCGTTATTTAATTTCTTTTACCTTTTTCTTCTTATCAAGTATTGACTAATACGTCATTGATTAGCATATTTAGATAAACATCCGAGTTGTTAGGATATTGATGTGATGTAGCTGTGATTACATAACAGTTTGGACGAATGAATATCGAACATTTTACGTGTTTGTAGATAAATTTTGTTTTAGTCGAGTATATGGATGCATGGTTGTACTCATATTTTGCAAGAAAAAGTAGATTCATCTGACTTTTGGACCGTTTTTAAATAAGTGTTAAAGCATGAATGGAAGTATATTGTTTGTTATTTAAGTGATATAGATGCATCATGTCAATAGGAGAGTTTGTATATTTTATATTGAAATTCCGTTCGAGCAATTTATACGTACCTTGTTAATTGTTTGCAAATTAGCCTTTAAATAAATACACTATAAATAGGAGATGCCCGATGTCTTTGCTACTTGCGCTTAAGGAAATAGTATCAACAAGTTTCTGATAATTGTAAACAGTGCGTAAATATCATATAAAATACTTGAAGTGGAGTAGCGAAGACGTCTGCAATAAATCAGATCCTTTTGCCTTTGATATTTTTTTTATTTTCTGTCTGGACAATATTTATAAAACATTTTATCACAAATTTCACGAAACATATAAAAGGTGGAGGGATCTCATAAACTATTTCAATATAAATACAAAGATAATTCAGAGACAACGACACATGTACCACACTATCACAAGAGCTACCACACAGTAAGAATGAACTAATTGTCCGAGTTATATTTTTTGACTTTTTCGAATAGTATAGAGAGTTTTTCGTATCAAAGAACTGAAATTAGGTGCCACAGAATATTCGTTGTTGCACTATCGTTTTTACACAACTTTAAATGAAACTTCTCTATATTGTACGCAAGTCTTAATATTTATACCAACGGCTCTTCACAGTTGAATATTTATTTGTTAAAGAAAAGTACTTTCGGGGGAAAAGTGAAAGTGTCCCCTGTCCTTCTTGTTTTCTGAGTCTACACTTCTGATGCATTCTGGCCATTGATCTTTTACCTCGTTCGTACTTTTTCATTGTTTAAATAGGATAGTTATTGGCTAATGTAAGGACACTTTATAGTGCGTTAGCTTTTAATATTAGTGACATATAGTGTTAAAATTGCAAGTTTACCGAAATTTAATTAAAATGAATAATATGTAAAGCAAAAAAAAATTGAAATGGAAGTTCGTGAAATCATTACTCTTAATATGAACCTGGTTCATATGTTGTATTGTTATTATAAAGAAAAGGTTAAAAGTTTATCCACCATTACATTTAACTTAGAATTATGGATGAAAAACGAAATTGAGGTTATTGTTGAAAATGTTTTTAGGTAAATGAAATCGGATTGAGCTTTCGTGAACCTGTTGTTATTGGTGAGTTAATTTTCGGTTCGCAATGGCTATAAAATAACTGCCATACAATATTGTACCTCTATCTACCCAAGGATTAGGTTCAGTTTTCACTATCTCTTCTATCACTTATGTAGTCTCGTAAAAGTAGGCTTGTTCGCTATCGATTGTTTGTCTTACTGTTGCAAAGCATTGTTATATTATTTACGAGATCCTTATTAGTTATGTATAAAAGTTTAGAGGTAGCCATTTTCATATTAACTTTATTGTGTGTGAAAGTGGTTTATCTACCAAGTTGTTAAATAATAATAAACTACATTGTACCACCAAGTTGTTGTTTGAATAATACCCTTGAGTTTACAGGTAAGGTAAATTACAAACGTTTAAACAGAGTAGAATATTTATTTACAAAATTTACACTAAGTAACTATTTCTTATACTAATATTTTTTAAGTAAAACTTCTCTAGACAGACTCAATTTGAAGAGTAAGCTGGTGAATTGACGAGAGCGCTACGAAAACTTTGTTCCTGTGAGACGAACGGACGGCAAATACAATATTTTTATATATATTTAGAAAACGTATTCCTGGAAACTTTATTTGTGTGGTCTAAAGCAAACTAGTTGTTTTTATATTCCTTTCAGCGACAATTCTTATAACACAATGTCATCTTTTTCAAACTAATTAAGTTTTTAAACTCCTTACTCAAATAATGTAATAGCTGTCCAAAACCGATTAATGTTTTTATTAAAATCAACTAATATGGACAAAATATCATGCAGTGTTGATTTAAGGAGACCAGAATGTGATTTTTCACTGATATCTATAACTGCGCTGTCATCTGATAGTTTAGTTTTTAGGACAATACCTTCCGATGATTCGTGTTCTTCATAATCATTATTATCTTTTTCTTGTATTTCTAAAGGTAGGTCACTTAATTTTTTTAATTTCTGCAAAATATTTGCAACCTTAAAAGTGTCTTTTTCATCCACATCTATTTCATTTTCAGATGTTTCATCCTCATACTTTACATTGTTTTTACTTTTCACACTTCTACGTCTCCGAACCAATTGATTTTCTACACTCCCTTTTATTTTTATATTGTCATTATTTTCAGACTTTAACAACTTATCACGATTGTCCCTAAGTTTCGTAATAATTTCATCTTTTAAATTTCGTTTTGATTTCATTTCATAGTTTCGCCTTAAACCACGAAATCTTTTTATTTTACCGTTTCTAGGATTTGAAAGTTTTTTCATTGCATTGAATATGTTGTTTCTAAAAGATTCGTTGTCAAAACCATTTTTTAATTTTGTTCTTAATTTTTTATCACGTTTTTGTTGACTTCGATATATTTCATCCTCTGCTTGCCGTTTTAGGCGCGTAACCGTTGTTTCATTTATATTTGGAGATGAAACTATTTTACCTTTCCTTAATTCAGTATCCATTCGCATCTCAATCTCATTATCTACCTGCATGCTTTCAATAAAACTTTCTGGAGCATCCATAAGATATGCATCCCTTCTTTTAAGAGAGCGCTTTGATCTGATAAAATTTTTCTCGTTTTCCCCAGAATTTACCGATATTGTATCAAATTTATTTTTATTATCTTCCACATCATGACATGCCTGAACTAATGTATTAGCTAACACCCAAAAACCAAATGTTTTTGGAGGTAGATTAATGAGAAGGGTTTTGTACGGACGGACACGCTTAACCACTGGGCGTATGTCACCTTCATAATACATGGGCCGCCCATTCACAACTATATTCCTGTTCAAAAGGGAAAAGGTAATTACATAACCAAGACTTATACTGTATATAATGTACAGGAATACATGTACAGGATTCAAAAAGTGTATGGGAATGACGTTTCTTATTGAAACTAATCGAAAAATTAAACGTCATTTCCATACATTTTTAAGCGTTAGCAAACTTCGATAGTAACTTGTCTACGAAGCCGAAATAAACATAATAAATTATAATAATAATTAGTATTTTTTTCCCACTCTAACTTTAATTTTTCCTATTTGGCCTACCTTTTTGACTTATGATCAATTAAATTATATAAGATATCGCGGAATTCTTTAAAACCAGAAAGATCTTTTAAAGAGTCCGGTAAACGATCTTAAAAGAAAATTAAAAATAAACTTAATAGTTTATATTTATTTCCTATTGGGATCGTTTATTATAAATAATTTTATAATTTAGAAAACTTGATTATTAGAAACTATAATACTGCAGAGTTTTCACAGAACATTTTTACTCCAAAACTCTGTACAGTGTACTGATAAGTTTAATAATTTACGTTTCGTGCTTGATCATGTAGCATCCCATATGACCATAAGAATCGCTTCGCGGTTCTTTAAATGCCACTGCCTCATGAACACTACCATATCTGAAGAAAGTTCTTACGATCGTAGTGCAATAATATCGTGTGAAGTAACAATACTTACTGATATGTATAGTGTTATAAAAGGTAACTCTGTGGCGCTTTCACACCATAACTACGTAACAAATATAAATGCAATTTGGACATGGAATGAACCGATAATCTAGAGCCTGAAAAAGGACTATAAGCTCTTCGCAGTAACACACAGCAAATAGATTACTTACTTTTTTAAATCAAAATGCTACCCAAAAAACAGTCCACGCAGACGAAGTCGCGGATTCAGCTAATATAATTACAAAGGCGTAATCCGTCAAGACCTTATTTTAAGCATAAAATAAAGAGTAATTTTTTTTTAATAATTCATTACCAAGAAATATACATATATATACGAGTATAGAAAATATGCTCAGCTAGCTTACGCCCAGGATACAAAAAGGAGGTTTTATAGCTAAGTAACTTTTCTGCCCTTTTCCATGTTTCCTATACACATACATCTAATGATTTAAATACCACACAAGAACAACAAAATTAAAATTTTTGGAGCAAAGACTTCTGAATATAGTTAGGAAAATTATATATTACCCATTACGGTCGTGGCCCAGAATAAACTGCATAATATCTCCTCCTTCTTCTTTCTTGGACATCTTAATGGAGAATCTTGCCGGTTCATCGTCCATGTTTGCGCCATAGAAAGTAACCGCACCGGGCACGGGCTTGTGACGTAGCGAAGTACAGTGAGCAAATAGTATAGCCTGAGACGCTTCAATATCTACGTTTAGGACCCTCTGTCCTACCAAATTCTTGAAGAGTAGCGCCATGTAAAAACTCTATAAATAGGAATGCACAAAGATTGGAAATTAGTATACTATTAATGTCACACTGCTTGACTTAGCCTCGTCACATAGGGCTAGAAATGGGACAGGACACCCTAGAAATGAGGAGATAAATAACTTATTATAAATATTTGTAAACAAACTCAAACCGTGTAAACCTTGATTTTGTGAAATAACAAGGACATTGAATTAACAAAAAAGTGCGTGCGTACAAAGTACACATGTCAGAAGTGAAACTTCTTTGGCAAACAAATTTTTTTAGTCTTGTCCATATTTATACAAATCTAAAACGTTAGATTCCCGAGACTTAGAGGGAGGGAAAAAGGAAGACATGTTAGTAATTTAATTGTCATTTAAAACAAATACAAATAATTTATAGATATTTAGAAAAGAGAATTTATGACATATTTTTATTTTGTTTTGTGAAAAATAGTATATGCCAGATGTTATATGCAAATATTAAATAAACATAAATAAACGCAGCACATCTTCGTGGCGTTAATCACGCGTTTCATCCGTAAAAAATTTACTCTCATGGGACTATTACTTTTGATTTATATTAAACACACACGACGAAGACGCTAAATATCTTAAATTTATATAGCAAAGGAAGGTATCTAATTGATCAATTCAAAGCTTCAAAACAAACTCTAGTTGAAATTAACTTACCAAAGTAGGCTCGTAAAGTTCTTTCTCTGTCAGTTCCCGATAATGCACTGAGAAGCCATTCCTCGCTGAATAGCCAAGGCTCGTCATCCAGTCGGCAGCGCGTTCCAACTCACTTACCATTGAACTGTGTTCTGTTAGCCACAGTGGAGTACTGCTAGTGCTTAGTAATTTCAGTAATTTGTAGCGATCTTTCTCTGACATACGCTCTAGTTCTTGAGATGAAGAATTTCTACAATAAAATAAAAAATATTCTTCATTCAAGTAGGCTCAAAAAGCGCTTTTGAATCGTTAGTAGTCTGTCCGTTAGCAACAAATCTACCACCGGTTCGGATAGTTGAATCCGCTGAAAAGAAACCGGCAAGAAACTCAACAGTTACTCTTTTAAAGATTGTTTTGTATATTGCTTCTGTGAGCAACTGGAATCAAGTTCATAAATTTCTATCGCTTAAATAATCTTCAACATTATCAAATGCCTGTTGCATAAATATATTTTTGACATATTTCTCAAAATGATGTGTAGGCAAATCTAAAACTTATCTTATTAAAAATGCGTATGCTCAACCTTCTTCATTCTAAAATATGGGATTACAAATATGTTTTTATTTCTGGTATAAAAAAATGTAATTAAAATTTCAATTTAAAAATCAAATAAAGCCTTCGCATCCACTATTTTTTTCTAAATCACAATAAATGATACATAACCATATACTATATATTGAATTACACTCTATTTCTGAAGGAAAATAGTTTGTACAATTAAAAATAAAAAACATACTAACAAAGCCTATACTTTCACAATTTTTTAATATGTCATATGTGTACGTATTATATATAATTAAAAAGGAATTAAAAGTTAAAAGCCTTCAAAAGCAAACGAATGGTTACCCATGAGACTGGTAGCGTTATCTCTTTTAGGGTCAAATTATATTATGAAAAATATTGTATATTTCTGAGCGGTATATGCGAGTACACGAGTAAAAAATTATTTTTTTATCCTAATATTTTTATTTGTTACCATTTATAGAAAAAAACAGTTGCTGTACATAAATTTATTCAATATTACTGTTGCACCTTATAGCCGTACGCTATAAATGGGAACAAATAAAAATATTAGGATAAAAAAATAAACGGTTACTCCTGTACCGCTCAGAAATATCGCCATAGCGCTCATCGTTATTTTATGATATAGTAACAGCCTTCTAAGCCTTATTCAAGTTTGTTCATTTCACTGGTTAATTTTTTCCATGGTTTGGTAGTCGGTAGCGCGTTGCAACTTCTTGTTGCACGCTGAAACTATATTTATAATAACTAGTATACGTAGCCCATAAGGAGTTAAAACAAATATTGTATATAATTTATATACATCTTTAGCTGTACCCTGAGCTAACACCCGTAATACACAATCTCGTATAAATAGTAGAAATATGAGAAAATCAGTTCTTAGTGACCTTCTACACTGCGAAAGAAGTCCTCACATACAAGTGTGGCAGTCTAAAACTATTTTCGATTAATTATCTATCTAATGTAATCGGTTTGGGGCACATCGCTTGGATGATTTCAAAGTCTATAACAAACATAGGTAGAAACAATCTTGTTTTTTATTTACGTAGGCGTAGTAACATTTGGCTGAAATAAATGCAAACTATTTCATATTTGATTTAATTTATATATACAAAATCCGATAAATAACAAATGTTTTTAATAAGTTGGATTACCTAGTATGAAATATTGGTCCATTTTATAAAAATTAACCTCTCTAATCTCTCTGATTCATTACGACACACTATCAGATTTTAATAATATATTTTAGCTCCTCCTAACCATATTATTAATTTCTATATTTATACCTCTATTATGTAAAATAGAAGATAGTTTCTGGAATTTATGTACTTTTAAACTTACCCATTCAGTAATATGGCATCCATCATATCATTAGACAATGTGACATAATCTTTGAAGTCACTTTTGGAATGTGCTTGCAAACAATGTGTGACGTCTCCACCTACGACTTGCCATCGACCATCTTTGCCTGCTGGGAATGTTTCAACAATCATCCGCAGGGTTTCCAGATCGTTAAGATATTCTTCTATCGATTGATTGAAACATTCTACAAAACAAGTAAGTAGAAATGCGGTAAGTCAACAATATTTTAATGTAATCAAATCAATCAAAATATTCTTTATTCAAGTACGCTCAAGAAACACTTTTTTTATCGTCAGTAGTCTGTTCATTGGTAACAAATCGGCTCGGAAAGTTGAGCCCGCTGAAGAGAAGCCGCCAAGAAACTCAACGGTTACTTCTTTTAATATTATTTTTATTGCGTTACAACGTGTTTAGCTTTTATGTGCAATTTGAATCAACTCCAAACATCGGTGTCGCTTAAATAACCTTCAACATTATAATATGTATTTTGTAATTGGACGTTTTTAACATATTTCTTAAAACTATGTGGAATCAAACCCAAAAGTTATTCGGGTATCATATTAAAAATGCATATGCTCATCCCGACAAGTGATTTTTGAACTTTATTCATTCTAAAATATGGCGTTGCATGTTTGTTTTTATTTCTTATGTAAAAATTGTATGTTTCGCTGTTTTTATTGTATAAATGAATACTATTACCCCACTGAGGGGTGTAAGGGGGAAACGCGTCCCAGTCCGTTTCTCGAAACGCCAACCTCACCTGCACGCGGTGCACCCTGCTCCTACGGACGAGGCTTTGGCGTCCGACTCATGGCGGTATAACCATTCTTTATAGCTGACCTAAATACCACAGACCGATAACGGGCAGCAGCGTTATCAGTGCGAGATGATCAGTATTGTGATCACTAATCCGCCTGCCAAGCGTGCTGATTATTGACACAACCACAAAATGACGAAAAAAGGCAGCAAGGGCCCCCAGTCCCCGGCACCCCACTATTCCTAGGTCGCCGGTAGGCGCTGGAGCTAGGTGGTGCAAGTTCGGACCTTGTGGACGTCATCACGTGAGACCTATGTCCAGCAGTGGACGTCCATCGGTTGAAGCGACGACGACCCCACTGAAGCCCAGAGTTTAAGGTTATTCCTAAGCAGACCGTAGAAGTAACTTTTTTTAAATGCTTTAGCAATTGACATTTAAACATTCCTTGTTCCATTTCAAGTACCTCTAGCCAACCTTTGTAAAAAAGAAACATATACTCACCGTAGCCCAGTTGCCAGAATATCTTGTCAACGTTAATCTTATCAGCTATACTTAAAATATTTAATGAATTATTTGGATCCCACATTCCTGATGTACTCCTTTCATCACTGTTGAAGGCAAAGACAAGTTCAAAACCAATGTTCTGTGCCCACTGTAGAAACTTTTCCCATTGTTTATGTGTCACTTCTAGATTTGAATTCCGATTAGTAGAGCCTGTTTTTAAAAGACAATGATATAAATCCTGATATGGTTTTTCTAAACTTAAATCCCTATGTCACTATTCAGATAGATTTTTCTAGTATTTAAATTTAGAGTATCAGGTTGTTTACGTATAATATTCGAATGGCGTAAAAAATTGAATAACGTCTCGGAAATTTGAAATTGTTCAGATTTTTCTAATTAGATGAGTTCACTTATAAAAGGAAAAACAAACAGATTAATTATAATCTCTAGTTCACTATACTTTAAAGAAACTTCAGTTGATTACAACGTAGTTTTATTAATAATCGAAATTTAATTTTTGAGCAAAATAGCAATCGGTATAAAGATAAACATCTTTCTAAATAAAAATTGTTATATTACCAGTTGTTTCTGGCGGTCTCACACGCGTCGTTCTCGATCCCATGAAAATATGGGAAAATCCCAATCGTATTGACTATCTAAATCTATCTTGAATTCACGTAAACATACACCAAAAAATTTCATCAAAAATGGTCCAGCTCTTTGGGAGAAGTTCGATCACATACACACGTACAGCAAAATTGTATATATAAAACTTCTATGCGTATAAATATTTATATATTTCACTCGAAATATTTACATAAGACATAATTGCAATAATTACGAGAAGCTAAGATTAATCCTACGTTAATAAAATTCAATGTAGTTGGTAACTTTGAATATTTACAAAGGGATTCACTAAAATTTAGCTAATACTGATTAATTTTCTTACTCTCTCTGCTATCTATCGTAATCGTGGTGTTCTTCACAGTCATGAGAGAGGTGGATGGTCCAGCAATACGAATGTATGCTGGGGTTAAAGACGTCGCCATGCAGGTACATTCTTTGCTGAAATAAATATCATAGAAGATTCTTCATTTCCTCAATTTTACAACTTTTCTAAGCTTAGCTCAAAAGCACCGATGCGGATATCATACGAGCCCAACACTGGTTTTCAATTAGCCAAATCTGAACCTTTTTACAGCACGCATTATGTTTGCTATTAGAAGACCAAACATGTTCAAAACAACTTGATGTAATTAAGGCTCTGAAGGAGCTAATTGAAAGTGTTTGAATGTCAGAGACTCTACGGATTATAATAGATAATTTCAATGCTTGTATGAAATCCAAACGAAGCCGTTTCAAAATATGTGGGTATAAAGGACTATATAACTTTTTTGTATTCGAAATATGTATATACTAGCTAAGCACTAACTCAGCGTTATGCCTTGAGAATTATGAAAACAATATTTTTCTGTGTGATTTACAGAACTGAAATCTAATGTAAACTAGAAAGCGGTGGCAGTATCGATGTATAATTAAATTGACTTACCTATTGTACTTTTTACTGGCCGATAATAAATACTTCGGATCTACTGTGAAACTTAAGAACTTGACATCCACTAAGTTGACATGTTCTTCTGTTGCTACCTGGACACTATACGAATCACTGCTAGCTAAAGAAAAGATTGTTATGATATTCAAAACTATTGCTAAATATTTGATATTATTACCCATCGTGGGAATACATAGAAATCAAGAAAAAATTGCAAACATCTTTATTTAAAACAATTGTCACTGTTATGTTACAGCGAGTAATTAAAATATGAAACAAAATTTATTATTTAATTTCCAACATTACACGGTTAAAATATAATCCTGTTTTATCGATCCTTTTCTATATTATGAGAAAATCAAGGAAATTAGCCTAAAAAATTTCTTATAGATTTATGTAAGAAAAATATTTTTACTAACATTTCGCAATTTGATTATATCATTGGTACACCAGTTTGTATCGATAAAAATTTGTTTTTAGAAAGTTATCAGAAGGTATCACAGCAATAATAACTTCTTTTACAAAATAATGGTAAGATGAGTCCTGGCACTCGCGGTTAGAAGTTATAATTAGTAAAAAGTTAAACATTTAGTTACTTCATGTGTAGTTTAGTAAAGTAATAAATTCATTTCTACTCATTTCTGCGAGTAAGTCTAATACATCACCTTTTTTTTGGGGAAATCTTATTAAAGATACCAGATAACTCGGGGGGAGCGATCGGGATATGTGGGGTTATACCCACTAAAACTTCTTGGCTACCTACCTCTGCACATTTAAGATAGCTCCGAGTTCTGTGGTGAAATTCGCCGGCACTACCCTCAAATGTTCATTTGGGTCATCCCAGTAAGTCTTTCCAATTATAATTCCGTTAAATGAACATCTCATGGTCACGGTGATTTTTGATAGCAGTGAAAATCCCCCATTCACACCGTGACCCAAAAGCCCCTTCACGCGGGACTTAGAATTTTATTTCTAAAATACCAATTACCTTTCACTGCCTTCACGTCTCAGGTTCAGCAGGGGAGTGCCTCTGCAAATCTATTACATCACCTACTGGGCAATGAAAATTCCGTCAGGATAGGTACAGTGATTTTGAGTTTTTGAGATTATCGTACACTCACAAACAGTCAAAAATTCTACAGTTTGGCGTTTTCATATACAGACAATCTAAATCTAAACATAAATAAGAGTCCACATCTATACTTTTATTACGTATTACTGAATTATGTAAATTTTGTACGAAATTTAAATGTAGTCGCAACATAAATTTGCTATCGCAGCAGTACATACATTTCTCGCTAATAAACTTCCGTCAATGTTGTTTGTTAGTTTAAGCCATGACGCAGCGTTTAAATAATATTTATATTGGCACGTATTTTTATATAAACATTGCACATTTATTTATTCTAACAACATGAACGTAAAACATTTTAATACACATAAGCAATTAAGACATTTTCTGCCGCTTTATTCGCATTAGTACTTGATCCTCACATTTTAAAGGCCGAATTTTAATTCTTATAACTCAAAAAAAATTCGGAGATTATGGGGAACAAGACAACAACAAGACCTCGCAATTTGAGGGTCTTGCAGGCGCAACGGTGCTAAAAATAGCTTTCCTAATAGATTCTGGGTTCTATAGAAAATTATATTGCCTGAGTCTGGACTGGAGGTTTCTGCCGTGGTTAGTTAACACCTTGCCCACTACCCAAACCCATTAGTGCGATACAATCTTAGTCTGTGTCATCACTTACGATCAGGTAAGATAACAGTCAAGCCCAAAATTGTCAACAATACCTACTTTTTGTTATAGACGGACATATAAAAATTTCAAAAATATTATATTATGGGTAGAATCTTATAAAAGATCTTCATGTAATATTAACATAAGTCTCCTGTTTTTATTATACGTATGTATGCCGAGAAAAGTATCTTATGTTATACATTTATCTTATTTTCTTACAATATCAGCAATTTTCCAGAAAATGCAATATCGCTCCAACTGCTTCAGAAATTAGCCGGATTAAACTAAAAAAAAGATTTAATACAACAACTGTATAGTCATTATTTTGATAATATTAACAGTCTTATCACATATATTTATATGTATTATACATTCATGTCTGTTATGTAAAAAAAAGCGGTCAGTAGCCCATTAACGTTCCACTGCTGGGCACCGGCCTGCTCACTCATAGGAGAGAGGGTTGGCAGGCATAGTACACAAGTGCACTTTCTATTCCTTCACTCTCATATGTCGATGTAACGGAAGTCCGACACGGCCGGTGAGAGATCAAGCCCAGGACTGACGGCTTAACATATTGTCCGAGACACGGGAGTGGATCACACCGCAAACTTCCCAACTGTGGGCAAATATTTAGACAATCTCTTAATAGAAAACTCAATATCGATATTTCAATTGGCCCGACCCGGAACTCGAACCCAGAACCTCATAACTGTGACCAAACATACTAACCTGTAGACCAAAACGACGGTCTGTTATGTACGAGTATATTCATGTCATCAACAAGACATCAAAGTATGATGACAAAATAAAGACATTTAAAATCTAATCGGTAAGTTTCATGTCGTAAACTTAACGTTAGCTAAATATATATATATATATCTGCATCTAATCAAGCCTCTGCCAACCGGAAAGCCCTCAATCGGAAAATTAATACGTCATTCCGACTAGCCCAGCTGAGGTCACTCAGCTAGAATATTGGATAGGAACGTTTACAAATACGACTTTGCAAATACTAATTGTCTATTGAAAAAGTACGCAGAACAAAATGCGATAATACTAGTTTGCAAATAATAATGTACTGACACATGTGGCAATAACTTTTGTAATTTAAGTTTTAAACCTATTTATTTTATATAGGTCATTATAAACCAATATGAGTGAATATAGTCCTTACAAATTAAAGAATAAAGGCCACCCACGCGTCTATTTTGTCTGTTCGCGACATTCTCATGTGGTTTTCAATTATAAATAGAATGTTTCGTGAGGAAGGTTTTGAGCACATCGTTTTCAAAGATTTGTTTAAATTATATAACCATAATCGTTTGAAATGTATGAAAAATAAAGTCAATTTCTCGGAAACGGTGCCTCACCCCTTACAAATATAATAATACAATCCAAATTCCTCTTTTATAGATCTACAGAAACGTCTGGAAAGGCATAGGTATGTCTTTTAAAGGTAATTCGCATAATGACATCCGTTCCATCCTCTAAAAAAATGGACACGAACAGCGCTCTAATTGAAAAGTTTTTAGAGACATACAGCATTAGAACTTATTATGCACAATGTTGTGATCGGAATGATAATCGGAAACGCTCCTCGCAATGACTGAAGCCTGAAGACCCAGCCATAATGCCCTAAACGAAAATTGACTCAGAAAAAGTTACTTGTAAGTGTTTGATAGGCCAGCGCCGGTGTCGTTCACTAAAGCTTTCTAAAATCTGGCCAAACGATTATTATCTAATGTCAACAACTCTTAACCATGAAGGAAGAACTAGCTGCTTAACAGCCGAGATTGGTTAATCGCTAGAGCGTGTCTAAAGGCCACTGTTGCTTCACGACAACGCAAGACCAAATACTGCACAACTAACAAACACTAAATTAGATGAGCTAAAATTGGAATGTCTGCGACATCCACCGTACTCCCCATACCTTGAATTTGGACTACTTCTAACAAGAAAAAAATTCACCTCCGATGCGACAGTCGAAACCACCTTCCAAGAGTTTATTGATTCTCGCCCCATAGTTTTTTTAGTAAAGGCAAAAGTGCATAGATAAAAATGGTGTACGAGTATACTTTGATTAAGTAAATATATTTTACAAAAAAAATGGTTACATATTCTTCCCGTACAAAATGCCAATTTCATATAATAATAATAATAATAAAAATAATAATCCTTCATCAAGAGCTCGCCCTGATGTACGGTCTTCTTGATGAGAGATAGCCATATTATAGGTACCAGCCGGTGCCAGTACTCGAACGCGACGGTCTCCGACTCTATTGGGACCGGTCCATTATCACGGACAGGACCATACTGGCCAACAAGCCTGATATCGTGATAATGGACCGGGCACAGTCTCGGGTGTTTTTAGTGGATATCACGATCCCGTATGACGAGAATCTCGTGCGAGCTGAGACAGAGAAAAAACGTAAATATCTGGATCTGGCGCACGAGATTACCGCCATGTGGGGAGTGGGATCCACTGAAACCATCCCAATCGTAATATCTGCGAATGGTCTGATCCCAGTCAGTCTCGCTCACCATCTGAGACGACTGGGGTTCCGTGGCAGTTCGCTCGCAGCAAGGATGCAAAAGGCGGTGTTGCTGGACTCGGCTAGGATAGTCCGGCGGTTTCTCAGCCTGTAGCCCTGACCCCCGGCCGTTTGGTCTCCCTGCCGGGGTGTATCCTCCGCCCGTTATATTTATTTATGTAATTGTTTATGTAGATATATGTATTATTTCATATTTATGTATACAAGTAATTATTATAAATTTATTTATATTTAATAATAAATATATATATTCTTTGGTCAACGGGCGTGAGTGTAAAAGTGGTATAATAATAAAAGGAATTTATTTACCAAACATGCAAAACAGATACAGTGATACCTTAAAGTAAGTTATAGCTAAAAAAAAGTAATTTTAAAAAATATTATATGAAAGGCCAAAAAAAAGTAACTGCATGTTAGCAAAAAGGTCGTGGACTCAGAGCTACAAGCTGCTTTTCAGTCCACGCCTGGTGCCACTGATGCCAACACAGGAAAAAAATAAAAAATATAAAAAAGATACGTGATTGAAGTTAGTTCATGAGCTGTATGTGTTCCAAGGTTACTTTGAATATGTTAGCACCTAATATTATGGTTTATATTAATAATGGAAAATTAAAGCATGTATCCGTTTTCTCTGTTCTGACAAGAAAGAAGAAAGGTATTTAAAAGTTGTTTGATATGTAGGTAATAAAACCTAATGTCAATAAACTATAAAAAGAAAGGAGGCATGATAGATATTTTCAATTTTCGAAATATAAATTTAATATTCTACCATCTTCCGGTGTTAAGCCATTTTCGTTCATACGTACAAATTTAAACGTACGTCATTAGGAGACGAACCATATCGTCGATTTTTAAATGTTTTAATTTAATTCATCTCGTCCTGGTTTGGCGTCACTAAGTTATTTCATAAGTTATATCACATAACGACACAAAATATATAATATAAACTAATATTTATAATGCTTAGAAACTAAAATTAATAAACTAATACCTAGAAAATAGAATTGTTTGATCGTCGCTTTTAAAAATTAAGAACAATAATGTCAATATTTTATACATATTGACATTGTTGTTCTAAGATTAAGAAAAGATTTAGAAAGGGCCTACGATCGAGTGGCGAGGAATGAGCTGTGGGCAACGTTATCTACGTATGGGGTGATCTGATTCGAGCATTGAAATCTCTTTATGAGGGTGCTTGTGTCAGAATAAACGGGGCGTACATAGAGTGGTTTCCAGTCGAAAGAGGTGATCGACAGGTATGTGTTGCGTCACCATGGCTGTTCAACCTATTCATGGATAACTGTTTGACAGATTTAAAAGAAAGTATGTATGGGTTAAAAATGAATGAATTACCCATCAAATGTTTATTCTACGCTAATGATCAAGTAATACTTGCGTCATCTGTTAATGAGCCACAGGAGATGGTAAACATTATGAATTAAGCTTTGAGAAGGAATTAAAGTGAACGTAAACAAAATGAAAGAAATGCTTTTTGAAAAAGATGAATTTATGATGAATGGCAATATTTTGATAGATGGGGAACAAGTGGAAGAGGTGAGACATGGGAAAATGATACTAAAAGGAGAGTGAATGCAGGGAATGTGGTTAATGGTGCTTTACACGCCTTTCTGAATAGCCAGATGGTGTCTCAAAGGGCCAGACTGACTGTGCATGCAGGAATATTGGTGCCAACACTTATATATGGTAGTGAAAGTTGGGTATGGCAGCAGAATCACATCGTCGTCGTCGTCGTCGCTTCAACCGATGGACGTCCACTGCTAGACATAGGTCTCACGAAATGATGCCCACAAGACCCGATCTTGTGCCGCCTGGCTCCAGCGGCTACCGGCGATCCTCCTTATATCGTCGGTCCACCTTGTGGGGGGTCTTCCTACACTGCGTCGTCCAGTGCGGGGTCGCCATTCCAGCACTTTCCGACCCCAACGTCCATCGGTTCGTCGGACTATGTGCCCCGCCCATTGCCACTTCAGGTTCGCGATTCGTAGAGCTATGTCGGTGACTTTGGTTCTGCTACGGATCTCCTCATTTCTGATTTGATCGCGTAGAGAAACTCCGAGCATAGCCCTCTCCATCGCACGCTGAGTGACTCTGAGCTTCCGCATGAGGCCCATAGTCAGCGACCACGTCTCAGAACCGTAGGTCATCACTGGCAACACGCACTGTTCGAAGACTTTGGTCTTCAGGCACTGAGGGTTATCAGACGAAAATATCTGGCGTAACTTCCCGAACGCAGCCCAACCGAGTTGGATTCGGCGGTTGACCTCTTTCTCGAAATTGGATCTACC
>JACTOM010000330.1:1837736-1982167 GCA_015832385.1 Elymnias hypermnestra
GGGGTGTAAGGGAGAAACGAGTCCCAGTCCGTTTCTCCAAACGCCAACCTCACCTGCACGCGGTGCACCCTGCTTCTACCGACGAGGCTCTGGCGACCGACAAATGGCGGTATAACCATTCTCCTTAGCTGACCTAAATGCCACAGACCGATAACGGGCAGCAGCGTTATCGGTGCGATAAGGTCAGCACTGCGATCACCAACCCGCCTGCCAAGCGTGGTGATTATTGGCAAAACCACACATGATGACAGAATCACATAAGTAAAATAAATGCTGTAGAGACGAGAGCGTTGAGAAGTATGAGTGGATTAAAACTGAGTGACAGTGTAAGAAATAGTGTGATAAGAGAACGTTGTGGTATAAAAGAAGAGAAAGTGACTAAAATTGAGAAAGGTATGCTTAGATGGTTTGGGCATATAGAGAGAATGAATGAAAGGAGACTGACAAAAAGGATTTATGAGTCAAGTGTTAATGCGAAAGTTGGAAAGGGAAAACCAAGTGGCTGTACAGTCTAATACTTTGCCTATGTTATTAAAGGAATAAATAAAAGGAAAAAGATAATACATTACCAATTTATTATTTGACACATGTTTGACAGTTGATACTAGATTGACGTAAGTCAAATAGTCGTCCTCCCAATCATGTTTTGTTCACGAATTTACTTTGCAAACTATTTACTAAATAATTATCGTGTTATCTTAAGTTAACGAAATTGGTCAACTTTTATCCGTCATTTATGAAGTTATCACTTTCACGCGTTGCACGATGACCGAGTCTTCCTTAAATTCGCTATACATATTTACAAAGTTTAATGAATTGTTTATCAAAGTGAATAATGACGGTATTTTAAAGTGAAAATGGATAGTACTAGTGAAAATAATACAAAGACGGATGATGTGAGCGGCTCAAAGAAAGATGTTCCTCCTAATCTACAAAAAATTTGTTTAGTTTGTGGTGATAAAGCTTTGGGATATAACTTCAATGCCATATCTTGCGAGAGTTGTAAGGCGTTCTTCCGTCGGAACGCATTAACTAATAAGGAGTTTAAGTGCCCGTTCTCGAATAATTGTGACATTACTGTTGTTACTAGAAGATTCTGTCAAAAGTGTAGATTAGAGAAATGCTTGTCCATTGGCATGGTAAAGGAGTTCATTATGTCTGAAGAGGACAAGGCTGAAAAAAGACGCAAAATAGAGGAGAATAGGGCAAAAAAACGTCAGCTTATTGATTCAGATGACTCAGTTTCTAGTTCTAAGGTCTTCAGGAGGGATGATGATATGAATTCATATATACCACCTGTACACGATCCTTCTGGTTTACAATACAATATCCTGAACAGTACCACATGTAGCCCTCACAGTACAGTACAGTCTCCATTGAGTACAGACATAGAAAATACAATAAGTTCGGCTCCAGTTTACAATCAGTATGTACCAGTGCAAAGTACAGAGCAACCTTATACTATGAAAGTGTACCCAATAGATGAAAAAAGTGTAATAAATAGAGCAATATATGATCAAAGAATAGTAGAAACAGGTTATAATGGTATCTGTGATAGTATAGATAGCATGTATGATCCACCCAAACAAAACAGTATAAGGTAAGTTATAGTTAATATCACATTGTAAAGATAATGACCAAATGAATTTAAAAATAAGGTGATTTGCTGGAGAGATGTTTAATTTTGAATAAAATTTTTAATCAGCCAAGGTATTAAACACACTTTGTGGTGCCATAGCATTATTTTTAATGATTTAATTTGATATGCATTTTCAACACAAGAAAATATATTCTGCTTTCTTCTATCCTCAATAAAAGTTGTACAAATTTTAAAGTCATCCAAAGAATTCATTTATATATTTTATGATCATTTCTATTTATGTATTTGTTATTTAGTAAATATATCTGTGATTGAAAAAAATGTGGTTTTATACACTTAATTATAGTCATTTGTTAAAAATAAACAGAGGGTAATCTGACAGGAAGCTGAGACACCCTAGCAAATTGCAATAGCACATCCAACACTGTTTAAATGTAGGAGCAATGTGTATAGAATTGTCAATCTAAAGTCTAAACCATTGACTTGAATCTGCTTAAACCCAAAAAAATACACCGAAGGTTATGCAACCAAATTGAGTTCCATCACATATATGTTCGGTTTGTATTATATATTGAAAGATATTATAGAACATACTAAATTTCCAGTCATAATTTCATAGAAAATATCCCACCAGATTCTGGTGAAAAAAATTCCATTTGTATATCACATGCTTGTTGTCACTAGTAGCGAAAAAGGAATTGTTAGTTTATACAAGTAAATAAAATTAAAGTGGCCATTTCTGATTTCATATTTACAGCTTGTCACTAAATGCATATGTCCAATAATTGTATCAAATCAAATCAAAATATCTTTACTCAAGTAGGCCTATTACAGCACTTTTGAATTGTCAAATATATATTTTTTTTCATATATTATTTTAATAAATGACTGATGATAACAATAAAGAACAACTTACAAACTAAAGTTATGAAGGTTCCTTCGCACCCTGTTCTGCTAAGAGCCCACAAACTCAGTCAGGTGTATGGTTCTTTTTGTCATCAACATTACAATATATAGTTTTAATTTAATCTATATAAATATAGATCAATTCTTTCACTCCCCATGCTTTTTTGTCTTCTAAGTATACCTTCATATTATGATATGATTTCTCTATTAGCTTTATTTTAATGAAAGATTTAAATTTACTCAGAGATATCTATGTAACTTCTTCTGGGAACTTGTTATAGAGTATGTATACAGTTGCCCCTGAATGACTAGTCAATTTTATGTAGCCTACTAAAATTTACTGCAATTTTATTTTTAGTTCTTAAGATATATGAGATGCATTCACTTTTTTTCGTAAAAAAAAGTCAATATTTATATGGACGTACCACAAGTTTTCTAATATATATACACAGTAAACTGTCATTATCTTCACTGCTCTGAATTTGTTTCTTAACAACTCTTGGACCCATATTATAAATTGCACAAACAGCCCTTTTCTGCCACCACAAATATTGCATCTATATCAGCAGCGTCACCCCAAAGTAAATTACCATATGGCATAATGCTGTGAAAATAACTGAAATAGCCCGGTCTGGCAGTTTCAACATCCGTAAGACGCCAATTTTTTTTAACCGTGTAAGCCACAGTGCTGAGCCTGTTCAATAGACCACTTATATGTCCTTATACGTAGACTTCCATTGTCGTTTACTATCTAACGTAATACTTAAGAAAACGGTACTATCTACCAGGTCAAGTTCCTCGTTATTAAGTTTAACAATGGTTTTCATTTGTTTTACGTTTGGCAACGTGAATTTAATACATTTTGTTTGTTCCCGTTGAGTAATTAATTATTGGCTTTAAACCATTGTACTACTTTATTGAGAGAGTTGTTTACGTCATCAACATCTGTTTGTTGTCGTTTAACTTGGAATATTAGAGAAGTGTCATCAGCAAACAAAACTATCTCATGATCGTCCTTGACATAATAAGGAAGGTCATTAATGTAAACGAGGAACAGAAATGGTCCTAATATGGAACCCTGTGGGACACCTAGTTTCGTTACAGACCCTTCTGAAAGCTTTCCATTAACACAGAACTTTTGAATTGTATTGGTTAAATAGGAACTCATCAAGTTTAATGCTGTGTCTGTGATACCATAATGACGTAATTTCCCGACTACAGTTTGATTCTGGACACAATCGAAGGCCTTAGATACATCACAGAAAACATCAAGCGCGTCTCGTGATTCCTCCCAGGCCTCGTAAATATTATGTACACCAGCATCGGTTGTTGATATGGATCAAGTCAATCCAAATTGCTTATTATGTAATATATTATATTTTTAAAACTGTTGTAGCAAATGGTTCAATATTATTTTCACGAATACTTTACTGAAAGTGGAGAACAGATATTGCTCTAAAGTTAGAGGGGTCTGAAGTACTGTCCCACTTAAACATTGGTATAATTTTACTGTATTTCATTAATTCAAGAAATACCCCTATATAAATATAATGTTTTACATTTTGTCTATCTGTATGTCTGTTTGTTCCTACTAGTCTCTTAAATGACTCTATCAGAAGCAGCATCTATATGCTATCTCTGATAGCATAGCTATCAGAAGCAGCCCAGCCTAGCTAGCTGAAGCTAATGTTATATGGAGTAACGTAGGATACTTTTATTTTGGAAGAAAGAGGTATCTAGATATATTCAGGTAACACAGCACGAAAAGCTAGTTAATCGTAAAATTTTGCGCTATATTTTAAGCTATGACCAATATATAGTAGGTCCAAAGTACATTGAATTTGTACTTGTAAATTAAAGAAATATATTTAAATTTTGGATAAGTACATTCTTCAATTTAAAAATTAGTCATGAAAAATTTGGAATTATCATATTTAATATTAATATTTATTAGCACAATATAATAATAGAGTTTCTAACAACAAAAACTTCATACACAGCCAAATTAAGTTTTTATAATAAATTAGTAGCAAAGCATAACATTATTGACTACTTCAGCTAAGATGGTGTTATTAACCTAATCAAATTTTTATTGTAGCCTTATTCAATGTATACTACATTTGTGAAAAACTAGCAAAATTAAGTTTATGATTAGATCATGGCAATGTGAACTAAGAAGTTATGTTAATGTGCAGCAGTGAAACTTTACTATATACACACTTTCCTCAATTTATGATTACATGTGGTGCTGCCACACTGCTGTTTAAAAATCAGTAAACATTTCTACCAGTGTAGGAGCACTCAAAACATGTAACAATTTGTATCATTTCAAAATGTTTGAAGACATTTTTAAACAGTAATGTAAAAGCACCATTACAATACATGGATCCAGACATAGTTACCTATGTTCTAAATATGTAATTGTAAAGTGTAGGAATCCTGTTAAGTTTAAGTAGAATTTATATTTTTTTTTAATATTTTTTTTTATTATTTTTATTTTAAAATATCATAGCAAATCTCATTACCCATCCTATTGTTCTAAAACTGCTGTTAAGTATATTGTATATACTGCTGAAAATAATATTATTGTGCAACATAAAAACTAAAATTGTTATTTCAGATCAATATTAACAAATAGTGATGCAGCTATAAATGGAATTGAAGCTAAAACACAACATATATGTGAAGAAATGCCGTCCACTAGCAATAATCCTGATGTCAATAAAGCCAGAGATATCCTTCAAGATGTTGAAAGGTATCCTTTTATGTTACAATATAATATGCTTCTATTTGTTGGTGTTTATTTTCGATAGTAATTATTATTTATAAATAAAGATATTCAGCTTGCCTCGTACTAAAAAAAAAAAATGACACTGGCACCTAACTTAATGCAACCAAAATTTTGTATTTGGTTGATTTAACTTTTGTTTAATTTTCTAATAAAATCTCGTTTTGCTAAATTTGCCCTGCTGAAAACCGAACCTAGGATGTTGGCTGGGGAGCCAAACCTCATACCGTCACACCAAAGCCGTCCAGATTCAGTATATCAGATATACAAACCGATTAGTTATACAATACATGTACGACAATCAGATTTAGTGAGTAATAAATTTTCAGTTTGACCTCTACACTTAATAAATATAAGGTAATTATTAATAGATATGATAACATTATCAAATCCATTCATGGACAGGCATATGTAAGATATATTGCGAAAATTCCTAACGCGAATACTTTATCCGGCTTAGACTACTATACGCAAGCGACTTTGTTTGTGTAAAAAAATATTTTTCTTGTGCTCATTTAAAATAATTCCATAGATCAAGTCTCTTCATGGAAAAATGGGGCTTATTTATCTAATGCTGTTACTAATTGACTTGCACTGCATGTTCATTGCCGTCAGGTAAATTAATAAAAACTATAACTAGCATACAACCACACAAAGGATCCTTTAGAAACCTATGAAATCATAGACCGGAACTTTATTGTTATTTTATATAACAACAGACATAGTCACACTTTGCACTAACTCAAATTGATGTTATCGACAACTTTGAAATTTCCCATTCAAATATAATTCAAGTTCTCCTTATAACATTGGTCTTCTGCCCTTTCGTCAAAATCGGTCTGGACGTAACTAGAATTCTTAATATAAATTTTAACATTATATTAAAACAAATTATGAATTTACCCTTTTAGGAGGCTTTGACATAAAGAGAGATTGTCATGTCACTTTTTAGATTTTTTTTAATCAATTTAATTTGAGATTGTGGTACTTGTATTTGCAAAAACATTTATAGCGTCATCTATCTGAAAGCTCACGTAAAAAGCTTAAAGGTTCTCTCTACTTGCAGTTTGCCAATAATTGTAATGAATAGGAATGGACTTTAATTTTTTTAATATTTCTTTTTAACATTAAAGACAAATCAGTTTTATTACTATGTATACATATACTTTTTCTGTTCAGGATAGAACCAAACTCAATGGAGTCGATTCTGTGCGAGGCGATAAAACTCGAATTCGAGGCATATACCTCAGTCAGCAGCTGTAGTGGCTCTTCGCGTGAACTCAATGAGGTAATGTATATCAATGGTAACATGGAAAATAAAATACAGTAATTTATGCTATAACTCACATAATTAAATAGAATAATCAATGTACAAGGGCTTGATTGTTTTAAGCAATCGCTCCCAGGCAACCCTTAAAACTAGACAGTAGATAGATAATGCAGAACAAAAGCAAAACAAACATTTATTATTAGTGTTTAAAAAGCCATATACATGTACTATACAATATTATCAATAACACAAGTACATACTTTAATGACTAATTATTTAAGTTACTTATCTTATGACGACGTTTAAAATCTTAAAAAACCATCTCATTCAAGTAAAAAGACACGTACACACACACATACAAACACTCATCCATACAGGCACACACAAAAAAGTGCGCACGCACGCACGCGCGTACACAGTTGATACCAGTTTGTGAAATCATGTATCATTAATTGTAATAACAACAATGTATGTGGCTAGTAATAAATAAAATAAAAATTGGTTGTCTGTAAAGTATATAACATCATAAGAAAACATTGACGAAAAATTCTTGTTGTAATAAATAACGAAATAAGGCCAATCGTACCTCTCTATCGCTTGTTCCGCGCTCTCGCCTCCACGCTTGACTCAAGCGGAACGTAACGGTAACTCATTTTATTTCGTGAGTGCAGCCTGTAACCATTGATTTATAAGATGTTATCATGTTAATAAATACACAAATATAAACGTTTACATAACACAAAAGTTATATCATGATGATAGGCAATGTTCCGTTGGCCAATTTTGTAAACAATGATTCCGAATATCGTATATTATAGAGATGAGGAGTTTTTTTAGTTTATTTATTTATTTATTTATTCTTATTGCACACAAACATACAGATTTTGAAAGAAAACACTAACAGAATTTACTTAGTTTAGAAGTTTACTTGGTTAGAATTGAATAACCGTTTTACAATTGGATAGCCTATATATCGAAGGTAGTTATAAAAATGTTTACGGCCAATAGGCTATAAATTAGGCTACATTCTTATATAAAGGAATTGTTCCCCTTTAAAAACTTCTAAAATCAATCCGTGATAGCAGATATAATCTTTTAAATTTTGCTCAGTACAACCTTTTTATGAAAATCAAATTTGTTCTCTCTAACTCCCTCTCCTTGACATAAGAGTGACGCAAGCGAAGTTGCGCAAATCAGCTTGCTTTTTATTATAATTTATAAGGAAAACCACAATCCATATATTGCCAAAGTTTACTTTACGAGTATGAAGTTTTAGAATAATGTTGTGCATTTACTTAAATCAAATAAAAAAACTTCATTTAGTGCAATAAGCGTAACGACTTATTCCGGCAGACGTTGCTTAGGTATATTTAGTAATATTTTGTTCTGTATGAAACTTCGTATTCATTTTTGCGTTCGAAGATTTCTTTAATAGCTTAACCAGCATCTTTTAAACATATTTTTCACCAACTATAAAACGTCCGATTTGTTTAAAAAAAATTACACATGTTTTCAGAAGCTTTCAGAAGGGTCTGTAACGAAATTAGGTGTCCCATAGGGTTCCATATTAGTACTATTTCTGTTCCTCGTTTACATTTATGACACTTCTCTAATATTCCAAGTTAAACGAGCAACAAACAGATTTTGACGACGTAAAAAATCTTTCAATAAAGTACAAAGTACAATGATTTGAAGCGAATAATTTATTACTCAACGGAAAAAAAACAAAATGTAATTAAATTCACGTTGCCAAACGTAAAACAAATGAAAATCATTGTTAAACTTAATAATAAGGAACTTGATATGGTAGATAGTACCGTTTTCTTAGGCATTACATTAGATAGTAAACTACAATGGGGCCCATTATAAGTAGTCTATCCAACAGGCTCAGGTCTGCGGCTTACGCGGTTAAAAAAATTCGCCGTCTTAGGGACGTTGAAACTGCCAGACTGGTCTATTTCAGTTATTTTCACAGCATTATCTCATATGGTATTTTACTTTGGGGTAATGCTGCTGATATAGATGAAATTGTGCAGGAGAAAGGGGCTGTTCATGCTATTTATAATATGGGTCCAAGAGAGTCGTTAAGAAACAAATTCAGAGCAGTGAAAAAAATGACAGTTCACGGTGTATATATATATATATTAGAAAACTTGTTGTACGTCCATAGAAATATTGACTCTATTACGAAAAAAAGTAAATGGCCCTCATATAACTTAAGAAATAAAAATAAAATTGCTGTAAATTCTAGTAGGCTACATAAAATTGACAAGTCATTGAAGGGTAACGTATTCGGTTCTATAACATGCTCCCAGAAGAAGTTACAGAGATGTCTCTGTGTATATTTAAATCTTTCATTAAACATTAAAATAAAGCTAATAGAGACATTATTTTATAATTTGAAGGAATACTTAGAAGACAAAAAAGCGTGGGGAGTGAAAGAATTGCTCTGTATGTATATAGATATAGAATAAATTAAAAATATATATTGTAATTATGATGACAAACAAAGCGTACACCCGACTGAGTTTGTTGTGGGCTCTTCTCAGATCAGGGCGCGCAGCATCCCTCGTAACTTTAGATTGTAAGTCGCTCTTTATTGTTATCATCAGTCATTCATTTAAATAACATATGAGAAAAAAACTATATAAAGCTATATTTGACGGTTCAAAAGTGCTATAATAGTGCCTACTTGAATAAAGATATTTTGATTTGATTTAATTAAAATATGAAATTGAAATCATATTCTCCTAAGTATATTTATTTATATATTAAGGCAGCCAAAACAGGTCACAATATTATTATATGCTTAAGTAATAATATATAAATGTAAATCGTTTTTGACGTTGTATTCGTAACATACAGGAATATTTTGAGAAATTCGTTATAGTGAGGCTCGTTACGTATTTGTACTTCGTATTTAATTATTAGTATGTTCTTAAAAGAGTTGTACGTCTTAACGCCAGACGTGTTTTGTTACTACAGTAAGATAAAGAAACTAATAAATAGACTCGAGTTGCTTCTTTAATAGTTCTAATATTACTATTAATTAAGTTATGGATCTTTACCCATGATACTTCTAGCTAATAGTGAGTCATAATGAAACGTCATTTATCAACGCCACTCGTGATGAGTAACCGTATAGACATAAGAGAAATTTATTATTTCCCTTTCCATTTTTCCTATATATGTTTAATCTTATCTTATCAAGCAAATATTGACCTACTTATAGGGAAAGGCTCAAAAATATTGGTATATTTTTAACCAGATAACCAACCTTAGATACACTGCATGGTGAATATTTCATTCACTTTACAATACGAGTTACCCTTGGATAAGTTCGCGTTAAAAAAACTATCAGCTGTCGCGTGCGGTGTCGCCGCGTATTCACGATCCCTGGATTCTGGACCACTTGAGCACACGCAAAAAATATCATCAAATTCATCAAAATCGGTCCAGCTATTTCGAAATAGCTTGATGAAGCTTTCATAAAGCATAATTGGCCATACAAAGCTGCAGAGGAGAGAAAATACTCAAAGAGCTCTTCAAAATTTTATGTTACAAAAGTTCATTGTCGCTCTGTGAGTAGAATCCGCAACAAACTCAGTCGTATCTTTTTTATTGTCATCCTCATGATATTTTTTGGCAACCATCCACTTAAAGTCGTAATGAGTGATAATAAATTATGCCTGTTTTCCAGGTGGAGAGAGCAAAGCTCAACGAGCTCATAGTGGCGAATAAAGCCCTACACGCCCCCATCGATGACGACCTCTCACAGCTCATCGGTGAAGTGGCCAACGACGGGTTAAAGGTTCGATTCCATATGATATTCATTCTAACTAAAAGTATATTTGTGTTTAGCCAAACTTCAAAAATTCTCAAATATTATAAGCTTGTCTGTGATCTTACCTGTTGATAAGCAATGACATAGTCCAAAATGGTATCGCGTTAACCTAGTAAATGGTTGTTTACTTTCTAATAGCTTCTACGTTGCATACACATACATACATAGCATCACGCCTAATTCCCATAGCGGTAGGCAGAGACAACGTCCTTCCACTTGCCACGATCCTTGCATATCTTATTCGCTTCTTTCATTCTCATTAAACCTTTCGTACAAGTTCGTCGGCTTAGAGTACTCTTGACCCGGCCCTTGTTTAAAATGTCCTGGATTTTGTCCAGGAACGTTCGCCTTGGTCTTCCCCTTCCAACTATCGCATTCACTCTTGACTCATAAATCCTTTTTGTCAGTCTCCTTTCATTCATTCTCTCTACATGCCCAAACCATCTAAGCATACCTTTTTCAATTTTAGTCACTACGTCTTCTTTTATACCACAACATTCTCTTATCGCGCTATGTTTTACTCTGTCACTCAGTTCAATCCACTCATACTTCTCAACACTCTCATCTCTACCGCAATTATTTTAGTTTTCTTTTTTGCATCTACCTTGTAATGTACTAGAAATACGTATTCGTAATTTATCCTGTCTGGAATCGAGTCCAGGACCAAAGCCAGCGAAATGGGATGATTATGATGAAGATATAAATACATGAACCGAATGAGCGAATAATTATGTTAGGAGATTTTNAATATATTAGACCATATTGTTGGTTTTTCCTTACTTATATCTCACCAAATATACGTTTATGTGGTTAAAAAAATCTTAATAGTGGAAATAGATATGCAAATTAATTTTTATAATGAGTTTATGTATAATATTTTTTGTTAGTGGAATCTATAATTTATATATTTTAAATTTAACACACCTTTTCGAGCAAACACGTGACCTTGATTTATAAATCTGAAAGACTGATAATAAAATTGTATTTTTTTAATAAGCATATAAACAATCAAGTATAGAATCCTAATTTAGTAAGATGGAAATTATTTACTACTGTACTGCCTTCTAACCTAAATTAAAACCAAAATGTTCTTTATTTAGGTAAGCTCAGTAGTTTATCCGCTGGTAACAAATTTATCGACAGGAAACTCAGTAGTTACCTTTAAATATAGTTTTTCTAGGTTACAATGACTTCAGCTTCCGTGTGCAACTGGAATATAGTCCAAACATCTTTATCGCTTAAATAATATTCAGAATTATAATATGCATTTTGTAAAATAATATATATGACAATATTCTTCAGACTATATGAAGGCAAATCCAAAAGGGATGGGGGTATCTTAACAAGCCACGTTGTTAAATTGATAAATAATATCGTCAAAAAGTTACAAAAAACCTGATTTTCTAAAATGGAAGTTGACCGTTCATACATAGTGGCCATCGATATAACCTAAATTAATATTGCAGGACGGTAACGGGAAGCACGATCCCATGCTAATAACTATAGTAAACCTCACGGCTGTTGCTATTCGGAGGTTGATCAAGATCGCCAAGAAAATCAATGCATTTAAGAATATGTGCGAGGAAGACCAGGTGACTAACAGACATTTATTGATATGTGTCTTGTGCTTGTGTGTGTTTTTTACCATAAAATATTATGTATACGGTCTTTCTTTGCTCTTAGGTTGTTTGGGGGAGATCCTTATAGCGATAGGTCTTATTGCCTTTTGTTTAGTCACTACTTAATATAAGTTTGGTTCTATTTTATTTATAAGAGTAAGGTAAGGTTATTAGCAGCCCATTAACATTTTGGCAGGCATAGTACACAAGCGATATTCCTATTTCTTCACTCTCATAGCCCCATGTAACGGGAAACGACCGGAGATACATAAGGTGCTGAACCGACGGTTTAACGTAACGTGGGAGTTGTTTTGAGAGTGGTGTACAATAAATTTAATAAATAAGGTGTAATCATACATCAAACAGTTACATATATAGGTGTTCTGTTATCAATTTTCAGATTGCACTATTAAAAGGCGGTTGCATTGAAATGATGGTCCTCCGGAGTACGATGACTTATGACGGACAACACAACCAATGGAAGGTAAGGTGTATCTGTACATATATTACTACTTTACTTATTTGTTTGTTATGGTTGCCTAGCGCATTAAATGGACTTGCAACATAGCTTATTAAATGAAGTTTTTTATCGCTACAATGTAGTAATTTATACAAATATGTTTTTCGTGGATTATTTGGCCCGGTTGCCTAGCTCATTTTATTGCGTAGTTTGTGTAAGACACCTAGCACATTATATGCCATTGTTTGCCTCAGCTACCTCACAGTCACGAGCAATACGGCAGCCTCCGCACGGACGTGCTGAAGCTGGCCAAAGGGAACATCTATCGCTCGCACGAGCAGTTCATTCGCTCGTTCGACCCGCGATGGCGGACGGATGAAAACGTCATCCTCATCATGTCCGCTATCCTATTGTTCACACCGGACCGACCTAAAGTGGTTCATCGGGACGTGATCAAGCTGGAGCAGGTGAGATATTTTTCCGTAGTATTAAAAACAGTAACGTGAATTAAGGACTTAAGTCACGAAAGAATCTATATCTAGCTGGAATACGGAAAAATCCGTAATGTATCAGATAGATCTATACCATACTCTATACAAAAGATATTATCAAAATCGGTTCAGCAGTCAGCTTGAGCCGATGAACGTTCTGCTGCGCAAAGGATTCGCCTAATTATTCTCTCAAGTCCCGATTTTGCGCCCCCTGGCTCCACATACGCACTGAAAAATTATAATTGTATATACAGTTACAGTTTCTAAAACTTCTCTGGAAATTGTTTCTTTATAGATGCAGCCTAGTCTATCATTTGTTTATGACTTTATTCATCTAATCAAGTTCATATTAATTTTTTTATACTCGGAGTGGATATTTCTTGATGTTAATACAGTTTTTTTTTTATGAACAGCGCCATCTCTCATATATAAGGTTTAATCCTTTGTAAAGAATATAAGCAGTTCATGGTAGATAGCGTAGGACATGTATTTAATTTTCTTTTTATTATTTGTTATGCAGAACTCGTACTACTACCTGCTACGGCGTTACCTAGAAAGTGTTTACCCAGGTTGCGAAGCAAAGTCCACGTTTCTAAAGCTTATTCAGAAAATCTTGGAGTTAAGAAAATTCGCCGAGGAGGTCACTGGTGTCTACCTTGACGTCAGCCCCATCGAACCATTACTGGTTGAGATCTTTGATCTGAAGCACCACGCTGCATGACGCGACGGAAACCACCTGTTGATTTACGATCGCGACAGGTACTTCTTAGGTCTCCGGCATCGGTGTTCAATTAATGTGCCACTAAAAAAATTGTTACATTTTCTCGATTTATGTGACACTGCGAGGGGAATTCCCGTTCGATATATACATTACATTTTATTAGTTACATTTTTACTTATAATTTATTAACCTTTCGGTTTTAAACACCAAAAATATATACATGATCCGAAGTGGGGAATTAAAATGCCCCAGTCCATTTGAATGTAAATCAGAAACAAAGTCATCGTAACATCACTTTCGAGGCAGCACACGTAGCCGTGCGAATAGGCGACAACGAAAACAGTGTCCTATTTTGTTACGCCTCTGCCGCGTTTATTATCAAAAACAATATTTTTCAGGGATTTGCGCTTTCATCAGTAAAAATAAAAACTGAAATGAAACCCCTTATATGCTCAAGTTAGTAAATTAAAACTCATATATGGGAGATTTCAAAACACCCGCTTCGGGCCTGGCTAGGTTAAAAAATTATCAGTTGTGGCTTAAAAATAAATTGTATATGTAAATTTACTTTTCAACCGTGATATTGGTTAAGCCGGTTTTGTTTCATCTGACCAATCCGTCCAATGAATTTGATTGGTTAATACATTTATAGTTAGATAGTCTATTTCTTTACTCATCCAGTGTAAAGGCAGGCACGTTTAAAAAATTATGATTTTAATTTGTCTAATTCTGAACTAGTAGAAGACTTCGGCCGTGGGTAGCTACCACCTGATCAACAAAGAGCTTCCGCCAAGCAAAATAAATTAAAAGTGCATGCCTAGAAGTACACGTGTCAGAAGTGAAACTTCTTAGGCTACTAATTTTTAAGTCTTGTTTATATTTATAAAAATGTAAAACTTTAAATTTCCGAGATTTAGAGGGAGGGGAAAAGGTAGATATGTTAGTAATTTAATGATTTCATTGTCATTAAAATATTGTGTCGAAAATTGATACAAATAATTTATTGAAATCTCAAATGACGAATTGTAAATAAAAATGCCACGTGTTTTTATGACAATATTAGATGTTATAAATTAAATTTTGTTTTTGAATTTAAAATTTACGATTTATATTTTATGAAAAATGGTATATTAAATTATTAAATGACGAGTGGCAAATTAAAATGCCACATGTTATTTATAAATATTAAAATTACCTACCTACTACCTTCAAAAGATTTACGACTTAAAAACGCTGCATATTTTCGTGACGCGAATCATGCGTTACATCCGCAAAAAATTGCGATCCTGTACAATGCTGTATAGAAACCATAAAGGATAAATTAACGCTTACAAAGTTAACGCGCGTCCATCTTAGACTGTATCATCACTTACCATCAGGTGTGGTTACAGACAATCGCTAACTTTGTCAGCAATAAACAAAAAAATATATCTCTAATATACAGGGTGACTTTTGTAATTTTTAAACTGGGGCTAGAAGGACACCATATGTATAACAAGAATTGTTAAATTATAACTCTAATATGACTATAACACAAAACAATATAGAAGTGCAAGATGCTTTTAATCTTAAAAATAAGAGTCCCATCCGAATTGACAACACATAAAATTCTTATTTACTGATAATAATAAAATCTATTATAAAAAGTTCTTCATCGATCTGGCTTGGGCACAAATATTATGTTATGTTAAAGAACGGGCATTTCCCTTGATATTTATTGTAGTAAAGCTAGCAATGGTTTTCTTCATTTTATCATCTATAATTTATTTAAGTTAGGTGCGATACACACTTTAATGTTACGGTCCGGTGACATAGTTCTAAAATACCTTCTCCTCACTAATATTAGAAATTCGAAAGTAACTCCTGTGTCACGCTTACACGGCAAAACTACTGAACCGATTGAAATTCAATTTGTACACAGAGTTCCTTAGAAAGCGCAATAAGCTATATATAGACTACACGCCCATGTATATAATTAACCTGTGGATAATGTAATGTAATATTTAATATTTAAATTCTACATTTCAGGCTTTACAGAGCTTTTACTGTTTTAAAATCGTAAATTTATGTCAGGCAACTTTTTTTTATAAAATGTTGTTAAATATTACCGTTTTACCTTAAAGCCGTTCATTTTAAATGATATCAAACAAAAATTTTGGATAAAAAAAATTATTTATTCACGTACTTGCCTGTATTATTACACTGACTAATTTTTTCCATGTGCTTATATAGTCTAGTAGTGAAAATAGCTCATTAAAATGTACACGTATGCGTCTTATATGTAAAATAATTAGCCTAAACTGTTAAAAATGCTACCAGAAACATTATTCCATACTGACGCAGTGGCAGGCCGAGCTATATATATATATATATATATATATATATATGGCGGGTCTATTAGTAAATTATAATTCTTTTAATTATTCTGAACCTGTCAACGTCATAGATAGTTATATTATTATGCATCACCGGACCATACCATTTGTTATGGTACGTCATGTGAATTGAGCCTTAGTATAGCCAAAGTGACATTATTTCGATAGCCCTACGTATTTGTATGAAGAGTATTTTACAAGAGTTTCAATTATGACTTTTTAATAATCGTATGATTTTTATAATATGTAGTATGTTAAAATAAGCATTTTTTATAATAACTATAAAAATATATGTTAGAAGAGTGATATAATCTTCGAAATCAACAATAATTCAAAATTTGTTTCACTATACGTAAGAGGGCAATCGATTTTATTGATTAAAAAAAAAGATAAACAATGAACAAATTTATATAAGTCTTATTCGTAATTTATTTATGAACATACAGAAAGAGCTCAAGTGTTTAGTATATTTAATGTTAAAGAGGAAGTTGTTGGAAATTTTACATGTAGCATTTTATGTTTTAAGCTGTTGAAACCTGTAAGGGCCCTAAAACTAGCTCTAGGTTGCCAATTGCAGGGAAAAAATGTATATAAACGTTAAATCCGGTTCTGAAGGGATATTCATACATAACGTTGGGGTGATTTTGGCGATTTTCTATACCCACGTGTATATGTGCCCTACATAAGATCTTAAGCCCCCCCCCCCCCCCCCCACACACACACACACACACACATTTAAGCCTTTAAAATTTTTAATGAGACTATTTAAAATATGCTTTAATTCTGTTTACAATATAGAATGAAGAATATTATTCTGAATACGAAATTTTCTGCTTATAAAATATTACATAACAATGGGTTTCTACAACACTCTTCCCGAAAATAAGGGAATATATAGATTTTTCTTATTTATCACGAGGTCTAAACGAAATATGCATTTACTACAAACAAATGATTATATTACATATTACTGGGTTAAACAATATAAGAATATATCACGCCTTAACAAATTAAACTTGTTGTATAACGGCATCAGTCGTTTTATTTTTTATACGGAAACACGATAGTTTATAAAATTGTAAATATTAGAACATAAATTATTGTTACATAGAGATATATTTTTATAGCAATACATTTGTTATTATATTAAAAATAGGTGCAATAATGTATATTAAATTATAAATATACTAGTTTGTTATAACTTCCGTTTTTTTTTTATTTATGTACCCTTGAGATCTAGAATTGAGACCAAGTCAAAGTGTTAAAGTAGTAGTCATATCGATCGATTAATCGAATTCAGATCGCTACTAATAATAGTCATTCTATGATAAAAAATTAGTCACCGCTGATAAATTGATATAGGCAATAGATACCACGAAATCTTAACTCCATAATGGTTATACGATGTATTGAACCGCAGTACATGTGAGCAGTAAAATTTAATATCGCGCTGTCGTCTAATCTAACATAAAGCGGAAACATATATTGTGTTTTAGTATATTTGTCACGTTTTCACACAAAATCTACTGGACCAATTTAAAAAAAAATCACCATTAGAAAACTGCATTTTCACTGAGCGACATAGGCTATATTACTTTCTCAAAAAAATAAATAAATAGGGATACCTAATAAAAAAGCATTAATGTAATCCAAGCTGTAAAAAAATTTGTCACAAAAATCTGTCATCGCCTGCGCAGCGGAAAAAATTGATTTTAGAATAAAAGGTATTAGTATCTACAAGTCCGCGATACCATATGTCCAACTACTGTAGCTATGCCACTATAACTATTTTTTACATTTTAAAAGTCAATAAAAGTGGCGACAACCATCAAACCATATTATTCAATTAAATGCCGATTCAATACCTGTAAAATGCTTATTAAATTATTAAAATCGGACATTCTATTCAAAAGATATAGCAAATTTAAATGTCAATCTAAAGAAAATTGTAGCGACCCTTATAACTAGGCCTGCGACCGATGATACCCACCGATATACCTATACTGTTTTTATTTTTATCAAAACAAAAATTACTGGAGCAATTGAAAAAATTCTTTCATTTGCTCCTTGAAATCAAGAACTTTTCAATACCCGTAGAGTAATTTTAAATTTGTTAATGTCGAACATTCTACGTAAATGATGTTACGATTTTTTTTTTTTTCGAACTGTGTTTAGCTGTTAGCCCTACTGGCTTTTACAGCGTAACCGGGAGGAGGACGGGCTCTTAAGGAGGCCGCCACATTTCGAGTGCGAGCCCTGAAAAGGGCTCGCTCTCCGGGGAAACGCCGCTCCAAGGGCGTCTCCTGCGAGACCGAGCCTCGGCTTGGAGCGACGTTATCGCTGAAACATCACCTGAAAAGGAAGAATCAGAAGCGCCCCCGGGAACGTGGGTGAAGTCCACGTCCGGGTGACGTCAGAAATCGGGGACCTCGACTCCGCCGGCGGAGTCGCTGTGTATCGCTTGTGTACGTGTTTGTCCCTACCTGGTATGGTAGATTGTCGATGGTAATCGTATCGTCGGCGTCGTTAAGGACATGATGTTACGAATTTAAAAATTTATAGTTAGATATATTCGTTGTAAAATCTGTATATTGATTAGATTATGAATGTAAATGTGTATCTGAAAATCTGAAAGGAAATAAATAAAAACTAAGTGAAATGATACTTTTATGTTAACGAAAGTAAATCTATAGTCCGACTTAGTAGACTTTCCACTGCCACGAGATCGCTAGGCTTTATTGATGATATTCCTATTTCCATATCATATAAATGACAAGTTTCTGGTTTTGGCTTATTTTCAGACCCTATTGGTTCCTCTTCTCTTCCGTTAACACATTTCTTTTTACAACTTTGTCGTAAATTTTTCACTGTTTACTTTCACTGTTTTTGTATATAAAGGACTTATTCTTTTTCCTTTATTATGTTTTTTATTTGTATCAGTTTAATTTTCGATCTATCTGTCTGTCCTTTTCGTCTCGATCTATTGTAATCTCACATTACGGTTATCCCTGTAATTAAAGAATAAAATTAATGTTGTACGAAAGTAGTTCCATTTTTAGCGTTTGGCTGTGATACGTTAATGGTAGGTGATGATACAGTCTAAGATGGAAACGCGCTAATCTGGTAAGAGGCAATTTACCTCTTCTGGTTTCTACACAGAATCATAACGGAAGACAAATCATTTTGCTTGGCGATACATCTTTACTGGTAGGGCAGTAACTAGAAACGGCCGAAGGTTCCCACCAATCCAGACTTTTTTTTTATGGCTGAGAGTTTAGCGCTTGACTGTGCTCTCACTTGATGGTAAGTGATGATACAGTCTAAGATGAAAGCGCGCTAATCTGGTAAGAGGCGACATACCCCTTACGGTTTCTCATCGTACCGGAACACAAGTCTTTGCTGGTAGGGTGGTAACCAGCCACGGCCGAAGCCTCCCACCAGACCAGACTCAGACAAATTAGAAAATACAATTTCCTAAATTCGTCCTAACGCGGATCGAACCCGGGACCCCTGCTAGCAAGGCGAGTATTCGCACCACTGCGCCAGCGAGGCCGTCAAAATGTAAAAATAAAGATTTTGAATATCTGTCTAATGTAATGATGCGAGTACTTGCTTTGAATCTAGTGGGTGGCCCGTGGTCATAGCTAATAACCATCCTACCACAAAAATAAATGACCAAGCACAAGTTTTACACTTCGTACCTAATGTGTGGAAGTCGATAAGGAGTAAATTACCTATAATCTAAAACTAATAAGAGGAAACCTACAATTGAGTTAAAAAAAAACAATCGGGACTAAATGAAAAGATCATATATGACTTTTATAACAAAACCATTTTAATTTTTAGCTATAATTAAAAAGTTATATTGAATTAAACATTGATGAACAGAGCCGAAAGCATGCCAACAGTACATGTGACGTCACAATCTTCATGTCTCCTCACAGTAACATACAACTCTTAGTGTTTTGATTTTCATTAATTAAATCTTTCTATTATTTTGTTAACATTCGTACATATACCGGGTGCTTCAAAAAAATGTATACACACTTTAAAACTATTGTAGTTTTCCTGCTCTACAAGGCTAATGTTATATTTCTTCGCCAGGTGCCAGCATAATCGTCCCTCTATGTTATATTAACAGTTGGAATTTGTAATATCAACATGGGGGACGTACGTTTGAGTTTTGAAGAACGTAAGCAGGTTATTAAGTGGTACTGGAAGTTTGAGAATGTAAATGAAGTTCAAAGACAGTGGAGAAGGGAGTATGATACAGAACCACCTTCAAGATTAACAATTACACGCATACGAGACAAATTCGAAGTTCATGGAACAGTGTGTGATGTGCATAAAGGTCATTCAGGTCGGCCTCGAACAGCTACAAGTGATGAGTCATCAACGGCAGTCTTGGAACTGTTTCAACGCTCTCCTAACAAATCTTCAAGGCAAGGGGCACGTGAAAGTGATGTAAGTGCTAGCAGCGTGCTACGCATTCTGAAGAGAGGCAAGTATCGTGTTTACATTCCAAGGCTGGTGCAACAGCTAAATGACGACGATCCAGATCGAAGGTTGCAATTTTGTGAATGGATTCAGGAGATGGTGATACGTGAACCGGGATTTATGGGTAGCATCATTTGGTCGGATGAAGCCCAATTCAAACTTAATGGAACTGTCAATAGGCACAATTGTGTTTACTGGGGTGAAGAAAATCCTCACATTACAATTGAAAAAGCTGTAAATTTGCCTGGTGTAAATGTGTGGTGCGGTTTGTCTTCAAGGGGACTCATTGGACCTTTTCGATTTGAAGGCACTGTAACTGGTATTAATTACCTAACAATGCTTGCTGATTCCATATTTCCTGCCATTCGTGCATTATACGGTAATGATGATTTTTATTTTCAACAAGATGGTGCTCCGCCGCACTATCACAGGGACGTACGAGCTTACCTGGATCAAAATTTGTCGGGCCATTGGATAGGACGCAGGGGGCCAATCGAGTTTCCAGCACGCTCTCCAGACCTTACACCACTGGATTTCTTCTTGTGGGGCACAGTAAAAGATGAGGTGTACAAACGTAAACCACGTAACCTAGACATTCTTTGGAATGAGATTCAAGCAGTGTGTAGAGAAATCTCAATGGACGTTTTGATACGATGTACAGAATCTGTGGTGACTCGTACCTAGAATTGTATTGATGCTGCAGGTCACCAATTTGAACAGTATTAACATTTGTTATTTATGTTTCATTTACATTGGACTTTCAGCTTTCTATTTTCCTGAAATTTAAATTTGTAGAACGGTAAATAAATTTTCTATGGAAGTTCAAAGTGTGTATACATTTTTTTGAAGCACCCGGTATATACATTATGACGTCACAAAGATGGCGACCGATCGTTGCGCGTTTTTAATCACGTATTTTTTTTATTCTATCGAATTCTAATTGTTCACTGAAACAAATCACAACACAACAACTAAAAAGGAAAATTTACTTATTATACTCACCCGTTCAACTGGTTCAAGTCTTACGCGGTTACAGTCTTCCGGACTGATTGATAAAGCGCTACTTTCTATACATTTCTTTCTCCCTCTTTTTTTCCACCTGAATTAAACTTACCTATCACTCACATGAAATAATAATTGTATCAAATAAGAAATTAACACAATAGAGCAAACATTGAGAACCGGTGGACTAATAACAATAATTTTATCAGCTAAAATGTCAAAAAACTATTCAACACAATCCATCTTAACTAGATAATAAATAAATAGTTAATTTGTCTAGGGTTGAGCTGGGAATTACAAGTTTGTTTTTATTTGTTTTAAACTTAAATTTTCGTGGTTTATTAACATATTGACTATTTGAACGGGTACACATCACGATGGCGATTTCTAATTCCTAATTCCGCCGATATTTCGACCCAGTTGCATGGATAGTGGTGGTTGTTTTTATTTCTTCTATTAAAATTGTGTATTTCACTTTTCTTACTGAATAAATGTATATTATCACAGATATATAAGATATCATTAAATATATATTGCGACGGTACTGTGAGATTTGATGTATCTTTAAATTTATCTCTTAGAGAAACACGAGATCCTAATTAATATATGGCCCGTATTGCTCTTTTTTAACGGACTTCAAAAAAAGGAGGAGGTTATCAATTCGTCTGTATTTTTTTTATGTTTGTTACCTCATATCTCCCGACAGAGTGGACCGATCTTGATGATTTTTAAAAAATGAAAAGTGGTGCTCGTCATAGTGTTCCATTCTTTTTAAATCCAGTTCTGATGATGACATCCATGAGAAAACCGGATAAGTGTTAAATTTGCATAAGCATGTGCGCGACAAATGGACGAATAACTCAAGATCACGCCAACCGATGTCGATGATTCTTTTTGTGTTGGAAAGGATATACTTCAAGGGTTGTTTTGTGATAGTTTGGACAGGTTCTGATGATGGATTCCGTGATAAAGTGACGGAACTCTTCAATTCTTAGGAGCAAATGAACGATACTCGAGAGAATCTTCTATAGGCTATCCAGATATTTGAGTTGCCTACCGTAACTTCGGTATAGTCAAGTTCTAGTCGTAGTTAAATATAAGATCAATGGATCTCCTCAACGGCTTACAGTAAGGGTACGAGTGCGGTTTATGGCAGAAAATATAAGTGTCTGTAATCAAATAGCAATGAGCTTAGGTTTGTTGCTGCATTGCAACACGTTTACTTCAGATTCACTAAAAATCAAAAAATAAATAAAAAGTTTAACAAAAAAAGAACCGCCTTCAAATCAGACTTACAAATATATTTATATGCTCTAAAAAGTAAGAAATCCGTATTCTTTAATAGTGTTCTTTGCATTCTTAAATTCGGAGTCGGTGTCAACCAGTGTTCCCCGCGTCTCTCCCACCTGTAGCTGTAAGTCTGTTTTGAAGGCGGTTCTTTTTTTGTTAAAATTTTTATTTATTACAATATAAAGATAGTTTCAGTGTCTGCCGCCTTACCTTATTACAGTATGCCGTAAGACATAATGCTATGAAAATAAGCGAAATACACCATTTTGGCAGTTTAAATATCAGTGTATTGTCTAACTTTTCTAACAGCAAATGCAGCGGAACTAAGTTTACTTGCCAAAGACTTAATATGGGCGCCCCACTGAAGCCCAGAATCTAATGTTATACTTAAGTATACTATAGATTTAACTTTCCCTACAGGAATATCATTACTTCGAATATTTGTATTTATTTGCATTTGACAAAGTGAATTCAACATACTTAGTCTTTGCCGAGTTAAATATTAAATTATTTACTGAAAACCACTGTTTCTATCATTCTATCTTTCTATCAATGTTGAGTAGCAAGGACGTGTCATCAGCAAATAGCACTATATGACATTTGCTTTTCACATGGTATGCTAAATCATTTATATATATTAAGAATAGAAAAGGGCAAAGTATTGATCCTTGTGGGACACCCATTCTTACCGGTGATCCCGACGACTCTAAGCCAGTAGTATAACTTAACAACTCATTACCGTCGCTTCTCAGCAATCTCCTCTCTTTCACCGCCGATTCCCCAAGCTTCAACACAAGCGCGGTCACGGGGCGTCACAGGGTAATTGTCGAGTTTTATTAACTGCTTAATCCGCATTATCAATGTCTTACGATAAAAAGGGACACACCCTATCACTGGGTTACCAGTTAACGCAAGCTCTAAAAACCACAAAATTATGTATTATCTTTATTAATAATGTATGACTCACCCTCCCATTCCCAATTCAAGCAGTATGTTTTTAATAATAGGATGGAGTCAAATTGTCAATATTTTAATATGCTACAAATTTTGATATATTTGTCACTCAATATTTACTAAAACAAAATTTATGAAATTTTGTTTTAGTAAATATTTGAAATAACTAATCAATTAATATTATGCAGTAACAAAAATGAGTCACTCTTATATTATTAAACAATCAATATCTCCATTAGTGATTAACTACATTTACATGCCAGTATAACAAAGTAGACTTCATGTTTTGTTACCTTTTAAATTAGCCATGTCTGCAAATATATCAATAATATGGGGATCCCAGAGGTGGTTATGTGATAAATCTAGAACTGATAAATTTTTGAGAGTTCTCAACAACTCTAAGTCCTCTGAAAGATGATTTAAATCCCATTTATCATGTATTATAACACTATCATGCTTTTTTATTGTTGTCAAATATCAGTGCAAAATATCAGGCTGCCAGTCTGTGTGAGTCTGAGTGCATACTCAAATGATAGATTTAGAAAACACAATAATATATTCAAATGTATTTTCTTTCTAGGTAGGTTTCCCTGCGGGACTAAGCAAAAAGAATTCTGGTATAATGCTGCATAGAGAGATGTAAATTTCCTCTTACCAAATCAATACACTTCCATTGGAGATCATCTTCACTTACCATCAATTGCACTACAGTCAAGTGCTAATCGGCTAAGTGGTAAAATCCACTAAGAGGCAAACTACTTCTTACCAGGTTAGGAAGAAACATACTTAAGGCAGTGTTATCACTGACCATTAGGAAATATAACAGTCAAACCTGTAAACAAATATTAATATATATAATACTCCATATTTCTCACCAAATGTTGTCAGCATATTTCCACTAATGATCAATGTGTGCAAGTTAGGAAGCATATCTAAATTTTCTATTTTCGTAACAAAGTTTTGATGCAAAGATAAGATTTCCAACTTTGGGCAACCATGTAAGTTTTCTATTTTTTTTATTTTATTAAACTGTAGATAGAGGCTTTTAAGTTCTGATAATGTATCTAAACCTTCAATCTTTTGAATATTATTGTCTTCCAGATATATACAGTTCAAACTGGTAAACTCTTCAAAATTCTCTATTTTCGGTAACCACTAAAAATGTATACATAGTTATATTTTCGTTATTATTCATAAGGAAATTATAATAAATTGCATAATATATCTAGTAGCCTAGAACAGGTACTATATGTAACATATAGCATTTCAGATTTTCCTTGTAAATTTCCTTTCATACTTGTAGTAAAAAAAATTATATAATATTTTAAACTTATTGAATATTTTTTCTGTTAAAACATATAATTTCATTAAAAATAATTACATAAAAAAAATTATAACATATGTTTCATATCTGATATATTTTGAATTTTCATATAACTTACTAAATTTTGCAATAACACTGTATTATTCGGGTCAGTTGGATGGTCCGTCTTGAATTGCTTGAGCTGATTCCGTATAAAGTCGTTTGTCAATCGACGACACTCATTTAATTCTTCCATGGCTCTACAAAGCAGACTTTTAACTCTCTTTTTTGTTACTTATATTACCCAAATCTCATCTAATGAAAAAATAGATTTATTTACACTTTTTTTACAATTCTTAACGATATAATTAACTTCCTGCTGTATCATTAGAAACTACCTCCATGACAGTTATTAGGCAATACATACAATTAATTGATGAGACTATTTAACACTGAAATTAAAAGGGATTATAAAAAATAAACTACCTGTTTACGGTACCACTGTATAGTTTTCAATTTAATAAAGAGAGTAATTGTTAAATAAATAAAAGCACTTTATCTACAATCATATCTGAGATTATAACAGTTTTTTTTTACTAATCAGAGAACCAAAGAGTTTAGTTAATCAAATCACTTAAATTACAATTCAAACGAAATTCTTGCCGCCAGCGCTAGCCGCTAAGTGCTAACCGACAGCCGTGCCCAGAGGCCAAAGATAATATGTAGTATGTACATAGAATAGATGCCGGCTACCTTTTGCAAGCACAGATTAAATAGTATTCATTAGAAAGTAGAAAGTAGAGATGAAAGATAATTTAAAGAATTACAAAGTTACTGTTACAAAGAGTTGTAAATTAAATCAAACCTTGACATACTTAATTTAAACTATATCTTAAATAGCATCGAATTTCAAATAACAATAAAAATGACTTATCTTCTTTATATTTAAAAATGATATTAAGATAAAAAATAATAATTTAATTTAATTGTAAAAAAAATCATTAAATAGAGGACCATCTCTGCTACAGATTATGCAATAGTAACGTATTACAAATATTACTTTGAAAAATACATGTGTCGTCAATTTGAAAGACTGCATTAAAAATTGACGCAATTTGAGTGATCATGAGATAAATGAAAAGCAATTATGTTATTATTCTCACAAACAATAATTTAGAAACCATAAATAAAATGATATCAATTCAGAAATGTTATTGATTGCATAATCATAATGTCAAGACATCACGGAGGGCAATACAAACTTATTGTAATCCTACTATAAAATTTGGAACACGCCAGCAGATTTCCAATTGTTGCACCACATTTTTAATAGTTATCTTGTTCTGTTGTTGAATCTGTAAAATGCTTTTCCATGTATAATGTTAAAAGTTTCTTGTAAAATCCGCGTGTTTTTTATTATGATATTTGTAATCCGTATGGTAATGGCATGAGTGAGAAATACAATTACTTTTTGAGTATTTAGAAAAATATAAAATTAATACATTTAAAATGTTATTTAGTAAAGTCACTCTAAATGCTCGCAACATAGAAGTAAATATCGATCCGGAAATTATAACGAAAAATGAAACAAATGACACCATTTCTAACATTTATTGTTATAGTTAACAATTAAACTTCTATTAGACCCGACGAACTTTATAAAGCAAAACAAAAAAGTACAATTCACCACTAAAACAAAAATAATAAACATAAAGAAAACTTCTACATTAAAGCGGAATTGCATCACATAGCTTTAGTATGGTAAAAAATGAATAAATTATTCCTCCTTGTTTACACCCAGAGCTAGTTTCATTTCTAATGTGTAGGTCTCTTCAACACGATCAAAATGATTATCTAATTTCATTCCAGTGTTTTCTGCTTCAATATCACCTACACAATCTTCGAAGACCTCGTCTTCCGCAGATATATCGGCTATACGAGCTTCAATTGTATTCGCACTTGCGACTTTATCTTCAGTTTCCTTATTATCTACAAGGCCTTCTTCATCTATTTCAGAAACCTTAATAACTTGCTCGTTATCAATCGATTCATTACAAATACCAGAGTCGTTTGCTTCCTTGACAAAGCATGCTTTTGCATTTTCTTCAGTAAGTGTACTTTCTAAAATCGAACTGTCATAACTTTGTACTAATGTTGCTTCATTGTCATCTACTAAGGAATCGTTTGCAGACGGAACGAATTTTTCATATGAAGTATCTCGCCGTCTTTGTTCAATATTTTCTACGTGCGTTTCTAATATGCAGGACACTTCTGGTAGCTAAATACAAAAATAAATTAATTAACTAAATTTCAGTTTACAGTTTGTAAAAAGGATACCCGACTGAGTATGTTGAGGGATTTTCAGAAGACAGGGCGCGGGGGAACTTCCGTAACTTTAGATTTTAACTCGTCATTCGTAAATTGGGAAAAATATGTGAAAAAAATGATATTTGGCGATTCAAAAGTTCTTTAAAAGCCTATCTAAATAAATAATTTCGAATTTGAATGTAATTAAATGAAATTCTTGAGCTATAATTTTAAAATCAAAAGGTTTGATAAAAAAATATATAAAAGGGGAAAGTAATTAAGAACTAAATAAAATTAAACATTAAAAGGTTAAATGAGTAAACATACTTTCTACGCCCGGCTTATACGAGCGAAACTAAATTAAGATTAAACTACCTAGTCTGTATAAATTTTTTCCTATGAAGTTCTTGTTAATTAAGTCCATTCTTAAATATCTTCAAAATAATATTAGTACTCACAGAATATTCATGGTCTAGCTCTTCAGATATTTGTTCAATAATAGAATTTGTTTGATTATCGACTCGACTGGCGTGTGACGTCACCACGTCTAATTGTCTGTACAATTCTTCTTCTTCGTACTCCAGTGTTTTGTTTAATATTTCTGTAGCTACATTATATTCGATGCGTGCATTTTCATCCATATCTAAATAGTTGATTCCTGATGAAGCAATATTTCAATCAATCAATTATTATAGATATAATAGCTCGAAAAATTATAATAGGAAAGGTCAAACTTGCTACTAATTTAAAACTGCAAATTACGAATTGACGTATTACAGCTTTTGAGTTTTATTTCTTAATGCTTGTAATAACACAATTTAACTACTTAGATTTTTACCTCGTGAAGGGAAGCGCTCATCTTGGTACGAATTGATAGTGTCAATAATGGATCTCTTAGCATCATTGGAATCTACCTTGCCCAGTAGTCCCCTTGATGAACAACATATATTGATTCCATATTTAGAATTGGATTCTGAATTTTCAGGAACTATAACAGTTAAATTTTAAACTGCTTACAAGTAACAATATCTAAAAACACCTAATTAACATTTCAACAAAAGGTTTCAAAAACAATCTTCCGCAGATGTAAGTTTCACATTCTTTAAGATAAAAATTTTATTCCACAATATCGACCAGGGCCCGGCATCCTTTTCATATACATTATAAGGGCCACACATGGTATAAGGGATATTAGTGCGTCGATGTACTAGACAGCAAACATGTAGTAAACCACAAATTCAAAATATCAATACACATTCACATAGATTTACGTTATTAATGATAAGGTTAAGTACAAACCCATTTCAACGTCTGCTTCTTTTATTTCATCCTTCTTTTGAGACGTTTTATTAAAGGAACTATCTAAATCAGATTCCACGAGAGATTGATCCAAAGTTACAGATTTTATCTTTTGAATATCTCCCGATTTGGCCGTTGATGGTCTTGAAATTTTATGTTCTTTTGAAAATTGTTGCGTAATTTCTTCATTTTCAGAGTTGTTTTCTTCACTATTAATGGATATATGAAGAGAATCGGTATCCGGGGACGATGCTAATTATGACAAATATATTTTATTAGTATTCAATTCTGTATCATTTGACACAATAATCGGTGCGAAATTGGTATAACTAAGCATCTGAAACATTTCTTACTTATTAAACTAAGCTTAAGCTAATTTGAAAAAGTTTAAAAAAATATATTTGAATTTGACTGGATAATTATAGAAGTATTGTACTACGATAAAGACTTAAACACGATAGAACGAAAGTGTGAACTAACAGGACAAATTGACAAAAATACTTCAATGTAACTATTCTAATAATCCATTGAATCAAAGGAAAAGACAAAAAATATATACCTTTGATAAACCTATATGGAGAAAGCATGGTTAGACACTATATCTTGTATCGATCACTTACGGGGGTCTATTTGTTCTTCGCCAATTTCATATTCCAACGTCGTAGGTGTTTGTTTATTGACATATTGCCATAAAATAGCGCCTGGTACATGAGTCATTTTGATTTTATTTTCGTCTAAAATACATTTTGTTTGTAAATATATGTTCTTTTAATTGTTTCATAGCCTTTTAAGCAGCAATACAAAATGCAAATGATTAAGAAACTTTGGCATGCCTCGAACATATATGCAACCCAAAGGAAACCTACCACGTATTCTGCATTGTTTTTGTTACTTCAAAAACGTTGTTGCTTTCTTTAATATATTTAGGTAAAAAAACCTTTCTTTTAAAATGGGTACGGTTGTGGCACATGTGTAAAATTAAATCGCTGGTCCCATTTAAGAACGATCTACAAGAGCACAACTAGGTTCCGGAGAATGATTTCAAATTAGTTACATTGATAAAAACTTTTTAAATCTTGTGTTTAAAATTAGGACCCTATCTACTACAAGGTAAGTTATAAAACGTTAGCTCGCAGTGTACATGGTTGCCGTGATTTAGACATCAAATTTTTATTATTTTCTCGTTTCAATTTTGTAGATCCGACTATTATAATAGGCTCCAACGAAATATGTTTTTATACTTAGCATTTGACTGTGACCTACTGTTGGTAAGTGACGAAGTATAAGATAGTAACACGCTAACCAGGAGAAAATTGACCTGTTTTTACTGGCTAAGAGAAAATTGACCTGTTTTTACACATAAAAATACCAGAAAGCATTTTTTTGCTTGCCAGCACGCCTTTGGTGGTAAGCCGTTACCAAAGCCACTCACTAGGTCACACCTAGACATAGTAAATTTGTAATCGAACCCAGGGCCTCTGCAAGCAATGCGAGTGTTCATCAAGAGAGCAAGAGCAATATTTACCTTTACACCGTCTAATTATATCGTTCATATAGTCTGTTGAGCCTCACGTCTAGTGTGACATAGCAAACGTAGTTAAATTCAAATATGCTAAATTCATTTACGCTTTTAAAGCACTTTTGAATCTTCAAATGTAACCTACATTAACCAAATTCATTTCAATATACGAGTAATGAGTTCGCGCCCTGTCCTGACAAGAGCCCACAATAAACTCTGTCAGATTATCTTTTTTTTATCATCATCATTAGAATATAACATTGATATATTTTGTAGTAGATTAGAGCAAGTAACTCACTCTCACGATTTTAATAAAGTAATCCTTCAAATTATAGCACGATTTATCAATTAATTTTCTGTTAATAAACGATTTGCATTTATTGAGTGCCATTTCTAGAACGACTTGTTTTATAAAAACTGATACAGTTTATTTGTTGAGTACTCATATTAATGAGTGGTTAATTTTATATAGCTGAGTAGAATTTATAAGAATTTATATTTTTATTTCTTATGGTAGTATATGCGTTAAGATACATGAAATAATTACCAGGTTTATCTCCCGCAGTAAGCTGACTTAAGGCAATTCGATCGAACGCATTATCATTTTGGTACGTGGTTACATAATTCGGTGCAGACAGTGCGTGCGCCTGTTCTGGTTCCTGCGCCTTTTGATAAGCTTCCATTGTCGATTTATCGTATAGTTTCTAATATAAAGTATTTAACATATAAAAATCTATATTTAGGGTATAAAAAATTTAAATAAGAATTATCCACATTAATTGAATAAAAAAACTGCTTCAATTTTACGATGTAGTCTGTTCATCGTGGAATTGAAGCATTTTTTTATTATATAGTCAATTTTTGAAATGTAATGTCTTATAAATCGATGGTAGCGGACTACTTGCAAGAAAAAACATGACTCATCGTCACGTTCCGCCTGAGCCGAGCATGCAAGCGAGAGCGCGGAACAAGGGATAGGCGCGATCGGCCGGTGAGTGCGAAGTAGAAGTAGAATAGAGACATCGGCAGCACACAACCTTCAATTCAATGCATAAAAGTATGCAATTCTTCATCAATCGTGTAATTTAAATCACGTAAACCGACTTTACAAGCAAAAAGTTCAATATTATTATTTTGCCTCGCTGACATATATTCTTCGGTAGAAATTAAAAATGGAGGAGTAGAAACTTTACAACAAATTCTCACACCATCAAACATAAATAAGAAAATAATTAAGTTTGCGAGTAGTTTATAGGACGAGTTCAACCATAAACACCATGACTTGAGTCATTTATATATCAGATGTACAGTTTGCTTGGATCAATAAAAATTCGCAATTGGAAACGACACATGCTGTGGCGAAGCGTCGCCACGTCGCCTCTCTTCCCGCTCAGTTCGGTGATTCAACATATCCCTTTCGCAGCATCTCTACCTATAGTGTATAAAGTAGTTTTTTTTACTACAGTACACGTAATTTCGATGTTTCACATCTGCCAGGAGTCCTGTTATGGATAGGGTTTTGTTTATACTATAAAATTATAAGATTTCACCATTGGATCCACAGCCGGTTCTCCGCGTGCAACCCTTGCTTCTCTTTCCAACTGCTCCCTTTCTAATTCTTCGAAGATTTCTAAATCATCAGCACTCGGTTTTAAGTCAGGATCCTCGTCCTTTGTATCACAGTTAATGTGTTTCATAAAAGTTATAAGTGCTACTCCGTCTCCATCGCCTTTACTTGATATTGCTAATAAATATCAGAAAACTCGGTGAAACCATAATTTTAATTCATCCTTTCAAGTTCAAATACATTTTTTTGATTGGTGATATGTTAATACAGTTCTTGACGTGATAACGTCTTATAAATTGATGAACACTGAGTGCACAAAAAGACATGACTTATTGTCACGTTTCGCATGCGCCGAGCGTGCAAACGTGAACACGGTCCATGCGATAGAGAGGTACTTTCGGCCTAAGCGTTTGGTTTGTGATGCATCCTTCGTGCGTACTTATTCACGTAGAATTAAAAAAATGTCATCAGTGTTTTCTTATGACGTTTTCACGTAAATTTACCGTACGTAAACCCAGTTCACAGACTTCCAATTTTTTATTTTTTTTTTATTGTTGCCAAATTAATAATGCTTGACCGTAATCTCACCTGAAGGTAAGTGATAATGCACTTTAAGATGGGAGTGCGCTAACTTGGTAAGAAATAATTAACCTCTTACGTTTTCTACACAGCATCGTACATAGGATAGGAATTTTATTGCTATTAACTAGCTACGGCCGTAGCCTTCCATCAGTCTAGACTCAGACAAAATATAAAATGCAATTTACAAAACCCACAATCTATGCTAGCGAAGAGAGTATTAGCTCCATTGCGCTAGCGATGCTGTTAAATATTGAATATATTAATGACATTTATTTTTCCTAAAAATTATACGAGTACAGCACCACCTATTGAATACCTACTCAAAAGATTAAAAGTGTCTTTTATGAGTTTCAGACATTCGAGATAGGAGAGTAATAATTGACTTTATTTATTTATATTACTAGTTTATATATATATTACATACTTACAGTTGTCATGGACCTGACGTACTTGTTGGGTGCTTGTACCGGCACTTACGTTTTCTTTATTTTCAATTGAATCCTTTCCTTGTATAGCATCATCGCCTTTTTTATTTTCAGGCCCTTCATTGACATCATTTTTCTCAACATTTTCGTTGTCTTTAGGTGCATGAACTTCTTTTATAGTGATAGATTTTAATGGTTTCTTATTTTTAACAACCCCCCGACTATTTGAATATCCCAAATAGGTTTCCTTATCAAACGCCAATTTTCTTTCTTGATCTATTATAAGGTTACCATCTTGAATAACGCATCCATCAGCTTCCATATCCGTATCTTCTATGCTATTACATTCATTTGATGGGGATTTATTAATATACCCGTCAATTATTTCAATAAGTGGTTTCTTTTTAGCTTCTATGATCGGTAAATTTTCGGAATTTTCTTCATACATTTTTGTAACAATTTTCGTTTCTTTCTTTTTGCGTTCTAAAATAACCATATTTCTGTATAAAATAATTCACAAATATTGAAAAAAAGGGAACTTATAATATCAGCAAGATAATAAATTACCTTCCAAAAGCTCCGGCTTTTTCGTTTTTTTTTTATGGGGTTTCTGGTTACATAGTAAGTCAGTAATAGCATTTAAATCCGAAGCAACTTTTCTGTAACAATATTAAAGTTAATATTACATAAATAGAACCCTTTAGCTCTAGAAATAATATCTCTACGGTTTCAGAAGAGTTCATACATGAATTTTACTAAAACCCTTAGCTATTAAAACGTATACATAAAATTTTAGACTATAGAAAACATATAGTTCTAAATCACATTCTCCAAAGATGTTAAGAATGATAAAAAATATTATCAAAAATCAAGCTAAAATTACAATTGAGCAAGATATATTGTCACTTACTTATCTCCAACGTTACTCGATCCTGCCATAAATCCAGCCCATTGATCTTCCTGAGGCTGATCCTCCTTCAGTTCTTGTATCAGTCGTTGGCCGCGATCTACTTCGGACCATTCTATTTTTGTTGTCCCTCCAACTGTAATTTATTTGAATATCATCATTTCACTCAATTTAAAACCATTTATACATATATCTAAGGCTTATGTAAGAAAGTATTTTTAAGTCACCTCCACCATTTACATCACTTTTACTGTCATCGGAAGTTTCACTATCACTAGAACTTTCATCAGTTGTAGAATCATCCATTTCATTCTCAAGTATTTCTTCTGTTGTCCCCAATAGTTTTGCTATTTGTTCGCCATCTACATCTACATCCTAGATAAACCAAACGAAGCAAAACATATTAATATTTACTATTGTAGATATACATTAAAATTTCCATTTAATTTTTTATAAACAAAACAACATTGTAATCTATAAGATGAAAAAGTATAAAACCTGATCTGGCAAGGGAGGAAGGTTCAATTTTTCACGTTCCTCTCTTTCACGAGCTTCACGTTTGGCACGGTTCTCATCTCTCAGCTTAATAAGGTAGCGGACACTTTGCATAGTTTTTTCTTGATCCCTTTCTATCCACCTTAAAAAAATGATACAACTTAATATAATAGAAAACGTACTTCGAGAAAGTATAATATGAGTTATGTAACATTTTAAATTTCTTCTCAGTCGTTGTGCTCTTGACAGAGAAGTCGTGTTCATCACGAACTAATAAATAGCGCCTATTTAGCCTAATCTTAAATGCCTCACGCTTGTTCATCACTTTTGGACTATTTGTGGACCGCCCATTAAAGATTTAAGTTGGACGGTCTATCAGATGAATGACTTGCCGCTCTGGTTCCTTCCACTTTTCCCTAGAACACAAGATAGAATAGGGATCTCGGCGGGAGACCAGACCAAAAAATTGTTAGTATGCGCCTGTCTACCTCTGCAAAAAGACGTTGCTTAATACCTCTAATTTACAATTTACTCCCTCTCATTACAAAACAAGGTAACAACAACGCGAGGCCTTATTTAAAATAATTTGTATTATTACAAATTTACGATTGATAATAGTATTAAAGAATGGCTTGGAATCTAATGTTACGAGGGTCATTTCGCGCCCTGTTCTGAAAAGAACCCACAACAAACTCAGTGTGGCGTCCTTTTTTCTCATCTGCGTTAAAATATCATTTTAAATTTATTTTGTTTATGTATACCTAGAAGATAATATACCAGTAAATAATACACATTATCGTGCTGGAATATAAATTAAAAGATTAAGGACATTCTTTGCGACGGTTTCAACCTCCCACCAGTCCAAACTTAGTTCAAATTAGAAAATACAATTTCGAAAATCGCTTACAGGATCTCCCCTATCAAAGGGATCATCCTGCATCATTACGCCCGCGAAACCCTAAAATCGTAGATCTATATTACGTACCTTCGTCTCTCCGCGACCTCTTCTTGTACGCCTCCGCGCTGCCAGGCCTCGGCACAGGCGCGGTCGCGCGGAAATACGGGCCGGTTGTCAAGATTCAAAAGCTCTTTCAGTCGCAGAGTAAGAGTCTTTCGGTACGCAGGAATATTACGTACCACTGGGTTACCAGTTAATACAAGAACTGCAGCCAATCGAAAGAATTTAAGATTTCTTTAGAAAAATAATACAGCAGAATCTCGATTTTCCGAACTAGTTGCACCAGACTAGCTTGTATAAACAAAAATTTGGATGATCGAAACATGAATTTAGGAGCGAGATCATAAACACATTTAAATAAAAACAATACATACACATATATATTTAAAGGTTGGCATGCACGTTGAAAAATATTTATAACCTAACTTTTAAATTAGGTTATTTTTTCTTATAAATTCATCAATTTTTAACTAACAAACGGTTTGAAAACGCGTTTTTGAGCCGCCAATTTCGGATAACTGAGAGTTCCTGTGATCGAGATTTTACTGTATACCTCTAGCTTTATATATTCTATTCAACAAATTCTTATTATATTACTCATTAATTACAACATCTTGAAATTTTGTCACGATTAACAATGTAACAATAGTTGTTACTATTGTGTGATTTTGAATCACTCAAAACTGTAGTATAGAGTGACCGTTAAAATTTTATTACTGATATTTTACAAGGTTAACCAAAGTAAACAATTTCTTTTATTTAATAAAAAAGAAATTAGTAGTAGGTTTTTTCTTGCTAAAAAGGTAACCTGACCTTTTAGTATGGTCATATCAGCCAACACATCAACGATGAGAGGGTCTTCAAGGCGGTTGTAAGACAAATCAACAACCGATAAATTTCTACAGTGCCTTAACTGATCCAAATCATCTGAAACATTATAGCAAAGCCAAGCTCCAAAAATTGCATTATAATACATACAAATATCTTTTCTCGAAGATGTAAGATAAAAATAATATCTTACCAACGGTTGTCAGCATATTATGGCTCATACTCAACGTATGTAAATCAGGAACTGCGTCCAAGTTTTCAATCTTGGTGATGAAATTATGATCTAAGTTTAACGTGTCCAATTTAGGGCATCCGTTTAAGTTTTCAATTTTTCTGACCACATTGTAATGTAGATACAGACATTTAAGCTCAGATAATTTGTCCAACCCTTCAATTCTTTGGATTCCGTTATTTTCCAAAAATATGCACTTAAGACCAGTGTACTCCTCCAAATTTTCTATTTTAGAAAAACCCTAAAAATTATAAATATTAATAGTAGTGTACGATATTCATTGGGGTGTAAGGGAGAAACGAGTCCCAGTCCATTTCTCCAAACGCCAACCTCACCAGCACGCGGTGCACCCTGCTTCTACCGACGAGGCTCTGGCGACCGACAAATGGCGGTATAACCATTCTCCATAGCTGACCTAAATGCCACAGACCGATAACGGGCAGCAGCGTTATCGGTGCGATAAGGTCAGCACTGCGATCACCAACCCGCCTGCCAAGCGTGGTGATTATTGGCACAACCACAAATGATGACGACAAGGCAGCAACGGCCCCCAGTCCCCGGCAGCCCCGCTATTCCAAGCTCTGGCAGCGGTTTCGGTAACGGCGGGGCAGGGGGTGCTAAGAATCTCCGGAAGAGATTCCGCTGCCAACCCCGACGACTTGACCTGGCAACATACAACGCACGCACTTTGAGGACCGACGAAAAGATCTTCGAACTGGAAGAAGCAGTAAACAAGTTACACTGGGATATTATAGGATTGTCGGAAGTCCGTAGAGAGGGGGAGGACACGATAATCCTCAAATCCGGTAACTTGTTCTACTACCGGGAGGGCGAACACCAGTCCCAAGGTGGTGTCGGGTTCCTCGTCCACAAATCTCTCGTCAACAGCGTTGTAGAAGTTAACAGCGTGTCCAACAGGGTAGCGTACCTGATACTCAGAATTACCAAACGGTATTCGTTGAAGGTCATCCAGGTTTACGCACCCACATCATCGCATCCAGATGATGATGTAGAGGTTATGTATGAGGACATTTCCAAAGCCATGCATACCTCTAGGACCTTCTACAACGTTGTTATGGGTGATTTCAACGCAAAACTCGGCGAACGAAGCGGGGCAGAGTTGAGAGTGGGGCAATTTGGGTATGGGCAACGGAACCAGAGGGGACAGATGCTCGCTGATTTCATGGAAAAGGAGGGACTCTATATGATGAACTCTTTTTTCAAGAAACAGCCGCTCCGAAAATGGACCTGGCTGAGTCCTGATGGTTCCACGAGAAACGAGATTGACTTCATCATGTCTACGAAACGGAACATATTCAATGATGTCTCTGTGATCAATCAAGTGAAAACTGGGAGCGATCACCGTATGGTAAGAGGCACATTGAATATCAACGTACACCGAGAGCGGTTCAGACTGGTGAAGTCTACGCTCCGACCCACTCGCGCGCATATCCAAAACCCCGAGAGCTTTCAACTAGAGCTGCAAAACCGCTTCGCCTGCCTCGAGGATTGCGAATCTGTGGACGAGCTAAACGATAGGCTAGTGGAAACTGTCCATACGGTTGGGATGAAATTTTATAAACCCCGTAAAAAGCAAACCAAGAGATTCTCAGACCATACTCTTAATCTCATGGAACAGAGACATGCAATGAGCTTGCAGTCTACAGCAGACGCGTCCGCATATCGGCAGATCAATAGACAGATCTCTAAATCGCAAAAGCGTGATGTGCGACACTTTAATGCCGAGCGTATACGAGATACCATCGAACGCAACAAAGGCACTAAAGTGTTCGCAAAAGATTTGTCTATCGGTCAGAGCCAGTTGACGCGGCTGAAGACCCATAACGGCGAACTCATTGCATCTGGACCTGAGATTCGGAGGGAGGTTGAGAGCTTCTATGGACAGTTGTACACATCGACTTGCAAGCCTATTGATAGTTTGGCTAAAGATCCCCGTGCCAAACTGACCCGGCATTATACCGAAGATATCCCGGACGTCAGCTTGTACGAGATTAGTATGGCTCTCAAACAGATGAAGAACGGCAAGGCACCGGGTGATGACGGAATCACAGCGGAACTCCTGAAGGCGGGTGGAAAACCCATTCTTAAAGTCCTTCAGCGAATGTTCAATTCCGTCATCCTGGAAGGCACGGTGCCCAAGGCATGGCATAGGAGCGTGGTAGTTCTGTTCTTCAAGAAAGGTGACAACACCTTATTGAAGAACTATAGACCTATTGCGCTGCTAAGTCATGTCTATAAACTGTTCTCGAGGGTCATCACGAATCGTCTCGCTCGCAAGTTTGACGACTTCCAGCCTCCCGAACAAGCCGGATTCCGAAAAGGCTTTAGTACCATAGACCACATCTTTACGCTGCGGCAGATTATACAGAAGACCGAGGAGTATAATCGGCCACTTTGCTTGGCGTTCGTGGACTATGAGAAAGCCTTCGATTCGGTGGAAACATGGGCCGTGTTGAGATCTTTGCAGAGATGCCGAATTGACCACCGGTACATACACGTGTTGAAGTGTTTGTACGAAAACGCCACCATGTCAGTCCGTATACAGGACCAAAGCACAGCGTCTATCCAACTGCAGCGTGGAGTGCGACAGGGAGATGTTATCTCCCCGAAGCTCTTTACTGCGGCGTTGGAGGACCTGTTTAAGCTTATGGAGTGGAACGGACTGGGCATCAACATCAACGGCGAGTACATCACTCATCTACGGTTTGCCGACGACGTGGTCATTATGGCAGAGACTCTGGAAGATCTCAATGCAATGCTCGATGACCTCAGCAGAGCTTCTCGACAGGTGGGCCTAAAAATGAACATGGATAAGACGAAAGTTATGTCCAATATCCATGTTCCGCTCCACCCAGTCATCGTTGAGAACTCTACACTCGAAATTGTTGACGAGTATACATACCTGGGACACATAGTCCAGCTAGGTAGGTCCAATTTCGAGAAAGAGGTCAACCGCCGAATCCAACTCGGTTGGGCAGCGTTCGGGAAGTTCCGGAAGACTTTTTCGTCCAATATCCCTCAGTGCCTGAAGACCAAAGTCTTCGAACAGTGCGTGTTGCCAGTGATGACCTACGGTTCTGAGACATGGTCGCTGACTATGGGCCTCATGCGGAAGCTCAGAGTCACTCAGCGTGCGATGGAGAGGGCTATGCTCGGAGTTTCTCTACGTGATCGAATTCGAAATGAAGAGATCCGTAGTAGAACCAAAGTCACCGACATAGCCCTACGAATCGCGAACCTGAAGTGGCAATGGGCGGGGCACATAGTCCGAAGGACCGATGGACGTTGGGGACCGAAAGTGCTGGAGTGGCGACCCCGCACCGGACGGCGCAGTGTAGGCAGACACCCCACAAGGTGGACCGATGATATAAAGAGGGTCGCCGGTAGCCGTTGGGGCCAGGCGGCGCAAGATCGGGCCTTGTGGCGGTCATTACGTGAGACCTATGTCCAGCAGTGGACGTCCATCGGTTGAAGCGACGACGGCGACGACAACGATATTCATTATTTTTATTTGTAGTATAAAATGACTATAGTTTTTATGAAGGCCAAATGTTTCAATGACTGCGGTACAAAATCATATTTCCAAATATATTTCATTTATATTCATATTTCACTAAATATATTTAAGCAATTTCAAAACCAATTCAACATTTCAATCAACATTTCATTCAATTTCAACAGAAAATGATGACTAGGGACAACCCTCAGCTAGTATATAGACGTCTTTATATTTACAGTATTTTCACATTTGTTTAATTGATAGTCGTGATTTTGATTTTAATTTGATTTGATTTGATTTAATTTAATTTAATTGTGTTTAATTTAGTTTAATTTCATTTATTTTCTGTATTATTATATTCTATTTGTCACGATCATAGTTATAAGTTATTTGTATTTTAACAATTTGGGCCAAATGTTGCCTTGAATAAAAACTTATTATTATTATTATTAAAACCGCAATTGGACTAGTATTATACTAGTGATGATGTAGTATTATTTTTATACATACATGTTATACATCTATTGTTACTTACTTTAAAATGCAAATACAAAATATCATTTAGGTAAGGGGTGGAGTATAATTTGTGCTGTTTGCAATGGTTTTTTATAAATTCCTTTGTCATTCGAGGACCCCGATTCATTTCTTCCAATTCTTTTTCTACTTTTATCTGAAACTGCCTTTGTCTTTCTTTTTCTATTACGTCCTTTTTCTTATCGTCTTCAATTTTCTTAACTGTAAAATATAGAGATTTTAATGAATAAATGGTTTTATAAAAAGTAACATCATTTTCTATGGCACCTTTCGCAGAATTAAAGACATTACTGACACTCTTTCAAATACCTAGGTGAACATATCTGTAAATCAGAGTGAAACTCAATAAAAAGTCTGCTGTGCTATATACTTACAGGTAAGAAATTGGCAAAGTCAAGTTCAAAATTCGACAATATCTACTTAAACGATAAGCATTTACCATTGCCTAAAACATGTAATTATGTAAAAATCACCGTCGATAAATGCATGCACTTTCTCAAACAGCCCCTCTTGAAATACGTAATACGTAATATAGTAGGCGTCATCAGCATTAATTAAGACGACCGGTCTGAAAACCATTCAAAAATACCTATAGCTTCTTAGGTTTAAGCTAAGTTCTGGCCCCACAGGTTTTATATGGAAACTTCAGGTCCTTTCATACAATTTTTCGCCAATTGTAACGGTGACGCTGTAAAATCCCAGCCCAAGGGATCCCGAAAATGAAAACGCAAAATAAATTAAATTATGAAGTTGTTTATAACTATATATTTTAGATGTAGTGCTAGCACCTTACAATTTAGTATGCTTAACTAATGTCTATGCTATTGATATATATATATATATATATATATATATATATATATATAATGTTTATTTACTTACTGTTATTTTCAAGCAGTGGGTCTTGAAATACATTACATTTCTCTGACATTTCCTCGATTTTGTTGTTATTAACATGATCGCCTTGAGCTTTTTCATCTATTTCAATAAATGTCTGGCTTGGCACTTTGGAATCCAAAACAGATTTTTGCTTATTTTCCTCTCGTCTTAACAATTTATTTGCAAGACGCAGCACCTCTTTGTTATCTTTCATTTTATCTTTGATATCGTGTAAAAGATTATCTATGCGTTTCTTTCTTTCTAATTCTATATGAGTATCACCTACAGTGTTGTCTTTATTTTCTACGGTTTGTATAGCATTCCTTTTGGACGTGATGCTTTTCAAATTTGTAACGTTCGGGTGTAGGATTCCTTGAGATTTGAGTAATATACCATCGACTTCTTTAATAAAATCTTTACATTCTTGGTTTCGCATTTCATAGTTTGATTTACTCTTGTTTATTCTATTCTCATGACACTTTATTTCATCATTTAGTTTTGTAATGGCAGAATTTATATTGTCTATCTCTAGTAAGGTAACACCTTTTTCATTATCATTTTTCGTTTCAGTTTTTACATTACGATAAATATTACATTGCAAATCATCCACTTGTTTTAACCTTTCCTCTTCAATTGCTTTTACCCGCTTCTTAACATCACCTTCTTCTTTCATTTTTTGATATACTAGATTAGATTTTCTAGACTTTTCTAATGCTTCATTGACATCATTTAGCAATTCATTCATACTATTCAATTTGTTGGTTATATCTTCTTTAATAAGCGTGCTTAAATTTTCAGCACCTTCGACAATGTTACGAGCGAGACTTTTCATTTCTTTAAACTCAAGCTCATTATTTTCTCTATTATCGTTTTTCCCAGCTTCAAATATAGTTTGCAAAGTAGTATGTAAAGTTTCCTCCAATTTTTCATCAAATTGTTGTTTATTGGTGTTTTTCGATAAGTTAACAATTTCAGTTTGGTTGGCAGATAAATCTTCAGTATTTTCTTGTTTATGTATATTACTTTTACTACTTTCATGAACATTTTGTTTAGAGTTATTAACTATGTGTAGACTTTTATTTTCTTCAGTTAAAATAAGATCAATACCTTGCAAAGCTTTTTCTGTATCCTGAAGTTTTAGTTCCAAGTCCTTTGGAACAATTTCTTCAACCGTATAATGTGAATAAACCGTTAGATCTTTATTCTTATAAGGACATTCAGTTTCCATATTTTTGTCCACAGAATTGCCAAAAGACATGGGATTACTTGTTAAAGAAATGTTTAATACTTTATTAATAGCATAACTCTCTTTGATGTCTTCGAAAAAAATCGACTGTCCTCTTCCTTTGACTAAACAGGCTGACGCTTCCTTTAGTATTGGGTGTTCTTCTATGTTACCAGGGTCTCGTGTATTTTGTATGCTACCTGTTCCTTCATATTTATTGGCTAAGTGTTCTAGCATATCCTTCGTCTCTTGAAATCTTGTTTCGTAAGGTTTGTTGGTATATTTTGTGACGGCTTTGTCAATTTTATCAAATTCTTCATCGCTTGATTCGTTTATGTCAGATATTTCATTAATTTTGTAATTATTTTCAAGTTTACATTTAGCAGTATATTCTGCGGCATTGCCCATTAAGGCTTGCATATTTTTGTATTTGGTCCTATTAATTTTTTCAATGTCGCCTTTGGCTGAATCTAGCTCGGCTGTCACGTCATTATAATTCGGAATATTGATTTCATTTAAAGGAACGACTATATCTTTATCATTTGAATTTATAACTATCTGTATTTGCTTGGCTTTTTCTATAAGTATCGGATTATTTTTTACCATTTCGTTTATTTCTTCAGTGGTCAATGGTTTTGTATGATAATCAACTTGGGTAAAGGGTTGTCCTGTCATAACTTCGTATTCAGTTTTTATTGGTCCTGGGGCAGAAGCTGCGATATAAGGTCTTGGCTTGTTCATATCTCCATCTATTAATGGTTTAAGTTCATTTTCTATAATAATTTGTATTACATGTTGTGGAAATTTTGCATCTGCGAAAAATCTTCTAAGTTCAGCTCTCTTAAGTTCTATATAAGCTGGGTCACTTTTAGGAACACCAGATGCTTCCATTTCACTCAATTTTATTAAATCATAGAATTAATATAAAGTCAACTGTGTGTGATACAATAAAACAAGTCGTTATCGTTGCTATAGCTACAAAAATATTTTGTTTAATCAATCTTTGAAAAAGGAAAATACACCAACATACCGAGCAATTCTAAATTTATACTCACTGATCATAACAGAATCTGCAACAGCTAAAATGGCCTATGTGCAAATAGCATAGAGAATAAAAAAATGTATTTTCTTGAAAATGATCAGAGTGATTTAAGAAAAACATTTTTGCTAATATCTCATGTTGCATTGATTAGATTATATCTCTCACAATATTTTCTTAAAAAACACAAAAACCTAAACGATTACTTTTGCAGTAAACAGACTATAATATCAAGTATCACGTATCAGTAACCTGTCTAATTTTTTGACAGCACTATGACAACTTTAACAAAACAGATATTTTCGAACTAATTCTTGTCATTCTTAAATCCTTTATTTATCTTTTATATCGACCTTCAACTTTTTAAAATAACATAGAATTGGTACTGTAGAATTTTGTACATTAAACCCATAGTTAATAAATAAGTATTTATGTTAGTTAAACGTTAAACAATAAAAAAAGGATTACTTTCAATTTTGAACTCAAGGAAACAATATACGATAGAGCTCTTCTTGAAATAATTGTTTATTAAATATTCAATTTTTATTAAAAAAAATTACTAACAATCTTAAAAACTAGTTTGTTGTGCTTCACATTTAAGCTTTAAATCGAATTGACATCATTACATTCCTTTTATTACAAGTGAATAGAATGAAAAAAATTAATAGGTGTTAAAACTACTGCAGATCACTTTACATTATGCCAACAATGACTGACGAGAGAAATTTTCGATCATCCTACTATGAAAAAGTAGGATGTCGTGGTGTGGAAGAAAAGAAATCTCTAGAAATATTGATGAAAGAGAAGCCCTGGGACAGAGTGAAACTAAAACAATTTTGTTTACGTTTTACTGTGCCTGCTGCTTATAGAAACTTAGTATGGAAAGTACTCCTTGGTTAGTACTACTCAGATTCTTCTATGATAAATGTGAAGATAGATTAGTTATAGTGAATTGCTTTTTGGTTTACTGAAATGACTCTGAGACAAGCAGGTATAATTCTGAATGCTTATCGTTTTTTATCAGAGTTTAAATCTGAGTAAGTTAACAAAAACATGTGTAGTACCCATCCTTAGGTTTAAATAATAAAATGATAACAATACTAACGTAAATAGAAGTTTGAAACTCATGTTCATACAAAGTAGCTTACAACACTGTTTAAATGAAAATTGCAAATTTACTTTCGTCATTATAAAGTACTGTCCAAATATATAACATACATTGAGATTAGCCATTGAAACATACATGATTTAAGATATCTTAAAATAAAAACAATTTGATTAGAGTTAACATGTTAAAGAAAACCTAAAGAGATAAAACTGTAAAAAATAAATGTATTATTAGAAACCAAACTCTCCAAGGTGATAAAAAACCACTAAATGTAACAAGCGATAATGTATTGAAACCTCTTGTTTGTTATATTTTTTTCTTTATTGTTCAAGATATTCTGCCAGTGTATCCTGATTCACATCAGTTTGTAGCAGAGCAACGAACTGATCAATACAAACATCTCTTATTTGCTGTGGAAAGACTAGAAATGGTTGATATGAAGGCTCCTCGAAGTGATATCTTAATGGCTATGTGGTTACTAGAGTTAGAGGAACGAACACCACCTAATTTTCCAGAAACAAATTTCTGTGTAGGTCTATCATTTTTTTCTAAGAAACTCAATAAAGTTAGACATATTACATAAAATATAATTGTATAAAACATTCACATGTATTTCTCTAAACTTGTTGACTGTAAAAAATGAAATATTTGAAATGAAATAATGTGTTGCTTCTTTTTTTATGAATTTTAAAATTTTGTGTTTTACTCATGGTCTGACCTCAAAATGATCACAATTCAGAATAAAATAACAAATTTATATTGACACTTTTCAGTGTCTCTAGATTGTACAGCATCTTATGAAAGTTAAGACTTGTTGGAATCTATCTGCCTCAATCTGCTCTCTTGCAGTCAGCAGACACTTTCATCCCAATAGCTAATACTTTGCTACAATTGTATGATGATGAGGTGGATGTGTACTGGCTGAGCAAGATGCTAACAGGAGTTGTAAAGAACATGCAGAAAGATCTACCCAAGTTAAAGGAGGCCTTCCACAGTATGCTGGAAAAAGAAGATGGAGAACTTTATAAGTAAATAAAACCTATTAAAAATTCTTTTAACGACTGCTCTATTGAATTGTGAGAAACCACTATATTCTAATATTATTTCCAATGTATCACTAATAATGATATTCAAAACTAATAATCTTACTAACCTTAAACTTAACTTAAACTTGATATCTAAAGTTACAAATTATATTCACCATAAAATTTTATGATTAGTGTAATATTGTGATTTGCATATTGCTGCTGTCCAAGGGTATATTCCTGGTTGTGCTATTTTAGACAAATATCTAAAAATTCTCAAGAAAATATAAATATATTTTCTTGAGAATTTTTAATAGTCCCTCTAGTATAAGAGTTGGACTACTCTCTAGTACAAACCTGGGTTTAACAATTTAGAAAATTATGTATTTTTTAAATAGTCTTAGTCTTGGCTTCTTACCAGCAAAGACTTGAGGAAATAATTCTGAGGTAAATTAGGCACTGAACTCCAGATTTAGACAAACTGAAGATTAATTCTTCTAAATTTGTCCTGCCACCACTCACAAATCTGGTAAGTCTGATAGTGTAGCGAGTACTTGTGTCATGCCAAATTATCAAAATACATACAGAATTATGTTCATAAAATCTTGCCCTAAGCCATGGGTCTTTATCTATAGAAGGTAAACAAATATTAGACCACACATTCTTTTAGATAAACCAAATTTTAGCATTTTTAACTATACTTATTCTTAATCTTATTTGTATACCTGCCTGCCACACCATAGTAGCTTAGGGGGCGCATATGGCGCACTGGTTGCTGACCCCTACTCTTGATGGAATGGTTTCCAATTTAGTAAGATAACAACAGAGAGTATCCATTGAATTACGATTTCTATTTAGTTTCAGTTATTCTTGGTAAATTTTCAGCCATTTGGTGGATATAAATGCTTTGGATGTATTACCTCTCATGAAGTGGTTCAACTGCTGCTTTGCTGGAGTTTTGGACGATACTTCCCTAACTAAGTAAGCCCTTAATAATTTATTAACCAATATTTCTTAACTTTTCAATAACCAATATAATCAAAAGTAGCATAATATGCCTTTTATTATCAAATCATTTTAACCTTATTTTTATCAATATACAAGCTGTCTGGTGATCTCAAATATATGGAGAAATCCTTATCGTGTTTTTAATATAAACCATACTTTAACCTACTCAAACAAAAATTTCATTAAAATTTACCATCTGTTTAGAAATACTATCTACATATATATAATATTACCAAAATTACCTTTCACAGAATATGGGATAAAATTTGTAGCGGCGCTCCAAAAATCCTTTCATTTGTGGCTGTGATGCTAATGATTACTTTGAGACGGAATATACTGAAAGCTTCTTCTGGTGATGAGGTGCTAAAGTGTGTCTCTGAGGTAAAATTCCCTTAAATGTTTCAAAACCATTAGTTATTAATTTTTTAATATAATTTAGCATTTTTCTGTTTAAAAAACAAATGAACTCGCATAGTTAATTTTTCATTATTCAGATTCCAGAGCAATGTGAAGAGGTTGTTGCAAACAAGGCAATTGAACTGTGGCAGTACTATGCACAGCCACAGAATGACTCACTTGTGAAAAAGTGATTAGAACTCATTGCCAAGAATCAGATGTGCCTACCCAAACATTTTAATTCATATATCACATGCTTAATGATAAATTAAATAAATCATTTAAGCATTTTTATGTGAAATGTTTGTTTAGATTTGTAACTTTACGTTGTTCATATATTTGTGAGAATAATTTTATATAAATAATTATCCTGACAAACTATCAGACAGCATACCTTTTACATACAAATATAAGCCACACATATTAAGCACCTTATATAAGTGACAGAAAGAATATGGATTAAAAAAAATGTCTTTGAACTAGACAAGATGAATGAAGAAATATTTTATTAAAAATAATAAATTTAGACAAGATGTATATAGAGAGAGTGAACTAGTAGTAGAAATTGTAAAAGAATCCAGTCTTGGTATTTGTATGTATTTACTTGAAGTTGCAGTACCTAAAAATAAAAAAAAATGGAAAAGCCCCAATTTTAGGGTAGTGCTTGCAGAAATGGATACGGAAGCTGATCGGTTTTGCTTGGGAAAGGGCTGGGAAAACATCTTCCTATTATTGGTTAAGGCTGTGGCAGTTTTATTGGTTGTGCAAATACGTAAAATAACTTGACATCAAATGAAACATGCTCGTTGGTCGGTTTAATTCGAGAAAACAAAATATTGCCAGCAAATAAAATTATAAATAAAATATGAAAGGAGCCTTTAAAGTACGCCTAAATAATTACGTATTTACTAGAAATGTGTAATTTTCTAAAATTATGTAGACAATTGTAAAATGCAAGATGGAATAATAGGTAATAGATGTGTAGAATTAAACAAAATGATTATAACTGGTTTTGAATAATGGTTGTTAGATCAGATTACGTATATTGTTAATATCATTGCACGAATCTTGGGTTATATTAAAGATCAATTTTCTGAGCTACATAACGTTTTATTTACAACCTTATAATTTTGCAACTTAAGTTATATAGTAAGTTTTGTGCCATAAAACAAAATGCTGATTTTTCTTATCCATTATAATGGATACAAATAGTTAAAATATGATAAGTAAATATATTTGGAACTTTTGTAATGGATTTAAACGGACGATTTCAGGTTAACATTTTAGTTTAAACATCAAACAATTATTGTTTTGTGCATGTCTTTAACAGTATTATTAAAATTAAAATAAGAAAATGTTATAAGAAAAGAAATGCATCTCTTAACTTTTTAAAGTACAGCTTTAGCCTCTAGCTAAATAGCCCGCTTCGATTGTACCAACATAGATTATGATAGCTGTATGTTGGTATTAACTTTTTTTTTTAACAATCCAAGCAGGCTATAAATGTTACATAACCATTTTACTAGACGACCACTAGAAATACAGGTCTTTCTGGCGTCGGCCTGCCTTTATATAATTTCAGTCTTGTATAAGAAAAATATGAAACATTAAAAATGGATAGCCAAAGAGTAGCGATTCGGTGCCTGGTGCGCCGACATATTGAAGTCTAGAATTTTAGACTTACCTATGTTAGTGCATCTATCATAGGAATAGTAATTCGTGTAACTTGTGGACACTAAAGTATAATTTATAAAAATCTGCTCTGTTTGTAATGAATGGGATATTTAGTTTTGTTCAATAATGCAGATTTTTTAGAAGTGTATAATTTCCATCAACATATATATATATATGTGATGTACTCACTGACTTATCATACGAATTTACAGAGGTTCGAAATAAATTATTGTTTTGTTATCATTGAAATTATGAATATTATTGGAACGCGGAAGACCTGCCTATGTTAAAACTTTTAAAATCAATTACGTTATTAGGAGATTGTAACTTCCATGTATATATAGATTTTATTTTTTATACAATGACAAAAAATTAGAAATAGCAACACCGTTTACAACCTCGCCATTTTGCGAGAATGTCAGCCAAATCATCAGCCCGAGTTTCTAAATAATATTTTATGTTATTTTACGTAAAATTACTGTGATTTCGATTTTTTGTATCATCACACAACAAAAGTGCAGTGAAATGGATCGATTTATTAGCATGTGGAAGGTTCGGGAGTTGGCCGACAAAGTGTAAGTGCAGACAATATTTTAGATCATTTTATGTAAATTACTCTAACATCCCACTCATTAATTCAAGTTAATTGATATTATTTTACGGCACATAATGAACGAGTATTATAATTAATAAATGATAGAAGTGAGGATGGTACGTCACACTAGCTAGAAGATACATTATAAGCTAGTTAAGACTGAAATTCTTTTGAAATTATTCGAAGTTGTATCTTATCAAAAGAGATCGAGGCAGTTAGTTACGATAAGAAGAAACGGAATTAAATCTTTTTTATATATCATTGAGATTTTTGACCAAAAATGATTATCTTATAACCAGACTTAGTAATACTAATAAGACTAATTACTTAAGAATTGTAATTTGTCTTATTAGTGTAATGAGAATTGATATTGTGACTAAATAAAAAGGTTAGATATGCCTATACCCTCAATAATTATAACATAAAGTTCTATTCTATTTGATAGATTATACATATAAAATTAAAACCTATTGTAATGCAAATGTAGGTTACTTTGAGTAAATTTATGTAATTATGTAGTTTGATACATAAATAATATGACTTGCTTCCGAAAAATGATTTAGATTATTGACTTTAAACATTTATTTAGATTAATAAATATTTAGAATCTGTAAACAGTATTTTCTTACATTATAACAATCTCTTAACACCCTATAGGTAACCAGTGTTGTAACAAATAGGAACTATAAAGAAGGATAGATGTTTGGACCACTAACCTGTTTGATTTTGAATTGGCAGGTTAAGCTTACCTTAGGATTAAAAAATCCTTTCATGTGATTTATTTAACACAATAGTAATACATTCTTTATAGGAGCCAATTGCTGTCTTTATTGTTACTAAAAATTTCCTTTTTTTAAATTATAATTTTAAAGGCATAACCATAGAAGTGTGAAAGTTGTTTATTACAATAGCAACTATATTTAAATTGTTTTTATTATTGTATTTTATACATTGTTTATATTAAACTACCAGCCATCCTTTCTTTTATAACAAGTGTAAGTTAGATTTTTACAATATTATGTTAGATATGATTGCAAGATAAGGGGCAGATAGAGATTGCTATAACCTGACATGTATTCTTTAATGAAATAATTATGTTTATCATAGATCTTATCACATTATTTAGTTTGTTAAAATAAATATATCTAAGGGTGAAATAAAATTTGTGCAGGCAATACAAATGGATTTTAAAACAATTTTCATTTGTTTGAGATTAAAACATTTTTAGACAATTCTATATTAAAGTAACTGCAGCATTCAGTCTGGTAAAACATTACTGGGACATGGGCTTACCAGGAGTTTTGGAAAGGTTAAATAAATACATGCATACTGTAGAAGTCCTATCCATACTAGTTACTCTATGAAAACTTAACACTTATTATAAAACTATTTGCAACAAGTTATATGGATTTGAATTCTTATTACAATCAAACTTATTCAGGCTACCACAGGGTTTTGGGGATGTGTTTAAGGATGTGCTTTGGAAGAAGAGTGTCAAATTAAAAATAGCTAATTTTGCAGGAGAGATCTTTGAAAATTAAGCAAAATATTTAAATCAATCAATGGCAATGACATTTTGTAATACCAAAGCAACATTTTTGCTGATTATAATACATATAGACTACTCAGTATTCTTCTTTTTCTTTAATTAAAATATTATTCATACAAAGCAAATACAAAAAAAATTCTATCAGATTTGCATCAGATAAAGTCCTATAATGTTTCATACCGACATTTGTTTACAGGTCATTAGTAAGAAATATGGTTGGTAGGTTTTAAATTTTGAGCCCATTTACATTAAAAGTTCTGATGAAGAAATTCATCAGAAGTTTGAAGGAATTATTAAATAATTGCTTGAAAATAAAACATTTATGATAATTGGAAATCACCAACATCGCGATAGGCTGTTATTTTCGGCAATCGCTCGTTACACAATCTCTATAACCTTGATTATACCTTTTCTTGAATGCCACTTGCAAAACACTGCCAAAGTTTGTATTAAACTATATAGACATATTATTTATGTAGTTGCGTTATCAGTCTGTTTGTTTTCATGCGTACCTTCGTGCGTGAATATCAGAAACCTTAGTGGAAGAAAAACACAAATTCATGTTACAAAATGTAATCACTAATTACAATTGCCTATGGGTCACACAATCTCAAACTATTCTCGATATACTCTCAAATTCTTAAGATAGGAGTTAGTAAAGGTCTGCGATAAAATAATATTGATGTAATACATTGAAGTATTAGATCACATAGTCAATCATTTTCTATACATTTTAATTAAATTTAAGCATCCTTTATTAAGCCAAAATACCACTAAGTAAAGGCATATGATGTAGTCACCAGTAGCTCTCGAATATAACTGAAGTAAGATTGGGCATTGGGATCATTGGGGGAATTGTTATATAATACTACCTAATCCCAGCGGTGTCCCCTCGCTGTTCGTGACCCCGTCGAGATAGCCATAAATTCGTTATTTATCAGATTGAATTGGCAAGCTAACCTTACACAAATCCACCAGAATACACAAAAAAAAATTAAACAAAACCATGAAGGAGTTCAGTGACATACACAGATGTACATAAGAATTATGTCTATAAAGAAATCCAGTGGTGAATGTCTGTCGTATAAAACGAAGATAACCACGATAACATGCACATGTTTTGACATTTTCTGGTAAGAAAATACCAGTTCTTGGATTTTTTTGTCTATTTGTATGTTTGTGTTTCATAAAAATAGTATAACCTCTATAGCTTATACTATTTTTACAAACAATTGTTTTATGTTCATGTGCACAGTTGATATTTATAATTTAACATTATTTACATATATGAAAATATAGGTAGGTGATTTACATATACAGAGGGTTGGCAGCTGTGTTAGGGCTGTAAACATTTAGCAACAAGTTCCCTCTTTTGTAACCAAAGCAACTTATATAAATTGAAAAATATCCATTGACTTGAATATAACTTGCATTTTCCACCTACAGAACGAATGTGGTCATGAACTACACTGAAGTGGAGGGCAAAGTACGAGAAGCCACCTCGGATGAAGCCTGGGGTCCCACAGGACAACAGATGCAAGAACTAGCACTGGCTACCTTTACATACGAACACTTTCCTGAGGTTATGTCAATGCTGTGGCGGCGTATGCTACATGACAACAGGTCCCATTGGAGACGCACTTATAAGGTAATAAAATAAATAAATCAAGCAGTTGTCAACACATACACTAGGCATAGCAAGTAGTAGACATTAGAATGTCTTTTACTAATACTTAGAACAAACAATTCGCATGATTAGACGTATTTTCTAAAATGTGGATATACAATTGATACACATACTTGTAGTACACATTTTGTCTTACTCAAACATTTTAAATCAACCTCAAAATTGTTCTATATATTTTTTTTTATTAAAAAGTAGTTGGTACATACACACTTCTATATTTCTAATAGGTTGTTTACCACTCCAATTCCTTCATTACTAATTTTAAGAAGATTGTAATACTATTATGTCGAATTGATATTTCAATATAGACTTTGAATATCTAGGGCGTACAAAAGATTCACAATGGTCGAAGGGCATCCGCCGCCTCAGTGGGCCCCTCCACGAAATAATTGAATTTCTAAATGGTGTCTAAAGAAAAATTTTAAAATGATATTTTGTGGTATAGGGAAATATTCAAGATCATAATTTTCCACATATGTGGTAATATGATTGTAGTTTTATTGATATAATTGTCGATTTTTGATTCAATTTCTTGGATAGTTTTACGTACACAAAACTAATATTTCCCGTTGCGACATATTTATATGTAAAGGTATCAACGTTGGATGTTTTTATGAAACACTGATAAAAGAACATCCATAACCTATTACAAATTTTGCTAACTATGCAGCGCAGCATTACTCTGTGCTTGGTTAAAAAAATCAATTTTTCATGAAATAATATAAAACATTGTCGTTACATCTATATTTTTTTTCTAATTTACATAGTCAGTTAAACTTTTGGTAATAAAGCCATATTAAAAATTCATATCATTTCTGCTTCATACATGACAGCATAGCAGTGACTAAACTGCTATGCTTATATTATAATTAAATTGGTCTTAATTGTATGTTTTTTAAAATGTACCACAGCTCTGCTGTGTTGTTATGAATTAATTGTAAGTTAATGCCTGTTGCAGTGTCTCTTGCTCTTGAGTTATTTGGTGCGAAATGGATCAGAGCGAGTTGTAACATCAGCCCGAGAACACATTTATGACCTACGTTCCCTAGAAAATTACACTTTTGTTGATGATTTGGGCAAGGATCAGGTGAGAAATATTTTTCAGCAATTTATACCTATTGTGTCATTAGTTATTTTCTTACTATACAGCACAGTAAGATAATAACTAATGACACAATGGGTTTTTACTGTGCCTTGAAATTATATCAAAATTGAAGTTAATGTCTGCTTTTGATTTTATTATTTAGACCTTTTCAAATTCTCAGTATGTGTTCACACTCTTACTTTTTTGTTCATCCACAAGTAAAATTTTTTTTTGAGGTGCTGGTTGTTATGTATTATATTATATGGATACATTCCATTATGTAAAGGACCACACAATTCGAATGATGTTATAGTGAATGCTGTCGCTCTTTGATTTTTGCTGCTGTAATTATATTTAAAAAAAGTAAAGACTTTATAATATTATCATTGGCATTTTCCTTAATTAATTTAATTTATATTTCTAGGGTATTAATGTCAGGCACAAGGTTCGTGAGCTAATAGATTTCATACAAGATGATGAAAAGTTAAGAGAAGAAAGGAAAAAGGCAAAAAAGAATAAAGACAAATATATAGGTGAGTTTAGAACTTATACATAGATTTATATAAAAGGACATAGAACCTCAGCATGGTATGAGTATACTGAAATTAAGTTAATTTGCAAGTAAAATTCTTAGTAACAGAGTCTTACTTGTAATTCAAATTTTGTTGTAAAGTACTTTGATTAATGTATTCATAACATAAAGGTACATTTTGCATAAGCTTTCACGGGCAGTCCTAGGGAATTTTGAAAAGTGTAACATTTACGTATTTGTTGTAGATACAATGTGATAAAAATAAGTATTGTATTGTTGGCAGGTATGTCGTCTGAGGCGGTGGTGATGGGCTCTCGTGGGGGAAATATGGGAGGGATGGGAGGTGGTTGGGGCGAATACAGTGACCGCAGTACAGCTTGGGGTAAGCATTAATGGTTCCGGCGTAATCATGATTTATAGTAAAATTTATAGTGGGCCATATGTCTAAAGGAATTAGGCTGAGTAAGATTGAATTCAACTAAAATTTAATGCAAGATCGAATGTACGTTATGATCACCCACAACTTACCACACAATGGTGTGCAATAGGCATAATTTGTATAATATTAACCTTTTCTAGTTAAATGATGACAATATGTTGACATGGCAAGTTGCCTAGAAACTCTAGTAGCGATTATGCGGCCTCCACTAAAATATAGTTAATAGTTAATATGTATGATACTCATTTCCAGGTAGTTTTTTTTAATATTCACTTTCTAAAATCTACGATTTCTGTCCGAATTTACAAAAATGTACACTCGCGTTATTGATCATACAAAAAAAGTCTCGAGTGCAAAGGATAAAAACATTTTCCAGTAATTGGTTTGATGTTAGTCAATTATTTACTTCGGAAATTACGTTTATATTATTCTAGCCGAACTTAATGTTTTTCGGGTTGCATTTTCATTAATTTATGCAAATTGTTTTACTTATAGGAGACATACGTATAACACCCCCGTGGAATTTCGTAGAATCGTTCTTAGCTGACCACTACTCAGCAAAAGGAATATTCCTACCAAATTTCAAGTCTCTTGAGATATATATATACAGTCAAAGAATTATTACTTAATATGTGTACTCGGTAAAAGATTATTGTAATTATAGTTTAAAATACGATGAAAGAGTGCTAAAAAACTATGCTGCGTGTGAGAGTGAATTTGAAAATAATATGCCATGTGAAATTGTTTCTATAGATGACAACAAAGAAAGGAATGATGAGGAGGATTACGAGAGGGAGGACTCCGATGGAGATTATGGCCACAGGAAACCTCAGAAGTGAGATATTTTTGTATTTCTGAAAATTATACTTTATTTTTATAGGATTTAAATGGCAGACAAACTTACTTATATATTTTACCAGCACATTCTCACTCAAGAGGTTTAACATCTTACGCAACTTTAAAAGATCTCTAAAAAATTTGTATTGTTCCATTTTAACATGCTCTTATAATTTGTAAATTTTATTGTATATTGTCTTATTGACTTAAAAAAGTACTTGGTGCATTTAAAATTTGTTCGCTTTTTGGAATGTTTTTTTGAATCAAGCGTGAGCAAACAATGAACCCAGTTCCCCAAAATTTTAGATAATATAGCCTATTGTGTAATTTTGAGAAATTCAACAATGTCCTAAACATCAATAGCTAACAACTGTAAGTGTGCGAAAATACTCGACTGTCGCTTATAGAGGTATCATAATACCAGTCTCAGTTACGGAGGTCCACACACAAATATCTGCGGGTCCATGACTATCGAACCTCTTATCGAGTTTTGTACCTCTCCCTTAAAGAGGTTTTAGTGGCTAATAACTACAGGCTTCTCGCTTATCCAAGTTCGGACTATACATATATACATAGAAATGCAATAAATACATAGTTTTATGTATAAAAAACAAAACTTGTTTCTACCTTTGTCAGCTTTAGACTGAAACTATCCAAGCTAGATTATATGTATTAAAATTGATAGATTAGCATACACAAACCCTTATAATATTTTTTTACAAAATGTTAATTCGGCTGCTGTTGCACTCAAGGTTACTATTATAATTGATATATGTGAAAATTTTTGAAGATTTAAAAGTAATAATGATTTTGTTTAGGGAGAATGTGTACCGCGACGCTGAGGTGATTGCGGAGAGCCCCCCTCGCAGTGAAAGGCCGAGACCCGAACGAGAGACGAAGTCTCTCAGCATTAGCCTCCGGAGTCCTTCAAGGAACAAGCCCTCCACACCCGCCAAGAAGATTGACCTCGGTAAGAAACTAGTTAATAACCCCAATATCATCCAAGTAGTATGAATACTCGTGGCTGGTGTACCAATTCATGTGTAACGCAATAACTTTCTATCTAAAACTTCTTTACGCATGATTGACTTCTGGAGTAGGCGAAGGCGTTATAAAAGTGTAATGGGGTGAGGCGAGCGGAGGGCAAACATAATAAATTTAAATATTTGTATCATGTTGAGAAAATTATTTTGCGCCAAATAAAAAAAATGATGTTCAATACAATCGAGATATATGTAGAAAAGGGTTGCCAACTTAGGAGATATTTATTATTGCAGAAGATGCACGGGTTATGAAGGAAAACACGTGAGTGGAGACTTTAATACAATAATATAATATACAGATGTACAGCATAAAATAAATATGTCTGGCCTAGTCTTTTATATGACTGCAAAAATGGATCCTTAATAAACAAAAGAGTCAACAGCTCCAGGCTCCAGTCTTGGATCCAGTTTGTCTCAAATGCTGGGGTACTCAAACAAGCCCTAACTAGCTGCCTGCTTATTATTACTGTCATGCGGAGAAAGGTTGTCTTTTTTGGATGTTCAAAGAGGATCTCTCTTTGTAAACGTATCAATCTTTGAGGGCAGGGTGTTCAGAAATGGAACCAACTGAAGTGGTAATGGATGTACCATATGTATACCGGATTGAGCCAAACTTTTTTACGTACAAATAAAAAATATAGTGCAGGAAAAAAGTTTTTAGACCAAATGACTGCTTCACTACACTTCGAAGTAGGAAGTCGATGATGATAATGTTAGTATTAATTTCTTATCGGCTTGAAGGATCCTCTGTACTGTACTTAAGCAAGCTTGATACAATATATGTTTTTTTAAAATATGTATTAAGATACGTAATGCGTTGTTCGAACTTCGTTCCTACCATGTAAGGTGTCGTAAAGTTTTATAAGATTCCCCCCCGCAAATTTCAACGTCCACTAAAGATTGGTACCGATGACTTATTTCAGGTGCAGCTGCGTCTTACGGCAAAGTACCCCCTTCCACTCCCACGATAGCTTCTACTAATAAGTCGCAGGAGCTACTGGATGACTTATTTAAGACCTGTCCAGTACCATCCACCACAGAGTCGGTTGGTGGTACCGCCCTATTGGAAGACGACTTTGATCCTAGGTATGTACGATAATAGTGACCCCTCCTTATAATGACGACGCGACGTATATATCTGATTATAATTTATATATTCTATTTACAGTCATATTTATGTATGAATTTATTTAATGTATTTATTATTCTCACTACCTACCTTTAAACTTCTAAGTTTCCTTTCTTAATGTATAATGTAATAATTGTGGGGTTGAAAGACACCTTGATGGGTTTATGCATTAATTTGAGCATATTCGCTTTTTATGTTGAATGGGTCTTTTTATTCTATATAATAATGTGCACTAAAAGGCCAATGTACAAAAATGACTTCTTTTTAGTCAAAATTAAAAATAAGTCATTTTTGAACATTGACCTTCATTCAGTGGACCTAGGATATAATTAAAATCAAAAGTAAAAATATTCTTTATTGAAGCAAGCTAGATTTTTTGAATGATCCTATTTTTATTGTTGAAATAACCTTCGACATTATAACAGTAATGTGTGGAGGTAGATCAGATACAGTTTATATTTTCTTAAAAATAGGTTGTTATTCAACCTGGCATATGTTTTAAACAGGTTAAATAACCAATTTTTTTCCTGCCAGAAATTGAACTTGGGACTTTTGCTAGCAGAGTGAGCACTTTCATTATTGCAAATGTTAAAAGATTGACATTGAAAACTGAAGTTGTAACACATCACATAAGATACTTTGTTACACATATCTACGGAAACAGCAAATTCCCAAGTGCATATCGAATTTAGCCGTAGCTAGACATATGCTTGTCTATAAAAATATGAAACATTAATTTTCAGAGCTGGTGAGCCAAAAGCTGCGGTGACAAAGACCGAGGCTGAGTTTGGAGACTTTGCCAATGCTTTTGGAGCTCCCACAGAGTCCACTGGCAGTGGATTTGCAGATTTCACTAGCGCCTTCGACAATAACAATAGCATCATCACACAGCCTGGTATGTGATAATTTCTTGAGGATCAATTTATAGAAGTAAATAATAAAAATAAAATTTTGTTTAGTTATTTTTTTCTCAAAAGGTGCTGAATCAAAAATAATTGAAGAAATAAAAAATAAGTTACTATTTGGTTTATAATGAAGAAAATATATCATGCATTCGTTCACTGATACATTCATTCGTTCATTCTGTTTAGACTGTTATCTTAACTAGTAGTGAGTACTAGTAACTTATTAATCTCCCCTAAACATACTCAAAAACCCATGCCAGAAGTTTTAGAGTAGGTTTCAGGCTGGAGCTGTTAAAGTCTTCTGGTTGCGGATAGGCCACTCCCAGCAGACTCATTCATGTCCTAGCTAAGCCATTGCATTCGCACAATAGGTGCCTTATTGTCTCCTCTTCCTCATTGCAGGCTCTGCAAGTAGAGTCTTCCGCAATGCCCATGGTTTTTAACACAGCCTTTGTACTGTAGTGGAATACTAGTAACTTAGGTGTATATAATTAATCAACCCAGCCTGAAGCGGGGGATCTTTCAGGTATGATTTTAAGTTTGTATATTAGAAGAGTTACTTTCTTCATCTTTTACGTAATCATTTCTTCATCATATTTCTTTACAATGCTATTGCTTTACATATTGCAAATATATTCCCGTTTCTAATTTTTTATTGTTAAAGAGCGCAAATCGTTTATAAATGATAACAAGAAATCGATAGTCTATATGTGTTAATACTGTCCACTCAAACAAACGCAGTACCACCATAAGGAAAGAGTGAGACAAATGTATGACATTCTTTTACTTTTCGCCAGTTTATACGGCCACATATGTCGTTTAGTCGGCTCATGTAGGCGCAACGATGTTCCGATGACTCATTATCTGATTTCCATACAAAAGGACTAGGGTCCCATGGTAGCCCCCTGCGAACCACCTGTAATTTTTTTATATTCAGGGCCTAAAAGTTTAATAAATTATGATGGAGTAATTACATATGTAGACTATTGCTAATATAGTCGCCTGATCGAATCCGGTGCTGGTACCTCAAAACTTATTATAATACTTTCATGCTTAATTGTCATTGTACTTTATTATGAAGGGAAACATGGTGATGTTACTTAGTGGGTAAACTAAACTCTTGCTACTATGAATGAAAAGATCTTTGCCTAAGTGTGGGATTTTATTTTTATTATATTATAGTGTTATTTTTTAATTTAATTAAGCCTTTCTTTAGTTTCAGCTGCTCCAGCGTCTAATTTAGATCTTCTAAGTGAGCTGAGTGCTCCACCGACCTCACCCCCAACTTCCTTAGGATTCGACTTGGATTCACTTTCTGAACAGTTTGCTTCAGCAAGTGTTACACCCACATTACAGCCAACGGGTGAGTGTTTCTTTATTTTTCTTTAATGTATCAACTGAAAACTTCTTTAAAAAGTTAAATTTAGAGTATATAATTTTTGTTGGAGTTGACCAATAAATGCACAACATAAAATACATATTAACCTTGACAGTAAATTCAGAGCTAGGATTTCAAAAATTACAACAAATTTAGTATTTTGATTTCAACTTTGACAAGTTATTAAAATTTGGCAGAAGTTGTGAATATTATTGAAAAAAAAACATTATTAGTTACTTCATTTTAGTATCAGTTATAGTATACGTTCATGAATTATTAGTAGTAAATATAAGTAAATAATATTATCGTTTTTCAATATTTTTTCCTTTGTTTGTTCTTTCATCAGTTTTTTTTATGGTTTTGTTTAGATGAATAATTTTCTTCTTCAGTTATTTTTTTAGCTAAGGAGTCCCAAACTCAACCAATCATGCGTTTTTTGATCTTCTATCTTAATTTCATATGTATACATGCCTTATTAATTTAATTATTCTAGTTTTCCAAATACTATGTTACCTCCGTATTTAAATAAATAAAACGTGAGAATCCTGGAAGTATCGACCAAACACCAGGTTCTATAGATATAGAAAGCTATATTGGAAATACGTTGACAATATTTTATTTGGGATCCATAATATCTTTGCTGGAATGCAAATAGGTAACCTGCAAATCCAAAAATGTTCATATGAACAAAAGAACTTCATGAAAGCGAAAAAAGTATAACTTTCGTGTTCAACGACTAGAGGTATAGTTTCTGTACACTATATTAATATTTTTTTGGAAATCAAGCTTTAGCAGCATTACCCTAAAGTTTTCTCTATTCAATATTCTGCAGTTTACTACATGTTTGTTTTCAACATCAATATCAAACATCGAGTTTAATTTGGGCTATTATATTTAGTTTTATTACAGACTTTATTATGATTTTCATATTGCTTTCGATACAGTTTTTAATTTCTATAAATTCGTTAAGAAGTTATACTATCTCTGTGCTATTTTAAGCCTTGGTTTTATGTATTTTCTTATAAATTTCTGTAAATGCTTGTTTTTTTTATATATTTATTGAAACATTATATCAATATATATTTTAATATCCGCGAAAACCATTGACCAAATCATGCGACTTGTTTACTTATATAGAAATAAATATAGTCATACATCAAAACAAATGAGTTTTAATACTCTCAACTGTATTCACAGCTTAGACAATATATTTATATAGTTTTTGGTGATAATAACCATTTTAATGGAGGTTATTTAGAGGTTTACTAGCCTGTTGTTATATAAATAATTATACGGAAAACTATTGTTTTGTATATAAGGACTACTTAGTTTTAAATGTAGTGTGTAGAAATCGTTGTTGTTTGATCATTTACTTTTGGGCACATTTAGGAATTCTTTATTTACAGGAGATGAAGAGCTGCATAAAAGCAAGCATACTCCAACCCATCTGCATCTACTCAACAATGTCAAAAAATTCATTGACATGCTGCAAGCAGTCGACCGCATCAAATCCCAAGCAGATGTCTTGAACGTGTTGAGCTGCTTCGATAGAGTCAAGAAGTACCTTCCTGGACCTCTGACTGTTCAGAAATTATTAGATGAAGAACCTAAAATATTCAACAACAAACTGATTGATATTTACACAGAATTGTTGGGTTGTGTTGTAAGAGTTCTAATACCTCACTGGCCATCTTTTAAAGACGAAGTAACCTACCTGTTCACAGTCGAAGAAAGTTTCACAACTAGTCATGAAATATTGGTTAACTTGTGTGGGTTTCTGAAGGAAGACAAAAATAATGTTGTTATAGGGGCACTCGCTTCGATTGCTTTAAAATATATGAAAAGCGATGCGGTTTTAGCGTCCGTTATAGATTGTAGTACTAACTTGTTGGAGGGAAATCAAAAATTCGAACTGCAAGTTGAGTGGGAAAATTACATCCAACTCCTAGCAACATTACCAGAAAGGATTGCTAATAAACTTAAAATAAAAACCCCAACAGACTTTTCCTATGACAATTATTCGTATTTACTGATTTTCCATATAGTTCGCAGCATAGATTTCATGTCTGAATGCAGTTTTCGCCAAAGCACACAATTCGACTTGACGTACTTGTCACTTTTGGTATCCAAATTCGTGACGAATTACAGCCTGAGTGACTCCAAAGGCATATACAAATTGGTCGATATCTTAATAGCTTGGACTGACAACAACAACGCCGATTCTTGTAAATTCGTGCGACGAAAACTGATACAAACTTTGTTGAATCGATTGAGTCGACAAGCGATCGATAAACTATCGCTCGTTATATTGAAAAGGAGTCCCATAAACTACCGAAACAGGGATCAATCTATCAAATATATACTGGGCAATAACATCGATTCCAGCAAAGATTGGCACGAAATATTGACATTCCGTATCCCATTCTACGTTCACCCTAAAGATTTTAGGGAGACAACAATCCCAGAAAATTTAATATACTACGTGTCGACATGCAAAAATTCACACGACACATTAACAGAATTGGTATTGAGATTGGCAAAGACTTGGGCTGACGTACATTTGAATAACGTTGCCAACATTGATCATCATATGCATACGTCAATCCTGCTCGTTTTGGCCGTGAAGTATAGGGTAGTAATTTGGAGACAACGCCAAAGTAATTGGGATTTGACTGACATAAAGAACATATTATTCAGGGGTATGTCTAAGCATTTAGATGTCATCTCAAAGGAATTCAGATGTGTGGGCATGGCAACTATAGAAATATTGCTTAAAATGCTGGTAGATGTAGACGATTCAGACAAAACTGCTGTCGAATGCTTAAATTTCAAGTTTGACGAATTAGGCCAACTGTGCATAGAGATATATGAAATTTTGAAAAGTATGACACAAAAATGCCTTATTGACGATAAACTAAAGAAACCAAATATCAACGTACGAATAATAAATGTGAAGGAAACGTTGGATGAAATTGCAGAAAGAATATCCGGTGGTATTGAAAAACCTATCCAAAATACAATTGTAACGTGTGCAGTGAAAGGACCTGAACAAACAAAAGAAATTGTAAAGTCGATAATATCAGCCAAACTTGATGCTTTAGGAAAGTGCGGACAAAATCAAGAAGAATTGGATTCTGACGACGATTTAGAACCTTATGATATGAGCAATGACGTCACAGTACAGTCTAAGAAAACCCCACATTACGTAAGAGATCTTTTGGAAATCATAAATGAAGGTAAAGATGCCGAATCTTTCGAAGCTGCTGTGACTGGTGCCGAGGAATTGATTAAGAAACAACTTGTAAATGAAGATAAAAAATTGGCGATTGAACTGTTGGATCTATTTCTTCACTTAAACGAAAAATTCCATGTGGAAAAATTCTATAAGATAAAATTCACCATCTGTGTGGCGATAGTGTGTAGTCAACCGACCGTATGTGCTGAATATCTTTGCAAAGAGATCCACGCAGATGTTGGAAGGTATTCTATAGCAGCGAAAATATTTATGCTCGAAGTTTTATCTGAAGCTGCGGAAAAAATAGCCGATTTACAAAGGAAAGATGAGGAGGAAGAACCAGAACCGGTTAGCTTGGGCAAGGAAAATCAACGTGAAGAGGTACTTAGGCAGCGCCTATTTATGAAGACTAAATATTATCACGCCAAACGTCCGCATCCTTTTTCCCAGGCAAGGAAAAATCAGTTTGCGGCTGTTTCTGACCACTTCTTCTATCCTTTGATAAATGGATTTGGCTATCGGCAGTTGACATTGAGCCATCATAACATGAAACAAGACATTGATAATTTATTGTTGCTGCGATATCTTTCTACTGTTGGAACTGTAATTATGGCATCGAAGAATTGTCCAAAATGTCCTGCCTATTGCCGGGAGATATTACAGATGGTTCTATATTTGAGATTTACACCAGATCCTAAGATCCAAATGTGCGTGATATCGATCACAGCATCGATAGTTTTGGCGTTACCTGAGTCGTTGTTAAAGGGTGAATTTTATGCTGTTATCATGGAGATATCTTCTTGGTTAGTGGATTGCTTGACGAATGTTGATCTAACGCATCGACTAGGCGGACCGAAATCTGAAGCTGCTCTCTTTGCGGGAGAAGTATTACATTTAATAGAAACTACTGTGGAGGAGTAAATTGCTTTTATGCGATTAATTCTGTTTGGCTATGTATGGAACGATAATACTTTCAAATATATAAGTTTAATCTAGAGCTCTAATTCAAGATATCGATAAGACCGTGAGAGGAACGGCCTACACACACACACACACACACACACATACACACACACACACACACACACATACACACACACATATATATATATATATATATATATATATATATATATATATATATATTCTGTAAAAATAAGAAAAAAAACGCCTCAATCGTTTGAAAATTGACAAATCAATTTTGCCTTAATTTAAAATTTTAAAATATTATTTAGAAGTTACCAAACGCCCAGAAGACAATATTTTATTTATTCTTTGTATACAGTCGGTGTGGCCGTTCTTGCGCACATGATCTCGAATATCACAGTTACAAGTAATTTCAAAAAGGATAAAAAGTGGTATGTCATGAAATTCGGTAAAAGTAACAGTATGGTTGGGTCAAAATTTGCAATCAAATATATATTACAATTGATGTAGCCGGGTATGTATAAGAAAACTACCCCACTTTTTATTCTATTTGCACTTAGGGACTGTTTTAGTGCCAAAAGAAAATTATTCTTTCGAAATTTTTAGTGTTTAATATTTAATATTTCTTCTCTCATGAAAAGATATTTTCTCCTGAGCTTATGGAAAGTATTGTTTTGCGTATTCTACCTTAATTGTACTATTAAAAAAACAAAAATGTGTTGCACATAATTGTTAGTTTAAATGAATGATTGCTTAAAGGCTGAATTATTTTTATTTGTTGAACGTTTCCAAACTTTAAATATAAAATACTGATTGGGCATAGTACTTGTACAAACCTGGCTATACCGTACAGTGGAAACTCGTTTTTATGGCCCTACGTATCAAAAAATTACGCGTGATCCGAACAAGGGGCAACAAAAGACTCCCAATTCTTTAGAACGTAAATCTGAAACAGAGTCATCGGCACATCACGTGCAAGCTGTTGTGCTTTGATGGGACGATTTAGCGACATACGCGGCTATACAAATGTACGAAAAGGAATACAGTGTCGCAAATTTGTCTCGCTTTTTCCTTACGCCGGTACAACTTTTGTTTGAGTGAGAGAAATAACACGTATCTACACAGTGGTCTTTGTTATCAAAAGCAATATTTTTGAACGATTAGCACTTTCGACAATAAAAAAGAAACTGGAAAAGTATTCTGTATAATGCTTTTATGATAACATAAAAATATGAAGAAAGTAGCTTCTCAGTCTCTAGTTGAAAGATATACACGCCGGACTTTAAATCCTCAGCTTAGCTGCTGCTGGCTAGGTTAAACGGATTAATTGTTGTCGTTCGACATCCGGATAATCGAAAAAAAGCGGGTTTTGTGGACAAAAAAGTGTTCGACAATATTATATAATATATCAATATTTCCAAAAAACTTCGCGAGACCATATAACTATTGTAGTTACGTCACTATAACCACTTTTTTTACATTTAACAAATTGATAGAAATGCCGATCAAAATCAGACCGTGTTATCCATAGCATTTATAATTTTTTATCCAAATATAAATAATTTAATATTCAAGACTGTCTCAATACCTGATGATTACTTTTTGAATTATTGAAATCGGATATTCCATTCAAAAGATATCATGAATTTAAAATTAAAATACATGCCGGCGGTGGCCGCCACGCAGCGCACCGAATAACTAACTCGACGAAGGAGGGGCAGTGCGGGAGAAGGGGGTGCACCATTATGAACTAGTTAGCCGGTCGGCTCCTTACGCAGTGGACGCAAGCGACATTGAATATTTCGAGTTTTTTTAATACATGTACAGGGAGGCTGTAAGATAAGCATACAATTTTTTTTAATTTAATGATTCATGGTCGTTTTAATTATCATGCTTATAACTTAAATATCTGTACCTATTTATGTCTACCCGTGCAAAGCCGGGACGGGGCGCTAGTCACGAAATAAAATAATACTAATATAGTCACGATATAAAAGTTTAATCTGATCTAGCATATTTGGTAATTCTTATTTGACGATTGCCAGTTTATCTCTTCATTGTTTGTGCCGACACGTTTGTGTGCTTAAATTCTACTTGTAGGTATTTAATATACAATATAATTAGTAGCAGTTGGTTGTCCGGATAATCGAGTTTCTACTGTACTTAGTTAGGAATATAATAGCATTACCTTCTCTCAATGAATACCACTATTCTTTTTTAAGTTTTCGCGTATTTATTTAGACTTTTAAATTCGCAATGTATTCATGTTTTGTGAATCCATGTAAAGTTTAATAGTATGTATGTGAAACGATAGTTAGATTAAACTATAGGAAATTTTATTATTATATCTAATATTCGCTCGTATCTAAGTATATCGCCATTTAAATAGGGCAATTATTACATAAGAAAGTACTATTCTATGTACTAAGTATATCTCTTGACGTATGTGATTTTTGATTCGTCTAGCCGTATAAAGCTCTTCAAATGTCATCTTCTACAGATGTAGATGTTCGATGTATCGTTCAATCTTTTATGAATAAAAATATATGGAATATTTAAGATTTTTATATCGAATGTTTTGTTGTGCGAAATAGTAAACGATTTTTAATTTTACTTATCAATCTGCTATTCATTATGTAAAATCGATGGCGGATTTATGTTATAATACTGGATGGACGCCATTTTCTAATTTTTTTTTTCAAAGTGACACTTGGAATTTATAGAAAATAAAAATAAAAGAGTTGTTTGATGCATTTTATATAATCTAATTTACATTTTTTATCCAGTGGCTAGCTTGTTACGTTGAGAGTCTGGAAATCAAATGTAATCTTTTTTGATAGAGGTAGTTGACATTTGATTACATTTTAGTTTAGTTTAAACGGATACACCAATATCTGTAAAATCATTGTCCTGGTTTTCCTATATTTATGACGAAGGAAGGAAAGGCTCACTAGGCATGATGGAAGTTTTTTTTTTCTGAAAGTGATATGATACATACGATAAAATTAAATGTGTACGCATCACATTGGCAAATGGTTTTATCAATATTTAATAGCCAATTAATTTTGTATCAATCAACTGCCCGTATATGTCAGCGCAGTCTTTTCGGAGTCAATAAAATGCTCCATACAGGAGTTTGACCACTTTCATATATCAACAATTTTACAAACTTAAAACTCTGTTATCGCAGTCCGATAATAAATATCCAAAATAACAAAGTATCGTAATAATATCATGATTAAGCCATGGCAACATAAGAACAAATATCAAAATGATTTTAGAAACCATTGCATCCAGTAAAATGACTTCACGATTAAAAAATATATTCAAATAATTATTCGTCACGTGTTTTTAAAATCAAACCCGTCATATAATAAGGTTATGTTGCCGCAGTCTTCTTCCAAATGAATACGTTGACACTCACGGAAATAATTGGTATTAAAGTTGTGTCGTTATGTTATGAAAATAGTACTTTGGCATTTTTATTGCTTTTATTAACTTTAACAATCTACTATATACTGCACGCCCATCATAATAGTTTTAACCACAGAAAAAATATTTAAACTGTATTTCGCGGTCAGTATTACTTCAATATACAAATAAAATAATAGTTATTTTGTGATAACGTCAATATTGATCGTCTGTTTATTACCGATGTGTAAAGATCTAATAAAGATCTGTTGTAATTTAGTAAATTGCAATGGTACCATTTCAAAAATCAAAGCTCTTGAAATGTTAGACGTTGGCTCCTGTCCTAGTGAATATTACTGTCTAATTTGTAACTAACCGTCTGTCTCGATAACTTTTATGACGATAATCCTGACCATGTTGCATTTAACCTTAGTTAACGTATAATTGTTACTTAAGAGTACTTATGTCTTATCATGTGTAAAAGTAAATGTTTACGTGTTTTTATCTGTAAAACCCACCGCGATGCGATTTGAAAATAAAGATTTTTTTGGTGTCAAATATATTTCATTTTAACGTATTTCTTCGTTTACAAATATTTTAAATAACACTATTTATGGCTTCATATAAATTTGCGTAGTAGATGTGTAGTTGGAATTATCCTTTTTAAATGAGCCATGTCTCGTGTTGGTTAATTTTAATTCGGCTAATGTCCTTTGGGGTAAATGACTGACTCAAATAATACCGACTTTATCCTCTTTTCAAAATTTTTTTCCTAATATCGTTCCTTCGTTAAAAATTCAATAGTTGAATTAAGTACCAAGACAACTAAGTTAGCCGTATTAAAACAAAATGTCAGAATATAAAGAAACAGAACAAAGTTTTCAGTTGATAATTAAAGAAAATTAAGTATGTATCAAAATATAGCTCTTATATATTTCAAGACTTTTTGTTATTTTCTTTACCTTTTTTTAAACAGGTCTCCAACCGACACCCATAGGTCTTCTACAACCAATGTCTACAATTCAACAGCAATCACAGCAGCCGTCTAACAATAATCAACCCAAACCGTCAACAAAATTGGGTTCCACATGGGCTGACACCACAGGCGCTATCAACATCGACGTGGACAATCTGTTAGCTCCAAGGTCGCCTAAAGCTGGCCCCGCACCATCCATTAACCAGCTAAAATCTAGTCCAAACAGCCCAGCGCATAAACCAATGCCAACTGGTTTAACGCCGATGAACTGGCAAACGCCAATGAATAACAATTTCCAACCGAACTTCCAGGCTCTAAATAACAACCGACCTTTTGTGAATCAAGATAATTTGCTGCAATGATATTTGTATTTGGCAGATGTTTGCCAAAGCGGTTAAGATGGTTGTAGGGCGATGGGGACATAGGTGTGAGATAAGGACGTAGGGTTAGGGTTTGCATGGCCAAGTCCATAAAGTTTTGATGTTTACGTACATCTAAATTTCGGGAATTTTGAAATGATTTTTAACTAAATACAGTAACACATGTTTTTGAGACCATAACATCGATATTTTAAATAGTATTAAAACAATAGACGTTGGTGTCGATTCTTTACATGACAGTAATCTCATAGAGACAAAATTTTAAAGAATGCAAAATCAGCGAAAGATTTTTACTTAAAGACCTCTATTTGTAATAAAGTTGAATATTTTTTTTATGTATATCTACATGAAAACAAGTTCAAAATTGCTTTCAATTTAATTTTCAAATAAAGCGAAAATCGTTTTTCAATGATATTGAAACCATTTTAAGGACACTGAAGTTTGACGTAAAATTAATGCTACTGACAGTAGTTTACAAATATGCAATTATTGGTCTGATTGTAAAATTGTATTATTTAAATGAGCTATTTAAACTCGGAATAAGTATTTAATTATATACCGATATAAATACATGCAAAACATTCCATTTGTGAAAAAAAAATATATATTTTTATTTGGTCCCTATCGCCCTTAAGCCTCGTATCACTTTTATTGAGGTGGGTTTCATTATTAGTGTTTTATACGATTTTGATATTAAAATAAATGTGAGAGTCGTTTTATGGACCCACCGTGTTAATGTACAGAGGTGCATATCAGCGTATATCACAACATGATATTATGGTGTTACTAATTCTAAACACGACTCGTCGCTGTCTATGATTAGGCTCTAAATGGCTAGAATCCAGGGCCGTATAACAAGGTATTAAATAATGTCTATGAATTTTCATTCATCTCATATACTTTTGCACTAAGGTCTTATTTTGTTTTTACAAATATCACAACGGGCTTTTACAGTGATTTACAATGCTAATACAGTTTGCTGAAGCTTATAAACAAGTAACACATATTCGTGCGATATTTGCATATACATAAAAACCTAAATATCAATAAGTTACGCGTGATCCGCCCGTCTGATTAATTTCTATGGAAATTTGTTTTTATGATTACAAAAAATATGAAGAGATTGACTTTTCTAATGCTCAAGTTATTAAATTAAAACTCGCACTTGGGGGCTTTCAAATCTTCCGCTTCGGGCCGGCTATATTAATCAAATTTGCTTGTGATATTTCGGCCAATGATATTTCATTTTCACATATTCATGGTCCTATGTACAAACACGACATAAATACGATTACATTCACATTAAATAAGACATTAAAATCAGTAATGGTGCATTTTGGTGACAGTTTTACATCATTTTCACAGATGAGATAGACAATAAACTCAAAATTACTTTTTTTTTAAATCTTTAATAGAATGTTGAAATATCAATAGTCATTAAAATCATTACTTCCTCACAACTATAAGGTGCTACATAAATGGCATAGACAATTACTAGTTGTTTTTGGAATTGCGCTATTTAAATGGTTTTATGTATAAGTAACTTAGTGAAGCGAAGGAGATTTATAATTTTATTTCGTATAAATTTGAAAAATATAAATTTTATTACATCTTCTATTGGAAATAAAAGTATAAAACTAGCGTTTTTATTTTATTGAATTGTGTTTATTAATGTTTTTTGTAAACTTAAAAGAGTATGGTTTTAGCTCAAAATACATTCCGCGCGATTTTGGTCTAGCACTGGAAAACTAATTATGAATTACAATATTCTAATACTTATCTTTAATACTGAATGAATAATTGATTTTATATTATAGGATTTCTAATACATTTAAATATAAGAATCTTCACACTAACTTCACAACGTTTGATAACTATTTAAATTTTAATATCATCATCTCAGATAAGATATTATGAATATCGAGTGCCGCTAAGTATAATGGGTTTAAATATCTATATAATTAAAAAAAACTACATTTTACTTCAGTCGTGTAAGTTTTTTGTTTTTATTATATTCGCCGTCCGTTCACCTAGCCCGATCACATTTCTCGTAATGTTCTCGTTACGTATTCACCAGCTTACTCCCCTAGTCAAGTATGCGTAAAGAAGTTTTACTTTAAAAACGATAACGATTGGTTGATAAATGATGACATATCATCATCAAAATTACAATAACATCGAAATGTCTAAAATGCAAGTGGACCGTTTATACGTAGGGGCCATCTATATATTCTTTATCACAATAAAATTACATTATACGACAAATATATTGTCATTATTGAAAAAAATCCCAAATACAATCGGCGAAAAATTAAAGAATGAGAAACATTTATAATAACCTGAACTTAGTATTATATTACAAAACAAGATTTTATGTATAATTTGATTTATTTAAACAAGGTAAGTTGTAGTTCAATTTATTTAAATAATAATTGAATTAAAACTACGCGGTCTCGTAACATAAAATCTATTTATTTCAAACATCTATACCTATATTAAATTGGAAACATTTTCCAATTCTTTCAAAATAGGCTAGTTTTAAATAAATAAATAAAATATCTTGTATTTATATAATATATCTTGCAATTTTTTTTACACAATGACATAATTCATATATTTTAACAAATATATTCAATTGTTTGGAAAATATTGTGTAATCGATTTTATATTTATTAAATTTCTAATAACAAGACCGATTGGATTAAAGCTTACCTTACAGTTAAATCCATAAGGTTTTATCATAATGACCAGGGCCGGATTTAGGGGTGTGGAAGCCCGGGGACAAAAAGGCGAGAGGAGGCACCCCTTGGCCACAAATTATTTGAGAAATATGATTACCATTTTTTTAGTTGAGTTTTTAATGTGTCAGTGTATTGTGAATGCAAGTAGTAGATTTTTTTAAACCCTGAGAAATACCAGTTACAGATAGTTCGTGGTAATCATGTTCTTGAATTTAAACTTATACTCTCTCCCTTGAGATTCCCAAATGTAAGTCATTGCTTTATTTTGTTTGTAAAATGCAATCTTCCCATTTGATTCAGTGAAACAAAATTTCAATACTCCATATTGCCATTTTTTTTAAATAGTTTCGAAGTCTCTATTGTGGGGGCCCCGGATGTCCTCCCCTAAATCCGGCCCTGATAATGACATAGAATCAATGCATTATTCCCCATTCTTGATATAATGTGTATAAAGCAGGTTGTAGACGCGTAGATGTTGTAATAATTGTAATATTAGCGATAAAAATATTTTTATACCCGTTTCGATCATCCTAGCGAACTTAAAGATTAGTGTCAAAATCTAGTGTTATATTGTTGTAAGTGTTATATGTAATGTTAATTAGTCGTCGGTGGGAATGAGCGATTGGAGGCAAAACAGAGGCTATAACTTGCTATTTTTTTAATATAGTTTCATATAAATTTCATAAAAATCAATCAATGTCTATTTTCATTAAAATCAATGCGATTGTTCTCCTAATATTACCTTATTGTCATTAGTAAAAAAGTTAAAACTAATCCAATGGTTCCAAATGGGTGGTAGATTCACTACTTACTTAAGACTTAAAGATGCTAGTAGCCTTTAAGTTAAATAAATATTATTTTGACTTCACCGAGAACTTTTTATCATTAAAGATACAACTCGTCGAAAATAAATCGAAATTTATACTGGCATTTTATTCAACACTTGGTAATAATACAGATAGATGTGATAGTTAACTGACGTCAACGTGGCGTCAAACTTGAATAATGCCAAATTATTTTAACATTTAACTTAAATATCAAATTACTCATAATATATTAGATTTTTCATCTTCTTATTTACAGTATTTATTTGTAAAACTCAATCTAACTTTAAAAAAATGTTATTCTCCCATAAAAAAAAACAAAATATATTGTTAACATGCTGAAACTCGAAAGATGCAGACCATCTTCACTGTGCATATAATCTCTGCACCCAGTTTTATTCACCAGTGTGCCATATTTACTCAGTTTAAAGACGTACCTCAAATTTAGAGAGGATTTATAGAAAAAAATAAATTTTGTTACCTTCCCATCGTCAGATGAACCCAAAATTTTATTTCGATGTTCTTTGTAAAAATGTGCGTCTAGTAATCCGAAAAAAATAGTAACTACGAATTCTTATGGATTTATACGTAGCATTTTCATGTAGAATCTCGTAGTCTCTTGAGGATTTTCAGGAAGTGTCTGATGGCAGAATCCAGTCCATAAGTGTCTGCTCAGTCGCTCGTTTCTACACGTCACGTTAACACTTGTTATATAGGAACGGTACAGGTGGCACTAGAAATTTGGTAATATGTAGGGTATTTAAAAAAATGTTATTGTACTTAATAATGTGTAAAAGTATTTTTCTATTTATGAATTTTTTTTGTCCAATGTTTTAATTTGTTTTCTTATGAAACTTATTTTTTTTATCCGAATAGTAACGATGTTCGGTTAATCGTTGAGTCGGATTCTATCGTATTCGGAATAATTATTTTGTATTCAATAATCTTATGTTGTGAAATAGGCAGCTTCTTTTACATAGTACAGTCTTTATCTAATATAATATGTGTTCAACGTAAAACGATTTATTTAGTTATTATTATTGTATGTTTAACAATATCAGAACAAATTTTTAACTAAAAATTTGGTAAAACAGGTTTTCTCTTGTATAAAACTGTTAAAAGGGCCACAATGTGGCAATAATTGATGAGGCACAATTAGATGCGGTATATTCGCGAAGCTGCGGACTTCCATGTATTTAAATGATGTATGAAACCATAAGAGCAAACAACATTTTTTTTTCTAATATCTCTCTTTCAAGGTTATTTGAAAGATTATCAATTCTGCAATACACCAAACAAGGATAAAACGAGACGCCAAGGAGTGAAATATGACTCGAGTCTATCTTTATTCGAGTTTGGTGTGAAACATGCATAGCGATACTCGAAACCGACATGTGGCGTGGCGATACGTCGCCACGGCGTGCTCGAAAATAATTTGGATGTTTCACATATACCAGGCGTCACGTGACGGCTCCTCCTTTTGTTTTATTTGTGGACTAATATTTATATAAACACTTGATTTAACTGTATCTTATTTATAAAGGCTCTACAATGTTTCAAATATATTTGATGCAGACTGTACTTATATGGAATATATTTAGATTAAAGCGTTTTTTAACAAAATGTCGTAGCACATAGTAATTTAAGCGTTTACTTTAGTTCAAAACAAAGATGAAGGGTCAAGCTATGGGCATCCACTTTACTTATAATTCTTAATGTAAAATTGAATTAGTTTGCCGTATTATTTTAGTTGTTACATTTACCCAAGTTAAGTTTTTTGTCCATATAATGTGAATGGATTAAAACATCACGACCGGGACCAAGAGTTTAGGGAGTTATGACGGCGGTCTTTCGTGCTCATCGACTTATAAATGTAGCGTTTACAAAAAAGACTATTTCATAAATATCACATGTAAATTGTTTAATATCACATGCAACAGATTTCAACCTATTCGAAATAATATATGAATTTTGAAAAATAAAATGTTTCTCGTTATCGCCTTTCATGAAAAATCCGCTTTTATAATTCCGTAACCATTACATATCGTAGCATTTAGTTCCGTTTACCGCCAAACAGGACTTTGAATATAATTTTTTGGCCCAATTATTTATAAAACAATATTATTAATTATTTTCCCAGCATTGAATCATAAAATATTCCAGCCGTGGGATAGTTGTAAGTTGTAATGTGAAATTGCATATTCGTTGTGAAAACCATTCCCATTATAAAGGACCAATAAAAATTTTCAGCTCAGTTTTTTCATAAAGTTATTATTTCTATTGAGTCATATAATTTCAAACATTTTTTTTTCACTAGCAAAAATGTTCATTAATTTTTTTTTTATATACGACACGTGATACCCCGCCCGATGTTACTGGGTATGTACCACCGTTGGTACAAGCCGTCCCATGGGACAGTGATCCATGTTACCACTGGTGATACATGCCGGCGGATACGTTTTAACAAATAATGAAACGTATCCCTTTGAAATTATGTGGCTCATTAATTATGTACTTTTGCTGTAGTTATTCCGCTTGCGCTCAAAAAAAAATTGGGTTCACTTAGATTATAATTTTTAGCATTATATAATTCAACTGAGTGCTCAGAAAATATGGTGGGTCATCATTATATTTATCTTTTTTTGTGCTAACTTTATTAATAGTGAATATTATTTTATTACATGTATATAACAACCAATCGTATTTGGAGTGTGAACCCGCTATTCTGTTTGTTATTTAAACGTAGTTCTTCCAACAATTAGAGATTATGAAGCAATAAATATAATTAAAATTTTATTTGTAGTTGTTAATATATATTACGCTCTCACCAGTTTTTTGGAGAGCAGGACGTATAAGCGATGTTATGTGGCAAGATTTTATTCGCACAACACTTAATATATTAAAACTTGTGGTTATTAATTATGTAACTATAAATATTTCAATTTTGAACATTGTACCTTCTTGTATATACAAAAGTAGAATTTTATTCTTGGTTTATTTTGTTTATTGGAATGAAATTTAATGAAATGAAACTTCAAGAAAGGATTGTGTACGAACAGACAGATGTGAATTAATAAACATAATTATAATATTTCGTTTGTTTTCTAATTCTAACCTTATACCGTATAGACTATGACCTATAGGTATTCTACCTATAATTGTTGACAGGTTAGAGCTTGACTTTACCTAATGGTATATCTAAGACGGTAGGTAACCTAACCTGGTAAAAGGTCATTCAGCGTATTAATGGTTTTTTAGTTTACACAGCGTAGTATCTAAAGGCAAATCGTTATATTACCGTAAATAGCCACGGCCGAAGCCTCCTAAATTTGCCCTGCCGGGAATCAAACTCAGGACTTCTGCTAACCAAGAGAAAAGCACTACGCCCGTTGAAGTGTTAAATTGAGCAGCATACTCGTATATTATAAATGTATAAACAACTAGTCTTATCTGAACTATTATAAAGAGGAAACATTTGTTTTTGTATGTTTGTTACGTTTTCACACAAAAACTACTGGTCCGATTTCAAAAAAATAATTACCATTAGAAAGCTGCAACATAAAGCTATATTACTTTCTCAGAAAAAAATTCGTAAGAAAAATATAATAACCCCAAGGTATGAAACAAAAATCTGTTATCGTGTGCCCTGCAATTGAAGATAGAACAAATTAATCTACAATATTGTAGAACGTATTAATATCTATAAAAAAGTCCACGACACCATATGTAGTTATGCCACTATAACTTCTTTTCTGCATTTTAAAAGTTAATAAAAGTGCCGACAATGATCAAAGCATATTCATTCATACCTTTGTATCTGATACAATTCTTATCCTATTAAAGACCGTTTCAATACCTGTAACTTAATTTTAAAATTATTAAAATCGGACATTCCATTCATAAGATATAACGAATTTAAAAATCTCAATCTAAATAAAATAATGTATCTCGAGTCAAACTCTGTTCTCTGTCAGGGAAGTTCTGAGACGATAAAGTATTATAAATAAATCTCTTCCTTAATATTATAGAAGAAAGTTCTGCATTTTGAGTTTTTATTTTTAACAATTTATTATGCAAGCTAAAAATTACTGGATCGATATAGAAAATTCTTTGTATACCTGTAGAGTATTTTTAAATTAACTAATGTCGGACATCCTACGCAAATAGTATTGCGAATTTAAAAATGTAAGTAAGTAGCAGCCCATTAACGTCCCACTGCTGGGCACAGGCCTCCTCACTCCGAAGAGCGAGGGTTAGAGCATAGACCCACCACGCTGCTCCACTGCGGATTGGCAGGCATAGTACACAAGTGCACTCTCTATTCCGTCACTCTCATAGTCCGATGTGACGGGAATTCGACACGACCGGAGAGAGATCAGGCGAGATTTAAAAATGTATTAGTTAAATATATATTCATTGTAAAGTAGAATTGATTAGATTATGAATGTGTGTAGGTAATTATGAGAAAGGAAGTAATTAAGAACTAAGTGAAGTAAGAATTTTCTAACTTCTAACAAAAATAAATCTATAGTCCAACTTAGTAGATTTTCTACTGCCACGAGACGATATCTACGCGGGTGACACCGTGGGGCATTGCTAGTTATATAAAACTATTCATAATATTTGAGTTATTAATGTGTTTATAAAATTTATTGCACAGAGTGCAAACGACGGGCTTAAAGCTTTGTAGCTTTAGCCAACCTTTCTAGTGTTAAAAAAGTCGTTGGTAGATGTGCATTACAGTGTTAAAGAAAGTAGATAAAGATAAACAGAAATAAAGAAAAATAAGATAAAAAAAACAATAATTAAAGCTAGGTGTAAACTATGACATAAACAGCAGTGATAGCAACACGATAATTGATTAAACAAAAAACAAATGAAGCGATAATAGTTATAATTGAGGTCATTCAAGCAGTGATGTACTTTTTAAGAAAATGCCTTTTTAGTTGGGCTTTAAATTAATATATTGAGGTGGCTTTTCTTATCTCTTGTGGCAGCTCATTCCACAGACGAACTGCACTGACTGTAAACGAGTCATGTTTAAAACCTGTGCGGTGAGCGGGTACAGTCAGTAGCAGATCGCAGCTCTCTTTCATGTACGTTTGAGCAGAAGCTGAACCTTGCTTGAAGGTAGTCGGGAGCAGCTGGATTGTTGAGAATGGTGAAGAACATCTTCTTTCGGGGATTAGAAGCCACCCCAGCGTCGACCGATAGGAAGATATGTGGGTAAATTTGCGAAGGCCAAAAATGAAGCGTATGCAGGTATTAAGTAGACGATCAAGTTTATTGAGGTATGGTTCATTTAGGTCAGAATAGGCCGCATCGGCATAGTCATCACGCCTCATTCCCATAGGGGTAGGCAGAGACAACATCCTTCCACTTGCCACGATCCTTGCATATCTCCTTCACTTCTTTCATTCTCATTAAACTTTTCATACAAGTTCGTCGGTTTAGAGTACTCTTGACCTGGCCGTTATTTAAAATGTCCTGGATTTGGTCCAGGAACGTTCGCCTTGGTCTTTCCCTTCCAACTTTCGCATTCACTCTTGACTCATAAATCCTTTTTGTCAGTCAGAATTTAAGAACATATAGACAATATCTATATACTGGTTACTCAGTATTTTCAACAGACCATCGCTGTAGTCGCATTAATTACACATAAATTTTACCAAATACACTTATTACAGATATCTCAATAGACATCCACCAACAAAAAGTATTATAAATAGTTAACATATAACAAGCCACCATCTGCTAAGTTCACACCTATTTATCATTTAACCTGGCCTTCCGAATTATTATTATTTTTAATTTACCATCTAGTAGTACTATAATACTGCATTTGAGATTTAGTTGTAAAAATAAATCCCATTGCCAAAAAAGATTTGCTTGTCTTTACTAATGTGAAGAAGTGTTATTGTAGCCTTTTCTTATCTTCTTGTTATATCGAAATAGTAATAACAGCAACTGACATTCTATTATTTAACAGTAGTAAATATTTTTGTTATTTAAAGTATTCTTTAAATCAATCGATTAAGGTTTGATTTCATACAATAATCTGTATCAAATTTTTAACCTTGTCATCTTTACCAATAACTAATACTTTATCAAGTTATTTTTACCATAGTATTGTTTAACATATATTTGTTTTTGCTTTGCTCTGTTGCTAATGTGATGACTAGCTACAGCATATCAAAACCTGTCCAGTTGTTTGAAGTATTGGTTATCACCTATACATCGACTATCAGAACACATTATAATAATTATTTGCATAATGCTTGTTCGGCAATGATACCTTTATAGAAGTAAAAAGTAGCTAACATATTACAAGAATATAATTTCAGGGAATTCTATTACCAATAGAACACACTTATTTAATATCACCGCACAAATTGATTTATTTTTTTTGTGCAAATAGGCCCTTTTAAAACTATCTATAGAAATAGAAGTGGTGGCGCAAATGAAAAACTACTTGATTCATTAAAGCCTTTAATTTGTGAAAAATTGAGCGAATAAAAATTAAATCTAGTGTAAATTACTAAAGCTTAAAATTATTCATTCATCATTAATTATCACTTACAATACAAATAAATTTAAAGTAATTAATCATTTTATTCTTATTAAAACAATACATGTTTTTTATGTTAAAAAAATTATGTAATTAAAAAAATACTATATTCTCAGTCTTCCAATATTAATTAAATTAAAACAGTAATTACAGGAATTAAAATTCAAGTGGAAAAAATACTATATTTTCAGTCTTCCAATATTAATTAAAATTGGATTAATTAAAATATAAAAATTCAAGTGGAATGAGTCCAACAAGTATTGAAAACAATTATGAAACTTGATTTTAAAAAAATTAACTTATTAATTAATATAACTAAAAGCTACCATATTAAAAAATAATAAAAAAATATTATATTGAGACACTCCAAATATTGTTCGAGAAAGTTATGGCAAATTAATTTAAAAGTTTTTAATTATTCTCATTGTACAGAATAAAGTAATAATTATGTAGTAGTTAAAATTTTTATTCTATATATAATAATTATTTATTAAAAACCATTATCACGAATACAGGACACTTTTTAAGGCAAAAATGTATACTTAAGTCTTAATTAGGGTGTAGTAAGATTCTCTCGTAATTTTTTAAATTCAAGTATACAATCCGACAAAGACTTGTTCAGAATGAAACATAAGTTAAGAGAATAAAAACATTTTTTGTTAACAGTTTAAATATTATTTATAGAAAGAACATTACAAGAAATAAAAATAATACTATTCCAATTTTTGAAGTGAAAAAAATGAGTATTATGTCTAATAATACATACATTATAATTACAATCTTCCCTCCCTGTTTTCGGGTATTAATCGAAAAATATCGATCTTGATATCGATGAAAAAATGTATATAGTATCATCTTTGTCAGATCGTATTTAATAAGAAACGTACCACCAGAAGAGACATGAAAACATTGGAAAAAACACGTATTTAATTACTTTTTAGAAATATAATTGCTTTTTTATTGTCATATTATGTAAGAATGTGACAATAAAAAAGCAATTCTTTCAAGAATCCGGTAGACAAAAAAAAACTGTGGTTATAATTTGACGGTGGAAAGCAAACAGGTAGTAACCCACAAAATACGGCCAATCTGTTCAGGAAAAATAATAATATAGTGTCCAAAAATTATAACTCGTCAATAAATAGATATATTTTTATTAAAAAAATGTGTCCAAATGAATAATTTTGGATTCGCGGGATATTAAGTGTTTATTTTCCAAATTGGATAAATATATTATTGTGATTAAACACAAAGGTTAGGGCTGTCAAGTGATATCTGGCAAATTTATTGTAACGTTCGTTAAAATGTTGTTCGTGTTCGTAAGTCTTTACTATGGGAAAGCAGCAATATGCTTGAAATGTTTACTTCATAGATTTGATGTCCCTTCTAGTATCACATTAAATGTTTTTTCACTTTACAAGTTGGGAACTATCATTTCCTCAGGATAATTTTATTAAAACTACAAAAAATTTGTACAGGAAGTATACTTTTAAAATTACAATTATTCAAAAGATTTAGATTTTTTGCGGACAATAGTAAAAGGTTTTTCTGAATTCTGAATCTATTTATCCTTGAAACCTATTGTCTAAGATCATTATTTCCCTACAACTTTTACCATACTATAATAATTATTTAAAGCGTTTTGAAGAGATTCTAAACAGTGCTGAAGATGCTCAAGGCTTGAGTATTAGAATAAATAAGGTTTAATTTGTTACAATACTTTAAATTAACTCAATTTTCAACTAGTTGATGACAAAAATAACAAATTAAATCTTATTCAGAAGTAAGCGTCGAAAATTTTATTCGCGTAAGGTATTAAGTTCATTCTTAATGAACGAGTTTTAAAGATCACTAATCTCATATGTATAATTTGAAAAGTGTATTTCGCCCCAATACAATGGGTTACCATAGATAATATAAATCAATTACAATGACGCAAAACAAATCAAAAAAATATTTATGGCAGTTTGGAGTATAGCACGAAGAAATTTTTATCTTTTCTTTGCTTTTAAAGTCTACAAAAATCAACAAAAAGATGTTGTAGATGTGACGTACAATAGTTTCCTGTTTGAACTTAATCAGAAACGTGAATTTATGGAATTTATATAAAAATCTAATTAACTAAAGATTTTACTTTCGATTTCGAAGTTTTACTACAATTAATTTTGAAGTAAATCTTCCTTACCCACGCTCTTGACTTGGAAACTAAGCTGGTGAATGCGTGACGAGAGCCTTACCAAAAGTGTTATCGAGCAAGGGGAACAGACAGCGAACATTACATTTTACTTGTCGTGTGGTCTAAAGGTCACACGTTTTTTTTATTAACTTATAATAACATCTGTATTGGGGCGAATGTTAATATTAATTATTGTGCGAAGTAACAATCGATTTAGAATATCATAATCACATTCAATTTACCCTTTTCACACATGAAATATATAAAAATATGCTGTTTATCATATGAATATAATTAAAATGAAAGAAAAACATTGTCATAAATAATTTAGCGTTGTTGAATAGTTAAAATTGTAGACTGAATTTCTAATATGTATTGAATTAATTTAATAATTAACTCAGCTGTCGTATAACTGATTCTGATAAAAAAAATTCGCCTATTTACTTCAATAATACTCCAAAAAGTCATGTCTTTTATAATTCATACTTATAACTTACTTTATATTTCCGAAAAATGTTTTCATCTTCTAATAACGAATAAATTACAAATTAACATTAAAAAATCATTCATTTTAACACAATTACTTTTTGAAATGTACTAACAGATTCATTTTGGCGTTAATACATTATTTTAGTAAAGAGGTGAATTATTACAAATTGAAATTTAAAATATTTAAATCTGTAATTAAAATTGAAGTTTGAAATGTCACTTTTGTAATAATTATAATTATAATTAATTAAAAAATTGCTTATACACTATAGTTGCCATAGTAAAGTTAAAAAAATCTGTATAATCAATAAAGCGTTTATAATCATAACATTAATAACTGCTGAAAACCATGCGTTCTTCAAACTAATAAGTTTTAAAAACTCCTTGTATTTGAATCAACTATCATATTGTTTTTATAAACATTATTAAGCAATAATCCAAATCTGTGCCTATTTGAATGCAAACATTACGTAAATATATTTTATGATCATAACGTTATATTTATGACTTTTTGAGATTTTAGCAAAGATTTGGATAATAAACGAGTGTAAAGTAATATTTCTTTTATAAGAACCTAAGGTCAATACGGATTTCCTCAAGGATCTACTGTAGGACCACATTTATAACTATTATACAAAATTGATTTACTATCGGAACAACCAAATTAAATTTTGAGTGACGAAACATAAAAAATACGAGACCATATATATAACATAATACAATGGATTGTAAATGTTTTTTAAAAATAAGTGCAACCTTAATATGACGAAACTGAAAACATTTAAGAAACATTCATTATATTAAATAAAGTATTACAATAATATTTTGTTACATATTGGACTAAGACTTTAAGGCGGAAAAAATTGTTAATCAATCAACAATGATTGTTACGTTTAACATGTCTGAACTTGTTGTTACATAAATTATTATCGAATTGTGGAAATAAAATTACAGAATTTAGTGGGAATAATTGATAAATACTTTCTATTTACAATCTGCAATGACTAATAACTCTCTATACAGAGATTTGTGGTAAATGTATTGGTAATAAAAAGGTAATTTTTTCGAAATATTCGTTAAATTAAGATTTTTTTTTGCATTATGTCTTGTTCTATTAAGGTTACAGTTTCTTTTCATCATAACATACTTTATCATCATTTATTGTTAAATGAAGGAAAATATTACATAAAAAGGCACTTTTAATCGTACATTAACAATTCATTTCTTTCCTTGCATTTATTGTGATCTACTTAAGTTTTAGTGCTAATCAATTTAATATGAGATTTTCATTGTCTAACACAACGGAAAGTCTTAACGAGTTCATTTTAATAATCAACGAAATATTAATAACACATACATACAACGAAGAAGTACATATTAAACGAGATTAATTTTATAATCTATAATATATTTTGTAGTCTGACATCAAAAATAAGTCAGATATCAAGTAAACGATGGTATGTTTAAAATTGGGGCAAAAGCAGGCTGTTAAGTTTAATAATGTTATGGTTATAAATGTAGTGTTGTCACCTCAGTCTCGGTGTAGATTATTCAGTGCATACATGATTCCGTCGTCGAAGGTTTCAGCAACTGTGTAATTGTTCGCTAGCAAAATATGCGTTGTTTTGTTCAAAGCCACAGGGTCCGTTGAACGGAAATCAATTACCTGAAAAGACGTATAAATATCAATCAACGACTCATATATTTGCGAAAAACATTGCATTTACACACGCTGGTCCCTATAAAGAAAGTCGGCATCTACAAATACACTGTTCAGGAAAGTGTGTTAAAGTCAGTTTCATTGATAAAAACTTTAAAATCTGATCTGATTCGGGTCATGTGTACTACGATGTAAGGTTTCACCCTTGACGTTATTGAATAATCAAATTTACAGGCGTACAGACCTTTGAATCTGATTTTTCTAGCAAACTGTAGCAATAGCACTTATTTGAAACATATCACTGGAATGGTTGTAAAGGTATTTCTTTTATTTTAATTTTTAAGAGAAACAAACAGTTACATTTTAATCTTATAACTAACCTAATACTATCGATACACTAACCAATTTTCCACAGATATTAATTAGCATATACAACATATTATAATAAGTATATAAATAATAATTAGCTTAAGTATATACATAAGTTACCCATAATAATTAAAGAAAGGAATTGTTACGTAGCATTGACGCCTCACTTCTCTTTTTTTTTGCCCCACTGCTGGGCACAGGCCTCCTCACTCAAAGGTAAAATGCCTTTAAAAGAAAACTAAATCAAAATGCTTTTAGAAAATTGTTATAATTATATAAAAGATTCAAATTAATAATTAATGTATTACATTTAACATATTGATATCTGTTTTTTTTGTGACATATTAATGAAAAAATCGTTTTTAGTGATAAGACCGCCTTTGCGCACTGGGTACTTAATTTTTTATTTGTTTTCATGTTACATAATTTGAATTTTGTGAGAGCAATAAAGTTTTAAATAATAATAATAAGTCATTTAGCAACATATTGTACGACTTAATTAAGTATTAACTTGATAGTTAATATTGTAATTTTTATATTAGTTAATATTATAATATTGAAGATTATATGTGACAAAGATATTTGGGCTTGACTCCAGTAGCACATGAAAGCTAAACACATTGTAACATACAAAACCTATTTTTAAAACAGTAACCGTTGAGTTTCTTGCCGGTTTTTTAAAATAAATAAAATAAAATAAAAAATTAAAGACCTTTTATTTTCTACTTCCACACTTCTCAGCACATTCAAACACAAACTACGTTTTTAACCACTGTGTATGTTATATGTGTCATACACAGTAATTATTACAGAAAAGTGTGATGCCGAAAATAGGAACACCGCTCAACTGTTGTTAAGTATCAACCCAACGCTGGTTTTCAGCGCCGACCCGGGACGAACAACACAAAACATTATAACTACAATATAAATAAAGAAATTAGAATTAAAAATTTGGAAACGTCAGTGACAACTTGACCACCACTGGCCAATCTATTAGCAATTCTCCGTAAGTGGTATAAAGTTATATAGGAAAAATAAATGAGATATGAGTTAATATAACATAAGTTATTTTTATTTTAAATACATTGTAAATAAAAATATAACTAGTAAATAGATCTTTTCTCAGCGGCACCAACTTTCCGAACCGGTGGTAGATTTATTACTAACGAGTATACTACTGAAGATTCAAGTGTTTTTGAGCCTACTTGAATAAGGAATATTTTGATTTGATTTGAATAGAAATGTACAACAAGGTGGTATAAAAACGGTTAAACTAAATTAGTATACCACCACATTGTACAACATTCTTGGAACTAAATTATTATTAGATATGGTACCTGCAGACTGAGGCGGTGGTAGGGCAGCGCAGCGAGGGCCTGGGGCGCAGCGGCGCCGGCCAGCGCAGTGTAGTGCGCGCGTGGTGCATCCGCTGCGAGTAGTACTGTCAGAAGCGGTAGGCACAGCACACGCGATCGGAACACGCCGCCGCCTCCCTCCGCCTCCTCGTAGCTCACCTACACCAAATCAATGTCATAAATTTCATTATACTTGCCCCGAACCAAAGTCACATGTTACATTATACCTGCACCAAAACAACGTCTTAAAACCTCAATCTAGCCAAGAAATTACCAGGTTATGAAGAGAAGTTGTCTTATTATAAATTAATTTCCCTTCAAAGCCGTCGGCGGATATAGATGTGGGTAAGAGTGATTAATGAGGAAAGTTTATGTAGATAATTTCTCAAGGTTTTGTACAAATTATTTGTTGGATAATCGTTGACAGTGTTGGACAAAATCTAAACATCCAGGATTTCATTCATCGAAAATGATGCCTAATCGCTTTGTGATAACGAATAAAAATAATAAAATATTAAATTCAAGAGCAATTCTCTCACCGACGGGACTCACTTGATGTTAAGAAACGTCACGCAAAACAAATAATCAATGTTGTATATAAAAATATATCAGTTTATTTTTTCTATATTAGATGCATTTAGACCAATCAAGTATATATTATTAAGACGTTTAAATCTAATTTAAATTTTTGACGCATGAAACTTATACTATCCTACGGCAGACAAAACATTTAGGCATAATAATTTACTATCTGTGCGAAGCTGGGTTGGGCTGCTAGTTAATATAATAAAACTTCTCATTACACAAAGTGTTGGTGAAGCAATTAAAAAACAAAACGCATTTATGAAGCGTTATTAGCGTATATTTTCAATATAACCCGGCCGCTGGGTGAAGTAAAGATAGCAAGGTTTCTATTTTTATAAAAATCAATTGCTGTTTGTTAGTTCTCCAACCCGGTATATAAAGTACAACGGCATTTCTTCTAGTTACGCTGTAAAAGCCATCAGGGTTAACAGCTACTAGACAATCCAAAAAAAAAATCGTTAGTCCCGCTAAAACTCGAGAGCGACTGTACTGATTTGGCTGATTGCGGTATTGAATTAAATATGAAAGCAATGCTTGGAACGCAGTAAAGACAACATTTCGCTTTCCATCAGAAACTATTGCTACCTGACAAACATTTTGTTTGTCCCATCGTTTAGAAATCAACCAAATATAAAAGTCGTTCAGAAATAAAATTAAAGTTATTTTTATTTTTACGGTTTTGAATGTCAGAGGCTTGAAGTCCCATAGCTCAGAAATCAAATTAAATTAAAAAGAATATTTATTTATTTTTGACATTGGACAACTTTTTAGAACTTTGGCGGGAATCTGGGCGTAAAGGTTTTTTTTAGGACGTTTTGACTACATTTTTCGCTAAAGCTAAAATATTCTGCAATTACTATTCAGCTTTTTTTATTTATAGATTTTGATGCGGTACCAAGATTGCCGCGTCAACTATAGACACATATAACAATATGCCGGTGTGTATAGTAAATAGATAAAATTAAACTTTATATAATATTGAATTTTGTTGGACAAGAGTAAACCAGCTGGTTCACAAAGCTGAGAAGAAACTGGCAAAACAGCCTGTACTAGTTACTTTGTATAAGTATATTTTTTTAAAATACTCGTAATTGTACCTCTCGTGGATGCGGTGTGGGGCTAAGGCAGGCGTGTAACGCCCGCGCAGCTCCACGCAGCGCCAGAAAATCACGCGGCGCCGCGCGTACAGCTACTCCGCTCCACCCGCGAACGCTCTCCAGATATGCCGCCGTGGGGTCCCGACCCCCACGAGGCAGAAACTCCACCAGAGTACCGTTGTACTGACAAACAACCATACGTTAATTTTTCACATGTGCTGCAACCCCATTACGCAAGCTTTTAGCAGCAGACTCTTAGACTAAATTGATAAATGTACTCACCATTTCACCTAAGATCCTATCCAATGCATGCACCCTTGGTGTGGGCGTTGGAGCTGGTGGTGGTGTTCGTGGTGGACGTGGTGCTAAATGCAGTTGTCGCACATATGCCACCAGTGTGGGTGATTCTGCAGGGATTCTAGCCAATTCATAATCCCTTGACATGTTTAAACGGAATTGCTGAGCACCAAGTGCTGAAATATAAATGTAATGTTCAAGAAAAAGCATTTATTATATTGCCTACAGTTTAGTTAGACTGTCATTTCTGTCTTATGATTTTAGAAGGACTGCAGCTTGTTATTATTGTCTCTATCGTCAGAGAGTTTCACATTAAAAAATTCTTATACCCTTACAATTCTTGCCCAGGCCCAATTTATGAAATAATTGTCCCTACTTCTAGATGTAGATCCCCAACAATTCCTTGGACCTGAGTTTTAGGCAATTATATTTTAAATAATGCTAATGCTAGGATTTCCTATAACAGTAAACAAGTATTCTCCAAATAATTATCAAACTGTTAGCTTCTGGCTTTCTCATAACAAAGAGATACAAATTTTAATCAATAAATAAAAATAATTCTTACCAACAGTATCCATATAAATAAGTAAAACTGTCATTACTGTGACAAATGTTAACAAGAACAGTACAGCAGGTAATAATTTCCTATACAACTCATTTGGTGGAGTCTTTGTAAATGAGGGTATACTGAGGCGAGACACTGGTGATGGTGTTACTGGAGTCGGTGGTGTGATTTTTACAGGTATGGGGGATGCTGTAACATCTTTTGATTTATCCGAGGTTTCTGGTTGTAGGTTATCTGGTATTGGATTTTCTTGAATTTTCTGTAAAGATATGCGCAAAATTGATATAGATTAACAACACTATTAAACACCAATTTCGTTTTCCTTTAAATATCAATTGCAAAAATTTATTCTTGTCATTTACAAAAATGTCCTGGACCAAGAAACAGATTGTTACAAAAGGTATTCCAAGCTGTTGATTTCCTGAAGAAAGTATTTTTAAAATTGTTTCAAGACATCAAGGAAAGTAGTATTTTATATCAATATATTCTCATAGTTTATATATATAGTTTAGAAGACAAGTATCTCAAGCAAAAAAACTTGATAATATTTTCCAACCTGGAAAAACCTTTTTTTACAATATATATACTATTATAACAAAAATATTGTAATCAATACTTCGAGTATTGATTACAATATTTTTGTTATAATAGTTTCTGCCTATGAAGATGTAGAAAGAATTTAGAAGATATAGATAGTAGCAATTCTATTTTATTGATTATGCACTATATTTTCATAGCCAAAGTAAATATTTAGATTTTTTGTGTCAAATGCTATATAATGTTTTTACTCTATTACAACACACATATAAGTGGAACTACTTTTTTGCTGAGGAAGAAGCTTAAAAAAATATACCAAATTGAAACTTAGAGGAATATATATATATATACTAAGAAGTTGTCAATTTACACATTGGCTCTTAGGACCCATAAAATTTTAATAAAATAAATAAAAAACGGTAAGCAGCTCATTATTGTCCCATTGCTGCACAGGCCTCCTAACTCATAGGAGAGATTTTTAATGCATAGGTCCACCATGCTACTCCACTGGGGGATGGCAGGCATAATAAACAAGTGTATGCTCCAACACAAATGCACTCTCTACTCCTTCACTCTCATAGTCTATCGGAATATCAATCTGACACAACCAGAGAGAAATGAGGCGCAGGTACAACAAATTAAGGTGATCTCTGAGACATCTCGAACAAACACACACCTGGAACTCTAACCCAAGACATGTAACTGTCTGTAGCCGAACCACACTAGGCCAATGAGGCAGGCAATAAAATAGATAGTAACATGGAACTTTAATTATTACAAATATTTATTTAATTATTATTATTTTGAATGTTTAAAATTACCATCTTAAATATTTCGTAAAATGTCACAATAATTTCTTCATGATACATGCCAAATAACAACACATGCAGTTTGCGACAGGTGCAATGCGACAGTTTTTTCGTTTCACAAACATTATTTATGGTTAGATAAACTTAGCAGAGAAGTTCGGTAGTTAGCTTACAAAGCATTACGGTTATGGATTTTTTACCTTTTCAGCCATATTTCTGGAATATTTAGTGTATCTATCAAATATTTTTATAAGCACATCACATAAACACTATCCCGTAAAACTACGTTAATTCTCTACGGATAATTGAACATACAGAGTCCGAAACAATATAAAGGCAAATTGTCTTCGCAACGATTATTTATTATTGAATATATTAAAAAGAATATCGAAATAAACTATTGCCACAATATAAATATGTTTGAACTTTTATTGTAATGTGTAACAAGCGCGAGTTGCGACCTGAGAGGTGAGTCAACACTCAACATAAACAATGGCCTGCGTTCTCGGTTCTCTTCATGTTCAATGTTCACATAAAGCAAGAGATAACATGTTATTTGCTACTGTGCTGACAAAATAACAAGTAAGGAATATAACTTGAATCAAGAAGAGAGTTGTTACATCACTGTCAATATTTTACAATCGAGTCATATTTTAAATAATATTTGGTAAAGATGACCTTTGTTATTTAATGTAGGTCTATCAATGGAATTGATAAGCGAGATAAATAATAAGCTATAAAGTATTTTGGTCGTTACTTGTTTGGGTACAAAATTAAGATTTCATAATGATCCGAACTTATTTCAACATATTACAATAATGAACTAATACTTTCTTTATTTTATGTTTTTATCATAACTTTTTAAGTATGTATTTAGGGAAACTGATGAATTTATAATAATCAGTTTTAATATGTAGTCTTTGGAAAAATAACTTTTCAGTAGCAAATAACAATATAAAATATCAGTTATTGCACCTTATATAACGTCGCAGTTACGGTTATTGAAAAAAAAACAACAACTCCATGCTTATTGTGGAGCAAGTATTTTTACTGAATGAAATTTTTTCCATAGACATTGTAAGCCCAATTATTTTGGAAAACGAAATTTTTTATTATTGTTATACGATCGAGTGTTTGATGACTCAAATGTTATCGAATAATTGTTTTGTTTTTGTATAAGTATTACTTTCATTTCGAATGTATAAGGTTATAAGGAGAAAAATAATAAATGGAATACTACAGCTACAATTCTGAGAACTAAAAATATAATGAACTGAACAGAACATTCTTTCTATTAAAACAAGTTCCTTTTTACTAACTTTAAAGTACCAAGTATTGATGACATGAAATTAATATATTGAGATGTACTAAATATATAATAAATATCAAAAAGAAATGTGTTTTTGCTAAATCGCAACACATTAAATGTAAGATACAAAATAATACCAATGTAATTAAAACAACTTGGTAAATAATTAATGACGAAACAGGAAAAGCAACTCCGCGTTTTAATTAGTTTAATTTAGAGTTAGAGAATAAAAATATTCATCAGACTTAGAGGTTGCTAATACTGTGTCAATAGCTAATAAAATTCCTTTGTCAACTACTAAATCACGAAACTCCTCACCTTCCATTGCACTCTCTTGGCTAGCTGATAGCATGCCCCAATGTCATAGTATTTTTAAATTCAGTCATGTCGATGCCTCTGATTTTATAAAGTCATTTAATTTAATCAATAACAAAAAACTAACGATTTGTGGGGTTTGTCGGTTAACCTTGTAAAATCATTAATTGAAATCGTTGCACCAGACATGGCGGTAATTTTTAATAATTGTGTAGATTTTGATGTATTTCCTGACTTAATGAAGTACAGCAAAATAATACCGAAGTTTAAGTCAGGCAGTACTTGTAACCTTAGTAACTTTAGGCCAATATCGGTTCTCCCAACCTTTATATTACATAATAAGCAATTTGGCTTTACTCGAGGTCGCTCGACTACCGATGCTGGCGTACAGTTATTACTCAATATCTACGAAGCCTGGGAGGATTCACGTGACGCGCTTGGCGTTTTCTGTGATCTGTCTAAGGCCTTCGATTGTGTTCAGTATGAAACCCTGATCGGGAAATTGCGACACTATGGCCTCGCGGGCACAGCATTAGACCTGATGAGTTCATATTTAACCAATAGAACGCAAAAGGTCTGCGTCAATGGCAGGCTTTCTGCTGGGTCTGTGACAAAAACGGGAATCCCACAGGGTTCCATATTAGGACAATTTCTGTTCCTCATTTATATCAATGACCTTCCTTACTTTGTTATAGGTGATCATGGGATTGTTCTGTTTACTGATGTTACTTCGTTATTATTTAATATTAATAGGCGACAAACAAATTATAACGACGTAAACCACTCTGTCAATAAAGTGGTACAATGGTTTGAAGCTAATAATTTATTGCTCAACGGAAATAAAACAAAATGTGTTAAGATTACTCTGCCTAATGTTAAACAAACGCAAACCATTGTTAAACTTAATAATGAGGAACTAGACCTTGTAGACAGTACCGTTTTCTTAGGCATTACGTTAGATAACAGATTACAGTGGGGGCCCCATATAAGTGGTCTATCGAACAGGCTCAGCTCTGCGGCTTACGCAGTTAAAAGAATTCGTCGTCTGACAGATGTTGATACTGCCAGACTGGTATATTTCAGCTATTTTCACAGNAGGACGGGCTCTTAAGGAGGCCGCCACATTTCGAGTGCGAGCCCTGAAAAGGGCTCGCTCTCCGGGGAAACGCCGCTCCAAGGGCGTCTCCTGCGAGACCGAGCCTCGGCTTGGAGCGACGTTATCGCTGAAACATCACCTGAAAAGGAAGAATCAGAAGCGCCCCCGGGAACGTGGGTGAAGTCCACGTCCGGGTGACGTCAGAAATCGGGGACCTCGACTCCGCCGGCGGAATCGCTGTGTATCGCTTGTGTATGTGTCTGTCCCTACCTGGTAAGGTAGATTGTCGATAGTTATCGTATCGTCGGGGTCGTTAAGGACATATTTAGGCCGTCTCTTCCTAGGCGGAACGTTAAGACGGATCCTATAAGAGGACGCGTTAACCACTAGTGGGTTCCTATGATTTATGGCTCTCTCGAAATAATTTTCGGAGAGCTCTTTAAAATGACTCTTTATCGTGGGGAGTTCTAAGTCCCTATGTAGATCGACATTACGGACGTACCAGGGGCATCCCGTGGCCATCCTCATGAATCTATTTTGCAGCGTCTGCAGACGGGCCAGTCTATAGGCTGGCACGTGTGCGAAGACGATGCTGGAAACGCAAACTATTGTTAAACTTAATAATGAGGAACTAGACCTTGTAGAAAGTACCGTTTTCTTAGGCATTACGTTAGATAATAAATTACAGTGGGGGGGCCCCATATAGGTGGTCTATCGAATAGGCTCAGCTTTGCGGCTTACGCGGTTAAAAGAATTCGTCGTCTGACAGATGTAGTTACTGCCAGACTGGTATATTTCCGCTATTTTCACAGCATTATGTCATATGTATTCTAGTTTAGGGTAATGCTGCTGATATACATGCCATATTTGTACTGCAGAAAAGGGCCCTTCTTGCGATTTACAATATGGGTCCAAGAGAGTCGCTAAGAGACAAATTCAAGGCAGTTAACATAATGACAGTTCACTGCGTATATATATTAGAAAACTTGCTGTACGTATATAAAAACATTGACTCTTTTAATAAAAAGAATGAATGTACATCATATAACTTACGAAACCAAAACAAACTTGTTATAAATTCTAGTAGGCTGCATAAGATTAACAACTCATTTAAAGGTAACTGTATACGTTTCTATAATAAACTCCCACAAGACGTTCTAAAGATGTAAATTAATAAATTCAAAGTCTTTGTTAAAAGAAAGTTGATAGAAAAATCGTATTATAAGACGATAGAAACGCGTGGGAGTGAACGAATTGCTCTAATTGGAATTTAAATATAGTAAACTAACATGATATTGTAATGATGATGGTAACAAAAAAATACCCGATTGAGTTTGTTGGGGGTTCTTCTCGGATCAGGGCGCGAAGGAACCCTCGTAACTTTAGATTTTAAGTCGTTCATGAGTACCATCATCAGACGTGTATTAAAACCAGAGTGTGGAAAAAAATATAATTTGACGATTCAAAAGTGCTGTAATATGCCTACTTGAGTAAAGATATTATTGATTTGATTTGATTTATTATTGATGATAACTTCCAAGAAATAGCTATTAATAGATTATATCCCTTGATATTACTTAAAGTTTCAGTGTCAATCTAGAAATATCGGATCTTGTGGCCATCATTAGGTGAGACCTATGTGCAGCTGACGACATCCATCGGTTGAAGCTAAGCGAATACTGTCCATCTCTATAATACAGCTTATTACTTATTAAAATAAATTATACACACCTACACCATTATAGAATATCGATAACAATTAATACCTGAATTACTTGATTTTCAGTTATTTTCTTTACTCGGTGCTTATTTGTATACTAGTAAATAAAGGATAGTTATTGATATATATCTAACCTGTGAAATAGGCACAGGCTGATGCTCGTTTCTGCAGTTGCTCCATATAGAAAATGGACAATAATTATTAACAGAATCATTTAAATTAGAGTTATTTTATTTGTTCGATACAATATCTGTATCGTAATAATACCGGATGTTGGTGTAACAATTCGTTATTTAACTAAATATAGTTGCTTATTCACTGTTTAAAGTATATTTGATAAATATAAACAGTTTTCTCTCAATCATCGCAACATCTTACATGCATTACATATACGTGCAGTCACATGCGCACACACACACTCACTTACACGCCCGCACACACCAATACATACACTTGATTACACGGGTGCATACACTAGCTTTTTAAACGGTTTGAATTGTATTTTATTTTTTTATCTTTAATTATTATTTATTACTATTTCTAAACACCCGTATTTAGTAGCTGTAAGGGAAGGAAATGACTTCTGATGTACGGTTAACAATGGTTAAGTTCAGAAGTTAGAGCTCCAACTCACCAACACTTATGTAATTGTTTACAATAAAGAATTTTTATTATTTATTATTATTATTTTATTTTACGCCAGGTGCATGCACGGAAAAATATGACTCATTGCCACGGTCCGCCCGAGCCGAGCATGTAAACGAGATGGCAACAAGCGAATCTGCGTATCTTAGAAGCATTTGTTGCCGCCCAATCCACAACAGTTACATCTGATGTTTAATTATTTAAATAGAACCATGGTACTTTATCAGGAGACATACCTCAAATAATAAATCTTTTTAACATCTACTATTTGGACAAATATCCAATTGAAATATGTATATCTTGAAAATAAGTATATAAAATGAAATGTTGTCAATTTGATGGTTCACTTAAGACCTATTAACGAAGGGATTCTTTTTAAAGTCAGCCAACAAGATATATAATAAAAAAATTTAGGAAAGGTATTTATTTATTGTCAAATTCTATAAATACTTAAAAGTAACAGCAATTTATTGTCAAAAGTAGATAATGAATTTTTACAAAATGGAATGTACTTATGACTATAAGTATAATATATACGAATATACATACACTAAGTATCTTACATAACGTAGATACAGAAAGAAACGTAGATAATAGATAAACTAAAGGAATAAATATAGTATAACTACATTATATTTAATACAAACAAATTGTTTACATACTTCAAATATGTTTAAATTATTTATGAATTCTAATTTAGTTGAAAAACAGATTGATAACAGTTTATAAATATCTAAAATATATAGGATTACAAATGGTAAACCATCGATTTATAAACGATTATCAGATGGAGAGCGATCTGAACAGAATTTAAGCCAAAGATGACAAACAATTAAAAAGCAGAGTGTGTGAAACAGAGAAAGAGAAAGCTAAAATATTACTTGTTAATATATAATTTTATGTAACGAGAAATTTATAACAAAACTGAAGAAAGAAGTCTATAAAAGAAATAGACTCAAAATTTACTAAACAGTTTTATTTAAAAGTGGTACTTTGAAAAAACTTAACGATTATTCTCGCTATTTGGCTTATAAAAACACAGATTTGTATAGAATAATATTTTGTAATTTAGCCGGTACTTAAAAAATATTATTACCAGGGCAGTGTGAAATTTATTTGAGAAAAATAAAGATAATCGATAATAGAAAATAATCTTTTTTAAGTTTTATAAAATAAAGCTTAATTACACTTTTTAATTTATTTGAATATTTCGCCGATTTAATTAAAAATTTAATAATTATTAATTACTATAATTTACTATATCCCTTATATATTTTCCTTTAAGAACACTGGTGTCAAAACAGCAGCCTTTGAATTGTGCGTAAGGCCAGTCTTCTCAAATATGGCCTCTTAAAAAACGTATTCGTCGAGCAATAAGAGTGAAAATCAAGGGTATATCGATATACGACTACTTTCTTATTTGGGTTAATATAAAAATATTTTCTGAGCACCGACTTTTACACAAGAACCTATTTATTATACAATATATATGTAGAAGTAATAAGCACTTCAAAATTTTACCTCTTAATAAATTATAATTGAGTTTACAAGCGGATAATGTATCATTATAATTTTATATTGTACTGTAATCATCATTGTTTTCCGGTGATTTTCAATGAATAGTGGATTTCATGCTATTTCTTGGCTAGATAAATAAATAGATATTATTAAATTAAAATTACCATAAATATATCATTATGATATCTTTTTGGTAATATCCATCAGAATTGAGGTAAGTTAATCAGAAAACGTAAATGCAGTGCGGTGGCATAGTTTACCTTGGCAATACTCACTAGTTTACTATTTACTCAGGTGTAAAATATTTCTTTTAATATTTTACGCAATAGAAAAATGGTGATTATAATATATGTAATGCGGTAGTTTGAAGGAGGGAACGTCAAGTATATAACTTCCTTTTAAGGGATTTACATGTTTTCATATTGTTTTATGTAACGTAAATATAAAGATGCCATATTAACTATTTGTAAAATTATGAAATCCAATTCTATAATCATAAATCTACCCAACATGAATACAATTTTAGTAATAAAAATCCGAAAAAGTTTGAGAACCCCTGACATGGAGCATAGTACGTAAATCGCTACCGTCACGTTAAAATGCATGGATACATTAGACCTTCTAATACCTTTGCACAGCAATAACAAGAATTAATTATTTATCTTTTATATTCAATAACTTCTAATAAAGATCTTAAAATTAACGTAAATTTGTGCATCAACAACTACAACTACTAAGTGTAAAATAATTAGAATTACATTCTAAATTTAGTTGTACTATCCTAACTAGTGTCGTGATATAACGGCGTAACTTTTTATTAATATTTTGATTCTTTGCCTAAACAGTATGTATATAAAATTTGAAATACGATTTAATTGAAGTTATATATTAAATAATTCAGTTAATAACATTTATTGTCACAATTAACATTTCAATAGTCTTAGCAGCTCTATGTTTATATATATCAAAGTGATTACATATTGCATATTAAATTTATAGCTATAGAAAAGTAATGGACTTTTCAAATATTACTTTATAGTTTTTTATTTATACTTATTACATATAATTATACACATTTCTGTGGTTTGTACGCATTTAATATAGTTTCGTTATGAACAAATTCGATAGGTGATAATGTTTTATTTTATTGTCATATTAAATTACTAATGAAGTAGATATTATAAATTAATATTTATTACTGTCAGTTCTATAATTTTATAATAAATACAATACTTATAATGATTTTTATTTAATGTTTAAAAATACACTCAAAACTTATACTTTTTCGGCGGTAATAAGAATATATATTTTTTGCAATAAATATTAAGTGATAGAACGGACTATAGACAAATATATTTAAATATTACAAAATGTGTTAATGATATTCTTCGTGCGACTTCAATAGTATGTAAAATGCTGTAATAATATATTGTTTTTCAATTTATATTCATTGGCAAACCAGTTAAAGTTAATCTTATATTAACAAATCATTGTATTTTTGTAAAATTTGTTATACCTATTACATATTCGGTATCTCGTTACTCGTTATATTGTGTCATTGGACAAAAATGTATAAATAAGTTATTATAGTATTAAAAAGGGACAATTGTTACTTTTTACTCATCAGGAGCAAAGAACTTTAAAAGTCTCACTTATCTGAGTGTTTTATTCACACAATTCTGTAAATTTAAAATAAGTTCATATTATTGTTATATATCAATTACATACACTAACTAATACATATTAAAAAAATCATAAAAACTAAGTGAATTAAAATCTTCGAAATCAATGGGACTGTAGTAATTTCAGCGCAGTAGTAAATTCAAACAGTATGAGTATAATGCATCAGCAGAACTGTATATGTAAATTTGAAATAAAACACTGATAAATAAAGCATATAATGAATTGAAAAGAAAACCTATTTCAACTAAGTAGGCTTTGCAGGTAAATGAGTAATAGGAATCAATTTCCCAAATATAGTTAGTCTATCATGAAGATTGACTGTTATGATGTAACAGTTTAAATTATATAATTTGGAGTATAAGAGCAGGATGTAATTGTAATATCGGGTATATAACCATACTTAAAATTAAATAAATTTAACATGGGTAATTACATTTTGTCTACTGAAAAAAATTAACTAATATATAGAGACAATTTTAATGAATAATATAAACTAGATATCAAGGAATTTTACTGACCTACGTAATATTATTGAATATAAATATCAAAGGTATAATATTTCACATAAGTTCACAAAGTTTACATACTAAGATACATACTATCAAAATTCTTTCATACTGCACTTTTCGTAGTTAATTAAAATAAATTCGCTATTACTTTACGTAGGTAACTACAATATTTTATTGTCGTGATTACAAAGTCTGTGTAATATTTATTTATGTATCTAAATTATAATAAAGATACGAATATAAAAATTATTATCATCGTTACTTTAGCACGTGTTTTTTAACGTACGTGTTTTATTGTCAAAGCACACGGCGAGGACGCATGTATTTACAATACATATAAAACTTAATAAGTTACCACTCAATTATTTATTATTGTCATTACGTTACGTTAGTTACCGCTAAAAGATATTACGTTTAAAACCACAAAGAGAAATTGGAATCAATTCCTTAAATATTGTTTTAATTTATTAACTAACGTCAAAGATGCAGTTAAAGAAATACTTAATACTCAGCTATTTTCAAAGAGAATAATAGACATTAATGATTGTCACAATGCCAAATGTTTTAATAAATTTTTCGAATTTTTTAATGTATGGAAAATTTACAAAAATCTGTCTAAAAAAATATAATTTTGGCAAATATATTTTACGGCTGGTGTATTATTAGCTCCTTTAAAACATATTTTTTGTATTTATTTTATTTATCCATAACATATAAAGTAGATGTGTCAGCAGTTAGTTAAACATTTATATGCAATATTTATTCATTACAGTGAAAACAAAAATAGGACAGATTTCTGATTGGGTTCATATATTTTAATATCTTTTGATTTTGAATTTTTCGTGAAATAATAATGTTTTTTCATGACCCACAAATTAGCAGTAATAGATCAATAAAAAATCGTATGAAAGAGGAGCTAGATGCATACATACGATTATATTTAATTTCGAAATATGAAAAGTTAATATTTATCAGTTGGCAATTATTAAGACATTTCCTTTTAAGTTTCATCAGTTTCCATTTTTATGGCATAGATTGGTGGGTAATAAATATTTCTTTAATACAAACAAACGTTACCTATTAAAATGACTTATTAGCTAAATCTAAAAGTGTTATGTAACAAACTCTTATCTATAAAGATAGCTGCAAAACGCATATTAAATGACTGATATGAAATTGATATTAAATAGATTGACATTATTTACCCAAATCTCTCCTGTACAAATTTAGCGAGCCCTGTTGTTGTTTTTGTCAATTTTCAAATCTCAGATCCTTAACAAAATAATTGATGCTTTATCAAAATTAATGCACATTAATTGTAGATTTTTACATTAGCCAAAACCAAGTTATTAAGACGATTTTTTTTAATTTCGAGAAGGAATATTTCACTATTATTTTGAGTTAAACAGGCTCACAATAAAAGTGTACTTCACACATGGATCTGATTATAATATTCAAAATTACTCTCAACATGTTTTTAACAAATACCAATTCAAAGTAACTCAACTTAAGTTTTTAGTTTTTTCTTCTTGTCACAATTGCAGTTTTTAAACCAATTTCTGTTACAATATATACATGTTAAATTCGAATAACAAAAACCGACCACCAGCCCGTCTTATACTTTGGACTATTAACAATTTTATTTTTAATTTCACATAAAGCTTCATAATATATAATGCATGTATAATATATCGCATTTAGATAAAATACATATTTTAAAACAAGTTCGTAGACATTCGTACAAAGTAAAGTTCTACGAATATTAGTATTATGTAAATAAATCGTAATTTTTCATTTATTGTCAAATGTTGTAATATACTGGTCACAGTATTGAATCAATATTTTATATATCAAAATGTTCTATAAAACAATTGTATATAAATTCTAGTCCTAATAAAATATATAATATATATCAGTCATAGTATTTATTGTCACCTATAACGGGGTCAATTTGACCTTTATGGTAATTTATTGTCGTGTTTCCGTTACTATTACATTATACCTAAGTAATTTAGCAAATTATTTATTGTCTTAGTTTCAATACATCATTGTTTTCCCTTACTAAGTAAATACAAACAAACGCATGTCTACCTTTAAAACTGGTAAGCAATAGCAAACCGAACTATAAATAGTAAATAAAACATCCAACTCCTTTCAGTATAACAATAACTTCCAAAGTTATAAAAAAAAATGTCGATAACCCTCTTCGTTCCATACAGAGCTCGCTGGTTTCTGAACGTATTTACCGTAAAAGTGCTGTCAAAATGACAATTATTGTCAACGATGCCAATGGCGGGAAGGAGCCCGCGTTGAGGATCGCGTTGTCACTCGGTATTTGGATTACTGTCCCAGGGTCAACTACATGTATTTTCCATCCGAGATTATTATGAGTGTAACACTGAAATCAATAAACATTTATCTATCAATATGTCTATAGATAGCGTTAAGTCACAGCGCGTACGACTTACTTTGAGGTAAATAAGTAATACAAAATTATCTTCCTGAGCTAAGTTATCGGGAGTAAAATTAAGCAAGGCGCCTGTGCGCCAGATGTTCCAATCGGTCGAAAACGATACACTTTTGTCCCGCATACAAGTACCGAAAAGCGAACTTTTCATCCCGCAGCAAGGAAACAGGGAGATGTAATCTCCCCGAAGCTCTTTACTGCGGCGTTAGAAGACCCCTTTAAGCTTATGGAGTGGAACGGACTGGGCATCAACATCAACGGCGAGTACATCACTCATCTACGGTTTGCCGATGACGTGGTCATTATGGCAGAGACTCTGGAAGATCTCAATGCAATGCTCGATGACCTCAGCAGAGCTTCTCGACAGGTGGGCCTAAAAATGAACATGGATAAGACGAAAGTTATGTCCAATATCCATGTTCCGCTCCACCCAGTCATCGTTGAGAACTCAGCACTCGAAATTGTAGACGAATATACATACCTGGGACACATTGTCCAGCTAGGTAGGTCCAATTTCGAGAAAGAGGTCAACCGCCGAATCCAACTCGGTTGGGCAGCGTTCGGGAAACTACGCCAGATATTTTCGTCCGATACTCCTCAGTGCTTGAAGACAAAGCTCTTCGAACAGTGCGTGTTGCCAGTGATGACCTACGGCTCCGAAACGTGGTCGCTGACTATGGGCCTCATACGAAAGCTCAGAGTCGCTCAGCGTGCGATGGAGAGGGCTATGCTCGGAATTTCTCTACGTGATCAAATCAGAAATGAGGAGATCCGTAGCAGAACCAAAGTCATCGACATAGCCCTACGAATCGCGAACCTGAAGTGGCAATGGGCGGGGCACATAGTCCGACGGACCGATGGACGTTGGGGCCCGAAGGTGCTGGAGTGGCGACCCCGCACCGGGCGGCGCAGTGTAGGGAGACCCCCCACAAGGTGGACCGACGACATAAAGAGGGTCGCCGGTAGCCGCTGGAGCCAGGCGGCGCAAGATCGGGCCTTGTGGACATCATTACGTGAGACCTATGTCCAGCAGTGGACGTCCATCGGTTGAAGCGACGACGACGACGACGACGAGCAAGGAAAAATATTGTTAACCGAATAACTATTGAGTGTATTCCAGATATCTTCTCAGTTGAATCAATCTCCAAAGAACAGGCTTGATGATACAAAGAACTTGTTGAACCAACTTGATTAAAAAATATTTAGATTTTGTACACAAGTTTGTCAGAACATATTACCTGATAATAAACAAGGTCTGGAGTCTCATGTGCCACAGTCCAGTTTAATACAGCGGGTTCGCCCTCGTTGCACTCTAGTTGTAATGTTTGCATATAGTCCTCGAAAGTGTTTGACACTGCCGACTGATCGATCGTCTTGTGAGTCCACTCGCAGTACCGCCCAGCTAAAATCAAACACGAGTATATATTGTATTACGACTAATGTACGCGGGCAAGCAAACCATTCAGAAATAGCCTATGTTTACGCTCAAGTGTCTAACACTTTCAATAAAACATTAAATAAAGTAAGCCATTTATATAACCATCTAATATACGTCTTAGCGATTAACAAAGAACTATTCGGCTCCGTGCAATTATAGTAGAAAATCTTAGATTATATATAGATATCTCAGATAAAAAGAATTACCAGATGTAGGGACAGCATATCCCTCATTGTCGTATGCCACCCCAGCGAACACTCGTTGTTTTCTTTGTTCTTCCTCCTTCTTTTGACCAAAGCCACCTTCTGATGAATCGCTTATGTACAACGGATGGAATCTAAAAAACATTTATGGATGTAAAAATCAATTAAGTACAGTGATTTTGGAAATATTGTAGAATTTTGCATACTAGAAGGCAGTGTAACAAAAAGAAAAAATAGTCTGTGGAAAAAAGATAAGATGTTAACTCTGTGGTGAGGTTGTCAAGTCGAGAGCGGGATAAAATGGGAGGGTTGAATATATTACTAACTTTCAGAGATACTTGTAATATTCTTGTATAAAAAAATATACGTGAACGAGGTTTTCTTTACTACAATTAAAAGATTATTTATGTTTCAAATGTAACTATTATATATTTTCAATTTATTGCATAGCATCGAGTCAATCTCTTCTTCTTCTTTGTTTAATGGCTTTCAGGTGTGCCAATTGGGCACAGATTATCTCGCCAGTGTCAAGTTTATGAGTCAATGTATATTAAGATCTGTTAAGACATCTGTCTGTGTTAGAGTTAAATATTCAATTTGGAAACATATATACTCTTTGCGGATTTAGCTATCATTAAGATAAGAAGTTTTTTTTATGTATTACATTTTGATGACGTTCTGTTTATTAGAATATATATAGGCATTCATATATTAGGAATAAAAAGGTCAATAGTTACTTTAAAATTTAATAAAACCTTTTGATTAATCTTAACAGTTTAGAATGTTTTTTAAAATTAAAATACTTACTTAGCGGGATTCGTTCTGTCTTCTCCCCCTTCTACTATGAAACGATACGTCTTTCCGCGTTCCACATATATCTCGGGGATTAGAAGATCGTTTATGTACCAAGCTATACCCCATGATGGGTGACCTGAACAAACAAATCACGTCGATTACTTTATTCATAAAATGTTTTCGTTTATAATAATTAGGTCTTATAACATGTGATAATAAAAACCTGGTGAATTTTTTATATATTTTTATCTAGGTTATATATTTTCTACTTCATATGTTATTTAAAGGTCTAAATGGTGGAAGACTTCGGCTGCAGCTAGTTTCAAAATTAATATCAAAAATACCGCCCTAAAAGTAAGGGTTTCAGTGCAATGATATATCGAACCCGTTAAGAGATAAATTAATATTTACCTAAGCAATCACAACAAAGTGCGAGAATTAAAAATAAAATATAATGTAGACCAAGAAACACTTTTACTTACAAATTTAAACTATAAATTAGGGTCTACCATTGACAGTTCGTTCGATGCGAATTCATAACAGGGAATGTAAAAATGTTGAGGAGAAACAGAAGATGATCACACTAAAAAACCTCAAACTGTAACTACCAATGAACTATTATGAACCTCTAGTGTAAAAAATATATTTTTGCAGTACAATATATTAGAATATAAGATAATTTTAATATAATTGCACTGCCTTCCCAAAATAGTAATCTTATGTTGAAATTATAAACACTCGCTAAATGAATTCAAATAAATAAAAGACTATTTACCGTAACGAAGTAATCCACTCGTGACCTCATTGTCTGCGTGAAATTTTTTAAAAGGAAATTAGGTAAATTTAGGTTTTTGTGGTGCTCGTTATAATTCCTTGAATTTTGAACATTGGTAATGTTTAAATATTTTAAACTAATACTGTCGTCATTTATCGACATATTTAAAAAAAATACATAATTTACAGGTTTATTATTATTTCGTCGACATTTCGGCCCAATAAGCGACCATAGCCCATGCAGTTGGGCCGCAATATCGACAAAAGAATAATAAACCCGTAAATTAAATATTTTTTTAAAGTGTCGTAATCCTTAAATACATATAATACGAGTATATATTTTTTAAATATCAGTAGTTCAATGATTTTGAATAACTTCAACTTCAATAAATGAAAGTCTTCGGATCAGATAGGTCAGCATGTCTATCCGATAGCCCAATGGAGAAAAGTGACTGAACTTGCTACCGGGGAATAGCTTCTTATACCATGTTGCGAAACTTTTAACGTCCTCACTTGCTAGTGTAGATGTTAAATTCCGCAATGTGCTGTTTAAGCAAATACTTACTGTATTGCGCTCAGTAGGATAAGTATTTGACAATGGACCCCAACTATAATAAAGAATAACTTACCAGTAATTGGAGTGTAACCTCGTTTGCCGCCGGCTGGTCCGATGCGTGCAGTAAAGTTAGTAACCCCGTACAATATTCTGGCCGGCCAAGGCTGTGGTCCCCCTGCGTCTAATTCTGCTAAGCCGATACATGTGTTGTCATTCTGAAATATTCAATTAAAATGATTAATAATTTTGGATTTTTAACCATGGAAACTGTTATTGTACTCATATCTTTCTAACTTTGTGATAAGTCTATGATCATATTGATTTGTAATATAGAAAATCCCCGCCTAATCTCAGCTTAGGGGGGGGGGGGGACAGACGCTAAACAATGGCGTGCGATACGAGTAAACAATAATAACTTATTTATATATGGCGTCTTCAACGAGACAGTAAATCACATGTTATACAACAAGTGTAAAAGATTATTACTATTTTACACTTTTTACACCGTTTTTAAGCAAACACTTACCTGAGCCCCAAAATCAAGCTGCACATCATTCCTTGTGGTGTCCATAAAAGAATGCGCATTTGCTTCGTATCTAGAGTTGAGAGGTCCGAAGGCAGCAATCACAGACTGTGAACGAGTCGTAAAGATTTCCTTGTCTTTGTTTGGTTCAGTTGCAGCGAGTGGACGTCGATATGTTATGCTCGTTATACCGTTCTTTTGGCTGCCAGTTACTAGAAATCAAATGTCTGTTATTCTAAATTTTGTTTTATATTTAGTTATTTGTACTCTACGATCATGTGATTCTAGTGGTAGTCTTGTTTGTTGATACTCATGACGGCTTGTAATTAGAAGTACCACGTACTCAGAGGTATTGGTATATCGATATTTGTTTGTGTGTTTATTTTATTGCCTACCTCGCATTACTTTACAGCTTTATTTACCGAAGATTGTGTGTAAGAAATTGCTAATTAGCGATACGGCCGCCTATTGTACTTTTATTTTTCCAACATTTTTTTTTATCGTATTTTATAAACACAAACAAAATAAATTATGAGCGCCAAAATAACTTTGTTCTGTTATGATACGTGAGTGATGCATGTCTAGGAGATTAATATGAGAAGGGCTGGCAACACATCATAGTCATACAAATTAATGGGAAACACAGAACGAGTAAATATAGTTAAAATGCAGCTCACAGTTACAAATTTCTTTTGTAATGGAAGAGCAATGAAGGCATCTATTAATATATCCAACTTAAGCATTCTTAGCTAATTACCATTTTGCATTGTCAATAAATCTCTTTAATCGTATCTATTAGTTGGAAACTTTTAAAATGAAATATTGTGTGATGTTATGAAATCACGACGCAAGTTAAACTTTTAATTTTGCACGAATAAGTGAAAATATAAATGCTATACAATCAGCTGATTGGCGCTGAAATATTGGGCTTGGCTGCTTTGCAGAGCGCGTTTTAATTTACCACTACCGCGATTACTTGTAATGCAATATGCGATGGATGGACCATATAATAATTAAGGTGTAAAAAAAGATTCACTTTTAACCTACGCGGCACAAGGGGTACCTTGTATTCATTGCCTTGCGGTATTATTTAATGTTTCTCTATTATTCAACATACCTACAACAGCATCATTGCTTCCACCTAATCTCGCGTCCGGGCATACACCCAATTCACCATCACACTGAGCCAAGTGAGTTATCGTGTAATCAGACACACGTGGTTGTGAAGTTCTGAAAAAAATTGCAACTAAAGTTAAGTTCTATATCTCTAAATAGTAAGTAAAAGTAAAGTAAGTAGCAGCCCATTAACGTCCCACTGCTGGGCACAGGCCTCCTCACTCCAAGAAGCGAGGGTTTTTAGAGCATAGACCCACCACGCTGCTCCACTGCGGATTGGCAGGCTATCTCTAAATATTGTTGGGAATTTAAATAAATAAACAAATCTTTATTCAGCCAAAAATCACATAAACATATTTAAATGACTAAAATAAATTTAGTGCAAGTGTAAATAAATAAAAAATAGACTAAATTATTCTATGCGTTCCCAAAACAATTATTATTTTATATAATTAAAAATATAATTTCAACTATTAGATTATATTCCCCATATATCTCTTGGTCAAATTTTAAATCGTTAATAAAATGCTTTTAATTCATCCACTTGATATCAATATAATTTTACAGCATCGTCTATTGAAAACTTAAGAAAACTTTAAACCTAAAAGATTTAAAGTTTTTTTAAGAGATTAGATGATACTGACTCGCAGGAACTGACCTTTTTTATATTAACTGTATATTATGTTATATACAGGGCGTTCCGCGTTATTATTTCGACCTACGTAATAATACGAAGCGTAGAATTTAAAGCAGGTGCCTATTATATTGGATATATTAAAAAATGTCCTCATCATATCCTAATCAGCAAAAGCGTATCGCTACACAATGAAATTTGTGTTCCGGTACGTTGCTGTGCAGAAACCATAAGAGGTATATCGCCTCTTACCAGACTCGTGCTCTTCCATCTTCCATCTTAGACTATATAATTACCATCAGGTGAGGTCACAGTCAAACGCTAAACTGTCAGCAATAAAAAAATACTATCACTTCTAAAACAGTTTCTAGAGCCAATTTCAAAATATCTTTATTCAAGTAGACTTTTTACAGCACTTTTGAATCATCAATTATCGTTTTTCCATATATAATTTCAATGTAAGTTTGATAATGACATTAAAGTTTCTGTCGTCATCATTACAATATGTAATTTTAATTTATTCTATATCAAGATATGTATAGAGCAAATTCACTCCCACGCTTTTTTGTCTTCTAAGTATTCCTTCAAATTATAAAATGATTTCTATATTAGCTTACTTTTAATGAAAGATTTAAATTTACTCAGCGACATCTTTGTAACTTCTTCTGGGAGCTTGTTATAGAAACATATAGAGTTACCTATAATTACTTATCAATTTTACGTAGCCTACTAAAATTACTAAACCGCCTCATTGGTCTAGTGGTTAGCATGTTCGACTACAGACATGAGGTCGTGGATTCGAGTCCCGGTTCGGGCCAATTAAAAAATCAATATTGAGTTTTCTATTAAGATTTTCTCAATATTTTCCCGAAGTTGGGAAATTGGCGGTGTGCTCCACCCCATGCCTCGGAGAGCACGTTAAGCCGTCGATCCTGCGCCTGATTTGTCTCCGGTCATGTCGGTTTCCCGTCATATCGGAGTATGAGAGTGAATGAATAGAGAGTGTACTTGTGTACTATGCCTGCCAATACGCAATGGAGCAGTGTGGTGGGTCTATGCTCTAAATACCCATTCTCCTATGAGGCCTGCCCAGCAGTGGGACGTTAATGGGCAGCAGCCCATGCCCATACTTACCTTACTAGAATTTACAACAATTTTATTGTTATTTCTTACATTATATGAGCTTTATTCACGTTTTTCGTTCCTTAGTAGTAAATTCACTCAGACACAAGTAAGAAGTTCACCCAGTAGTAAATGTTCACGTAAATAACTGCTTTTAATGTGTCGGAGTTAAGAAATTCGTGCTAGTTGGCGTATGAAATGACTATTATCTCACCGACTGTCCCAATATGCGACGATGACGTCCGCACCCGTCATCGCTGCACGTCCATCTGCGCCCGATAACCCAAACGACATATACTGCTCCTTACGCAGCCGGGCTGATAGAGTTATTTGGACGTGATCACCCTGAAGGTCACAGAGGCTCAATTAAATTTCAATTTTGTATTGTTCTTTACAAGAATCCCTTTTCGCCCTTACGCCAATTATACGCCACTTTAAAATCCATTTTTGTTTTTTAATTATCAGTAAACTACAATGAAGTAAATGTATCTAATTACACTTCATTATAGTCCAAACTAATATCAAATATTGGAGAAGTAAACGCAAATATATATTTATTGAACATATATTTGCCGATTAAATTTATGTTTGCTTATGTATTCTGTGTTTCACGTAATACTATTCTACATTTTAATGCAAAGTTATGCAATAATATTATTAATATATTATATTATGAATGCATAGTGTAACCTCATTTATTTTTACCTTGGCACATCTAACATTCTAAAGATTTTTATATTTATAAATTTATGGAGTGTATTGCACATTTATGGCAAAACAAATATTGTTCTACGGGCCCTTATATACGTTATTAAGTATGAGTATTCTTAACTGTGCCCACTTGTAAAAATTGCATAAAATTGGAGCAGCCATTTCAGGATTACAAATAGACAAATTAAAAATACATGATAGGTTTTATTACCGTACAAAAAGCCATTTTAAAAAACGCATGTAGCATTGTTTTTAAATTAAGGACAGGTTCATGTTTATAAAAAGTAATTCAATCTTATCTGTAGTGAAAAAAGAAGTTCATAACTCTGTTAAAACTTATATATGTATTTTCAATTTTTAATTATTGTATACAATTACTTTGATAACAAAAATCTAAAACGGTACAACATATTCAATTTTTTAATAACACTTTACCTTATTATATCGCTCGCTATCACTGGCTTGTAAATTAAAAACAATGAACTAATTACTCCATAAGAAAATATGTTATGTAAATACAGAATAAAAGTGATAAAATAAAACACAGATTCGTATATGTAACTCTCACTAAAAAAAGCTCATTGGTGAAGAATTAACATTTTAAATGGTTAAATTGTTTATAATAGTTATGTGTGCCTTTTTTTGTATTTATCTATTTTAAACTTTATCGCACTCATACAAGGAAAAGAAAAACAGAAAATTAAGTCATGGAGTGCGCAAATGGACAAAAACTATTTAACCGTTTAGAATGTTTTCTCTCCCCATCCCCAATATATAATATAATTTAAATATTTCGTATGATTTAATTTACAAGTTCATTTTCAGTTTCCACTTTAGTTAAAATATTCGATAGTTATTTTTAAAGTAGTTCTGTAGCTTATTTCAAGTAATGAGCGTTAAATATTAGTAAATCAATGGTTAAAATTGTAACATTGCGTCATATTTACCTGTATTTCCCAGCGGACTTGAAGCCGCTTATCCAGAATTTCTTTACAATTGTTGGAAGAGCTGAAAGGCGTCTGCGAGGTTGTTGAACTAGTCTGAAATCGGCAATTTTTATTATAAACAGAGTACTTTTTACAATAAACACAAAAACTTTTGTGTCCATTTTACGACATAAAACATTTATATAAATTTATTACCTGACCCAGCAAACGCTGTTTTGGCATATAATAACTATTATCGCAAATTAAAAATTAAGGGTTGTATGTATTTTTGTCTGCTGTTTCACAAAAAATAAAAACAAAAAATTTTCTCAAAAAAATACAAAATCAAATTTTGGGTTGGATCACCCTTAACATTTAGAGGCTTGAAAAATAGATATTAGTCGATTCTCAGACTTATTGAATATGCATAAAAAAAATTATAAGAATCGGTCAAGCCGTTTCGGACGAGTATGGGAACGAACATTGTGCCACGAGAATTTTATATATTAGATAAATCTTTGTTAGTTAGGCTTTACAAAATCTCATTAACTCCTTAATAGTTCTTCTAAACTAATATTATAAAGAGGAAACATTTGTTTTTGTATGTCTGAAACTTTTTCACACAAAAACTACTGGACCGATTAAAAGCAATATTTCAATATCTGTAGGGTATTTTTAAATTGACGTATGTCGGATATTCTATGTAAATGATTTTACGAATTTAAAAATGTATCAGTTAGACATTGAGTAAAATCTGTTTTACAAGTAATTGTATTTGAAAGTTGTTTTATAAGTAATTATGGGTACCCTTCCATTTGCCTCTGACGGAGCGTTTTAATTACTTTTATTTTTATTTATGTTGATGTTAAGTTTATATATAATGGTCAACCACTACGATTTAAGACAAATATAAATTTATGGAATAATCTATATTTATTTGTGTTAAACAACCTGTGTATTGATTATAAATGTAAGTGTGCATCTAATAATCTGAAAGGAAGTAATTAAATACTAAGTGAAATAACACTTTTCTAACTTCTAACAAAAATAAATCTATTGTCCTACTTAGTAGACTTTTCACTGGCATGAAATCGGTATCTACGCGGGTGACTCCGCGGGGCATGCAATATCTTATAAAAGAGAGTCACTATAGTATTATATCGAACGGAAAATGTGTTAATTGTATTTGTCACTAACAAGTCCTACCACGGTACGCCGTATGTGTTATTTTACATAAAAGAATTTGTTTTTCCTTTTAAATTTCGGATAAAAAGTAAGTATAAATCGAAGTCCCTTCAAAATAGGTCATCAAAACTTAATCATAATATGTTACTCACCGGGTTATACCACCAAGCAGGCTGTAAATTAAAGCATGTCCCAGGGCAAGCATTAAAAGAATGGCACATAGCATAGTTAGTTAAGGTTATTTATTAAAAGAGAATATAATCATGTAAACATATAAATCATTAATATATTGTAATAAAAAAATTATATAAAAAATTCACAGAAACTGATGTAAGTACAAAAAATTGCGCGTTGGAACATTTTTTTGCGTTGCTAAGAAAAAAAATGTATTTAGTGAATATTTTAAGTTGTTTTGGTATTATATTTTAACTACATGAATCCTATTTTTTTAGATAACTGTAGATTGGTGTCAAGTCTATCAAAATATTCTTTATAAGATATTCATCACAAAATTTTGTAATTTCATAGAAAAACAAGGAAAATTCTGTAATTGATTTTTGACGTCGTCTAAATATAAATCCTCTGGAAGCTCTTCAATGAGACTCGAAATGATCAGAGCCAAATTGTTTTTTTACTCATAATACGTTAAATAAATATATTGTATTTTAAACATGTTTATGATGGAAGATGTTTTTTTAATAAAGACAAGAGTTTAAACTTTTAATTCATATTGAACTGTTTCTATTATTGCAATCACAACTAATTAAACACGAAACCAATCAAAAAACGACGTCGACTTAGGTGGTTTAGGTTTATCAGTAAGTTTTTGCGATTGGTTAGTCGGGCGTCTTACTGGTTTCCTTTTAACCTGAAAGCGAATAAGAATTAATAACAAATACAGTGATAACATTTAAATCCAATGAGAATTCCCAGGCAGCTTGTTAATAGTAATAGAAAAATCATTAGCACATTATTAATGAATATATATCACCTGTATAAAATATTTCATTGCTCCTTTGCACCAAGATTGTTATAATTAAAATAAATATATAAATGTCATATGAATTAATTAATTATCCTTCGCAATACTCATATATAATTTGAGTCTTGGACATTAAAAAGTCATCAGCTATTTGTATAAAATTTGTACAATCATTTAAGAACTCTAACAAGCGAGAAAAATGGGTGTCTATCACTCGATGCCGTAGAGAATTTAGTACAGAAAGTAGCATAACTTATGCTCTATAGCAGGGCTCGACAACCAAGAGCCCGTAGGCCCGAAAGTTACTAAGTGCGGCTCGTGCAAGTAAAACTCATTCTACTCGTATACAACACCGCACTGCAGGACTATAAATGAGAGTAGCATAAATATGATTAAAGATGAAAAAATAGTGTCTCTTAGATAAAAGTGACCCCGGTTATTATCCTCATGGCAATTGTGGCCTTTTTTTAAGAAAAGGTTGTCGACACATGCTCTGTAAATCTGTAATCTAGCATTTTCATTTTGGCAAATGAGGATTAATGCACAAGACTTATATTGTTTATTAAAAAAACACAATACCGCTGAGAAAATCTGGAAAATTTTGGGCACATCTATTTATATATATCCAGGTATCTATTAACTCATCACGATATCTCTGGAACTATAAGGCATAGAGACTTGACATTTGATAGGAATTCCTTTTGCCGAGTAGAGATCAGATAAGAATGGATTTTATGAAATTTCACCCGCAAGGGGGCTTACGGGGGTGTTAAAAAAAACTTTCACATTTACAAACTATGTTATTTATGATATGTAAAAATTGGTCAGAATTGTTTTTGACATAATGGAATCTATCAAAAGTAAATTTTAGGATATTCCACCTTCAAAGGGCAGTGCGGGTACGTTTCTTATTTGTAACACATTTTGCCTAAATTATTAGTAATAGTAGTAGTAATCTATATACAAATAAGAGGCATTTATTGACTGATCACGATATCTCTGGAATCATAAGGCGAAGAGACTTGAAATTTGGTAGGAATATTCCTTTTACCGAGTAGAGGCCATGTTTCTTATTTGTAAAGCATTTTGCAGACGAAGTCGCAGGTTCAGTTAGTACCATATACTTACGGTAATCTTTGTCTGTCCCAAAGCTGGTGGTACGTCCAAATCCTTCGGGATATACACGTGTCCAAAGTTATGTCTGTATTCAACACACCATACAGCGAGCCAATCTACGTCGTAAGCAGTAAGTTTCCCAGGTAACACAATCTCTATGTCTTCGCCCTGATACCCACGTAAAGGATTTAGGGAGTTCATTTCATTAGGTACCTAAGAAATATTAACAGCAATTATAGTTGTTTTTCCTTTTGATGAAAACCTTGGTGTATGCTTAAGACCACATGAGTGAAGTGAAAACTTTATTAAGGCGAAATTGGTAATACGTAACACAACATTTTTTCTTAAAGTAAAAACTAGAATGTGTAAATTATTGTAAGTTAAATAGTATATTAAAATATATCAGTGACCATTTGACTATATTTCTCTCACTGCCTTAGCCGAGCCGAGCGTAGCATTACGATGCCTGACGACTCAATCACATTCAATGCCCTCAAATTAACTGCACAGTGCCTTAAAGAAATTCTCTCTTCCTAAATTTCTTAATTATTTACACTATATAAAAAGTAAAATAAAAGGTGAGACTAACAATGTAGGATAGTTACTCACTTTAGTTCCAAAAGGATTGGGTTCACTCCCATTACCGACCCAGAAATAAGCGTCGGGACCTGCACCATCGTAGTGCAAGTTGGGTATGTAAAATGTCTTAGCATCGAGTACGCTGATATTGCCAGATCGTAACCCGTGCGCCAGACGTTTGAATTCTGGCAATACTCTTGGCCGTGGGGGATCAAGTCCCGGTGGAATGAATACATCGCCAAAATTGACCTGAAAGTAAATAAAAAAAAATATTTTCCTTCTGTAATTTCTCTATTAAAAATCTGTTATTCAAAATTACAATTATACAAAAGAATGTAAAATGAAGTGTCACTCGCACAGTTCGCGATCCGGTGATTATATGGGAAAATTGAAGTTTAATGGGCTAAACCACATTCAAATTACTACCATTCTAATAAAACCGCTTGGGGATACATAATTTCGATGGTTTCAAAGTCTATAAGAGTCTTAGGCAGAAAAAAATGGTTTATAAATAGATGTAAAATGGATTTCAAGATCGTTTGATAGTTTACCCGTGATAGATAACCTAAATTGCGGATATTTTGGATGAATGATAGACTACTTTACATACTAAATATAAAACACCCAAACAATATCAATTGCAATATGGCCGTCACTATTAAATTTTGGCGGAAAGTTCCACGAATGCGCGCGAATTCAATCGATATTTTCTTTTCGCTACCAGATTTTATTATAAATTGCTATTCATTCTTACCGATGGGAAGATGTTGATACATTAAAATATATTATTCTAATAACTTAGGGTACAAAAAATGTTTTATACATCGGAAAGATTAGTTATTAATGAAGGCTTACATTGATTTTATATCACACTGCTCCGCAAAGACTGCTTTAATCCAGTAACTTAATTTTAGCATATTTCATATAATTTTGACGCTTATCTAAACTTATATTATAAAGAGGAAACATTCGTATTTCTGTATGTATGTTTGTAACGTTTCACACAAAACTACTGGACCGATTTCAAAAATTTTTTCACTATTAGAAAGCTGCATTTTCGATGAGCGACATAGGCTATATTACTTTTTTTTAAAGTAGGGAACCCTAAAAACTATGCATTAATGTAACCCGAGATGTGAAATTAAAAACCTGTTATCGCGTGCCCTGCGAAAGCTATTGAAGATAGAAAAAAAAATGTTTTACAATATTATAATACATATTAATATCTACAAAAACAGCCAGATAAATATTCGTTGTAAATTAAAATCTTTATATTGATTAGATTATGAATGTAAGTGTGTATCGAATAATGAGAAAAGAAGTAATGAGAAACTAAGTGAAAATTTTTATGTCAACAAAATAAATCTATAGTCCGACTTAGTAGACTTTCCACTGCCACGAGATCGGTATCTACACAGGTGAAACCGCGGGGTATTGCTATCTATAACATCTCAATAAAAATATTAACTTTAAAACCAACACAGGTAGCTCAGTCACAGTACATCGTGCAAACTTAATTAACTGAAAAATGAATTCCTTTCCTTATTCCCCAGACGATGTAATGTAAAGTAATTGTGTGGTTTAATTCTCTTTGTATTCTATGGCTTTAAGCATCCGGTTAGAAGTCATTAGAAGAGCAATGCCGAAAAATGTATGTTTTTTCTTTATGACGCAATAATTGTATTGACCTTTAATAGGATATCATCTTCGTGACATAACTCTTTAAAAGTTTTGCCAATTATATCCATAGTAACAGACGTGGTCATAACCTGTTCTTGAGATTTCGCTTAGCAATGATATCCGTAAGAATCAGTAAAATTTGACGATGCCAAGATTCATTTATTGTTGCTTACTGACTGCATTTTGATGGATATGGTAATGAAATTAATCAAATAGCAATTTTATTACATATTATAAGCAAAAAAATACCGTGAATCTTCTGCACCATACGCTAATCCACCTGATGTCCCTCAGTCGTTTCCCTCCCGGTAACCTTAACAGGATATCCGAATTGGAGTGAGCTGTTAGTACTGGCGGGTCTCTGCAAAAGAAATAAATGATGATTTTTTCCTGGGATAGTATTACGCTAACTTAGTGAGAATATAATATAATATAATATAATATAATATAATATAATATAATATAATATAATATAATATAATATAATATAATACAGTTTCTTAAATTCATGGCAAAGATCGTAAAGGTTTTAAGCACAATTAGACTTTCACAGCATTTTTTGAATTGTCCAACCTAGTCATCATTATTTTGCCATTTCAACACTAAAGTTACGAAATTTTTTTGTACACAGTTAAAGCAAATCGTCCTTTGCTAGGTTTTTTAAATCAAAAATGAAAGCGATCCACCACTACTTTGTATGTAACGCAAGAAATATTTTGTCTCTATGCGATTTCAAGTTAAATTTTCTTTGTGACGTCGTTATAACGAGGGACCTTGTTTAAAAAATGCGAAGCTATTTTATATGTAAAATATAAAACGTCATTTCTAAAGAAGGTGACACGATCGTTAAAAGTTCCTGTTACCGTTTCAATTTATAGAAAGAAGAACTGGTTTAAGCTATTAAACCAGAAAAATACAATAGAAAAGCGATAAAACACAACAAAACATAACAGGTCCAGTTTAATATGTAGCTATAAAATCACGAATTAATCAACAATGGTTTCTATACATATAGTATATTACTCTCACTATAAAAAATTCATTTACAGAAGTACATTAAGATAGAAAATAACAAGAAATCTTTTCCGAAGATATGTTTAATTTAGATTCTGTCAAGCTGTCCTTTTGTTCGAAATTCAGCTCAGATAACAAAGGGAAGATGTTTTTAATTATTTTTTCATTCGCCATTTAAGCAGATTTCATTCACAGAAAAGAACTGAATGTTTATATAATTAGGACGACAATATTTATGTTTTCTGCTGTTCGTAAAACAAAAATTGTAAGTCTAAATAACTTGTTTAGTGAACTTTGCTTAACTTATATATGTATATACCAACATATTTCTTGTGGAAAGTCTGGTGAAACATAGCACAGGAGTGCCATAGATGAAAAACAAATAACTTTATTGTGTATTTACCCTTATTCTTCATTTAATACTCTAAAATGATCGAAATGTTTGACAAGAGGAGGCTGGGCGGCAGAAGGCTTCTTAACGAACGCCTCTTGTCTCCTACTTGAACATCCTCAGTCGGTTTCATCCGGGAGTGTCAGGATGAATACGCAAGGGAGCCTCTGATACTCCCAATCCAGGGTGAGGCACCCTGTCGCTGAGTTTTAGTGGGTATTCTGGCCTCGCCGGCGAGTCTTACACTTCCTGCCTCTTGGCAGGGGTGCGCAAATGCATTTTCCAGCGGATACAAAAAAAGTCGGTACATATTTTCAAATAATTACAAAGGAGAACCAGGAAATCATAGCCCAGATTTGACTAAATCTTAACTCGACCCAAATATTTATAAAATGATTGTGCCAACAAACAACAAAGCTTTTTTGCCACATGAGTAAGTATATTATCGTATATAAATTTGTAAAAGCCGATAAATGAAAGTTTAATTACATCAGCCATGCAATAGTGAATATCAAAACGCTAATGGACTTTGTTGGTATAATTATGCTTTATAACAGAAAAATAAGTCACGTAATCGCAGGTAACGCATGGTTAGTTAAATAATGTATTAAATTATAATATGTTAGTTATACAGACAGATATCAGGAGATCGAATCTGTCAAGAAAGGAATGACCTCCACCAAAGTTGGTAATGTAAAATTCCAATATGAACTCTATAGTTTCACATAAAGGTGGAATCAATAAAGATATTAAAAAAAATATTTAAAACGGGTTTTTTTGTCGTTGAGAAATGCATGTACTCTCCCCGCCTGGGAGACAGACGGGAGTGTGGAACTCGCCGATAGTACCAAAATACACACTAGAATCCCTCGTCATTTGGGAATGGAAGGACGAGAGGTTCGTTGTGGCATTCCACTCTGGCCCCTCCGAATGAAGCCGGCTCAAAATTGCGCTACAGGGGGAGATGAGGAGTACAGGAGTTGGGTAAACCTCCGTTTCCTGTTTCCTATTTCCCTCCGCCGGGGGTACTGTGCTTTAGCTGCATTCGCGCTCTCTCTTTGCCGTGCCTTCTTTAACGAATTGATAGTTTCGCAGACGGTGGCAAGTGCATTTCAGGCCCGCTCGTTGACAAGCATTGTACCTATAATACTGGCCAGCGAGAGGTCCGATCTACGACGTCAGAATATGGCACTAAGGTCCTCAAGGAGGGCACTCAGCCATGGTGTGCTGCGCAGTGTCCACAGGAGCACCACACTCGTGGCAAGAGGCCGACGACTCACAGCCAACGATTTGGTGCAGATATTTTCCAATGCAGCCAAGACCGGTTTGCCCCTGCACCAAACGGTAGTAAAGCACTCCGTGTCGTCTTCCTAGCCATTGCTCCAAGCGAGGGTGGAGTGCCGCTAATATGGCCCTACGGCTACTGGGGACCCGAGCTCTTCCTTCCATGCTTGGATCAAGGCTCTGTCAGCAATAACCTTGACCCTCCTAACCTCGTCGGCATCAAAATGGGTAATATCTGTAACTCTTGTAGTTTCAGATTCCGTAAATATATGGGAAATACTGCATTGAAATGTCAATCTAAGCCATTCCTTGAATATTCCTGTATACTCACAAAAAGTTATCAATATCATTTCGTCTGTTTAGGAGTACTACAGTGACATCGACACGTGGAGAAGAATTATATGTAACAATTACTTACCTAGTCATATAATCCTCTGGGTAAGGCACCAAAGTACCTTCAGGCGAAGGTTGCTGGGTATCCCCAACCCAGAAGAATGCATCAGGAGCAGTTCCATCATAGGCAAATCCGCGAACAAACACGGTATTCTCGTCCACCGCGTACACAGTACCACGAATGCCATGTGCATAGTGTGCAAAACGTCCTATTATTCGTCCAAAATATGGTTCTGGACGTCTTGATGCGGTTATTTCTGTAGACAAGAGATTACGTAGTTAATGTTTTTATTGTTTCGCCCGATAAATTAGTTTACATATCACACTTAGATAAATTAAATATTAAAGTTTTTATGAATCTGCGAGTTATAATAAATCTCACCACAGGAATGTGTAAAAAACACATTTCGATTTTTGGTTCAAATAAATTGAGTTTAATAAGTACTATTTATTTAAATAAAACACTGATAAACGTTATGTATTAATTATTTCTATGATTAAAAAAATACAGATAAAATATTTTTTTGGCTAAAGTGAGACGCCCTGTGAAAACTAGTATGTGAAAGTAAGTATTCTCAGAATGTTTTCCTACAATAATAAGCACCATGAAAAATTATTGTAATATAGGCTTAGTATACAATAAAGAGATATCATAGTTTTTAATATAGTAAACGATCTAGTATAACACGTTTCTATAATATTATCCGTGACATATTCCTCGTTCGGGGATACAAATGAGTATCGAAATGCGAGGACAAAACTGTATTAAGTATACGTGTTAGGGGCGAGGGTACTGCTATCGTAGGGAGAATAGGGGTGATACAAACAAGTTCTTCTTTGTCATGAGATGCATGAAGAAAACCAATATAAGAAATCCCTACGAAAAGATGTTTTTTAAATATGTGATAATTTCAAAACTTCTACTTCTAAAATATTTTTCAAGACATTGATTTCTGATCATGGCGAAAATGATATCTATCGATTATGGACCAAGAACCCATTACAATATAATGATGGGTTTCTCAATGTAACCTATTTGTACAAAAATCGTTTCAGTTTATAAAAAAATTACTGTGAAATTGAGAACAAAAAGTTGGGTCTGTTTTTAAAGACCTAACTATAAATAACTTTTGATGAATATATTGTTAAGGGTAAATAGTTTTTAGACAATGATAATAATGGCGATGGTCTCTTTCTGCGAAACAGTCACGACGAAGATTTGGCGAAGGCTCCAGCCATACGCTGAAAGGGTAAGGACGACGTCGTGCGGCCCATTACCGCCGGATTACCCTTAACGGTGGATCTGGGACAACAAACATGGGATCGGCTGTTCCGCAGAGAAAGGAGTCGTGAGATGATAGATGACATGGTAGGTGTTCCTGGCAAGCCGCCTTCAGAGGAAAGATGGAACCTACGAGGTTGGGTTTGATGAGCTTTCGCTGACGAGGATCACGGTAGAATCCTCTGAGATAGAGTTCCCGTGGCCGCGCGATGTGCGCAGCATTGCTGAGTTTCAGTAGATAGGATTCCGGCATAACCCGCGACACTTTCCCGTGATATTGCGGGGATATCTATAAGATTTTCCCAGGGAAAATATGTGATAATGCTAAGGTAAGTAGCAGACCGTTAATGGTGATATTGCAAATGCCTTCAATAGCCTCCCTCATGAGACAATTTTAAAGGCACTTAGATACCACTGAGTGCCTTCATATCTCGAGAGACTATTGAGCGCATACCTCCAGGACAGAGAAGTTTTGTGGGAGAGCGGTGGACGTTTGTTCCGACACTGGGTTTCACGTGGGGTCCCTCAAGGGTCTGTACTGGGGCCTGTATTGTGGAACGTTGGCTACGACTGGATCCTGCGGTGTCCAGTTCTTCCGAGGATGAGGGTGTTATGTTACGCGGACGACACTCTCGTCACTGCACAAGGGAAGAACTTTGAGGAGGTAGCTCAGCTTGCCGAAGTCGGAGGTAATTTGGTCATGGACAGAGTTCGTAGCTTGGGTCTGGAAATTTCCGCTACCAAGACAGAAAGTCTGCTCTTCCACGGACCTCGCAGGGGTCCTCCACGTGGGGCGACTTTGTCTTTAGGAGGTGCGCTGATTGAGGTAAAGGCTCAAATGAAATATTTGGGCCTAATTTTGGACGGTCAATGGCGTTTTCGGGCGCATTTTGCTCAGCTGACCCCTCGCCTCGTGAACTATGCTGCCGCACTGGGTAGGTTACTGCCCAACGTGGGAGGACCGGGATCGCCCTGCAGAAATCTTTATGCCGGAGTCATGAAGAGTATGGCACTATACGGCGCACCAGTATGGGTAAACTCTCTGACCGTTCAAAATAAATCCCTTTTGCGGAGAGCGCAAAGGATAATAGCGGTCAGGGGGATACGAGCGTACCGTACCGTGTCTTGGACGGCGGCGACACTCTTGGCGGGTGATCCCCCGTGGGAATTGCAGGCGGAAGCACTGGCGGCAACTTACCAGAGCAGGGTTGCCGTAAGGTCTGGAGGTGACCGTCTCGAATTTGTCGAGGTCCAAAGAGTCAGGGCCCTTGCCGACAGGGTCCTGATTCAAGCTTGGAAGGAGCTTCTCGAGTCTCCAAGTGCGGGTGCGATCACGGTGGAGGCGATCCGTCCTCGCCTCGAACAATGGTTAGATAGGCGGCACGGATCGCTTACCTTTAGGCTGGTGCAAGTACTGACCGGACACGGATGTTTCGGAAAGTACTTGCATCAGATAGCACGACGGGAAGAGTCCTCTATCTGCCATCAGTGTGGTGCGCCTGCCGATACGGCGACCCACACTATGGCAGAATGTCCGGCTTGGGGACCACAGCGACATCCACTGATGTCCCTCATCGGAGCGGATCTCTCACTGCCAAGTGTAGTGGGCGCCATGCTTGACAGTGAGATAGGATGGAATGCAGTTGCCTCCTTCTGCGAAGCCGTCATTTCTCTGAAGGAGGCAATGGAGCGAGTACGAGAAGCTGCAGCGGATGCTGCTCCCCTAAGGAGGAGGAGGCTGGGTGGCAGGAGGCGTCTTTACGAACGCCTCTTGTCTCCTCCTTGAACATCCTCAGTCGGTTCACCCGGGAGTGTCAGAGTGAATGCGCAAGGGAGCCTCTGACACTCCACATTCAGGGTGAGGAGGGTGTCGCTGGGTTTTAGTGGGTATTCTGGCCTTGCCGGTGAGTCCCACACTCCCTGCCTAGTGGCAGGGGTGCGCAAATGCATTTCCCAGCGAGAAAAAAAAAAAAAAGACCGTTAATGGTCTGCTACTACCAACTGCTGGGCACAGGCCTCCTCATTAATAGGAGAGAGGGTTTTTAGAGCATAGATCCACGACGATGTTCCACTGCGGGTTGGTAGGCATAGTACATAAGTGCAGTCTCTATTCCTTCACTCTCATAGTCCAATATGACGGCAATCCGACACGACCTAAGAGTGATCAGGCGCAGGCCGGACGGCTTAACATGCTCTCCGAGGCACGGGGTTATACTACAACGCCAACTTCTGGTAAATATTGACAAAGTCTTAGTAGAAAACTCAATATACATTTTTGAATTAGACCGACCTCAAGACCTCATGTCTGTTGCCGAAAATGCTGACCACTAGACCAATGAGGCAGTTTATTACATGATAACGGTATAGTAATAAATATATAAATTGAACAAGTGCTGAAAAAAATTCTATTTAAAATTAAACCCCTAAGTAAAATATTCATTGCGATTTTTAATTAATTTAATGGATTTGACATCGCGACAGCCCTAGTAACACCCTCACACAGCACAATCTCAGGGGCCTGGCATGTCAATCAAAATATCCCTTAATGGCGAGGGTCCCGGGAGTTATTAGATAAATACGTAATCATAATGTGAACGTGCACGCCTAAGCGATAATCATTTTCGTTAGATTATTTTTTTATTGAGGAAAGTTATCGCTCCATGTATCCATGGGTCCAGATATCTATGGGACTCATGCTCACAGTGCTAATAATAATGAAATGTCTAATATGATGAAAAGTTTGCTGTAATTAGCCATTAACGAGCCACTACTAGGCACAGGCCTCCTTACTCATAAGGGAGAGGGTTATTAGAGCGTAGGCCCACCACGCTGCTCCACTGCAGGTTGGCAGGCGTAGTACAAAAAGTGTACTGTTTATATATCTCTCTATCCTTCCCTATTATAGTCCGATGTGACGACAATCTGTCACAACGGAAGAGAGATCAGGCGCAGGACCGACGACTTTACGTGCTTTCCGATGCACGGGGGTGAAGCACACCGCCAACTTTCCAACATGGAGCAAATATTGAAAAAATCTTATTGGAAAACCCAATATCGATTTTTTAATTCACCCGAACCGGGACTCGAACCCTGGACCTCATGACTGTGGCCGAACATGCTAACCACTAAGGCAGTAATGAGACAGTTCCAACAATTTGTCCTCCATAAAATATACCTATATATGGAACTCTTTATAATTTTAGCCAATATTGACATTCTTTTGTTGAAAACCACAACGAACCGATATAAAGCATGGTGAACCAAAAAATATAAACAAAGTATATCAGGCAACTGAATCTATTTTTATATTAATGTATATAAAAATAGATTCAGTAATACTTTTGAAATGTTTTGATTGCGTGTATGGGTAAGTTTCAAACAAACGCCTACGCAAAATGTAGCGGCTATCAAGATTTTCAAAGTGGGCGGAACGATTGATCGTTGCACTGTCAACTAGTGACAAAAATAGAATACCTAATTTTTTTTATTTTTGTATCAGTAACTATTTGCTGATATTGTAATTAACATTTACTTTCGTCCAGAGTTGACAGCCTCGCGGTCATAAATTTTCTTTCACGGTACCCTATTTGTTTTTGTTTCTTCTCGGGAAATCCTCATAGAGCCACGGGGTAAGGGTGTTACGGGTTATGCCGGAATTTTACCGGCTAAAACCCGACGGTGCTCTTCCCTAAGTTCTTTGGCGAAAGCACTGGATCGGAATAGATCCGCACTCTCGTCGACGATATGCCAACGATGTCCCTCTAAAGGGGCAATAGATCCAGCACCCTTTGCCCAGAGGCTACTACAGAGCCCTAGGGGGCAAACGACGGCCGTACACTAACGGCCTGCAGCCAACCCTCCGTCGCCGTATGGCTGGAGCATCTCTGTCCATCTCTCTGACACGCTCCGCTGCCTCCATCTGCGACATTACGGTCTCACAAAAGGAGACCACAGCATTCCAGCTGGCTTCTCTGCCCACCATGGTTCTAACCACAGCAGGCAGATAGAGGTCGTCCCCGACAACTGTTACCGGTTCGGCTCGACGGTCGGCCCACTGCGGACACACAGCGAGTGTGTGTGCCGCGGTGCCCTCCACCGCGCCGCACTCGTGACATTCCTCCGTTGTCTCTCTCCTCGCGACCTCTCTCTTCGAGGATTCGCGAGAATAATATTGTAATAAGAAGCGGGATTGTTGGTGTATGATCTAAACATACATGAATGTAGTAGATAATAAGTTGTTATTTAAACGGACCTTTCAAGTTTATTTATAGGTCAAAATTATAATAATATAAAACCTAGTGATAAGCCATTTAGCTGTTGTAGATTACAATTTATAGTTGCTAAAAGGAATGACTGCGATCTTTTACCTTCAAGTAGTCATTTTAAGCGGACATAAAGCTGAGCGGAGCTAGATCGGTGCGTTTTATGGCACAGATGTAAGTGTAGGCATAAAAGGGGTTCCTTAAGCCTACCAAGAGATTTAATATGGTACAATATTAGTATAAAATATTCACTCGGTTTTGTCGTGAACTTCTAGCAGGAACATTTTGATTGTCTAAACAAAGACAGGCAATAGACTTTCTTTTATAAAACTATTAAATGATATTTATTGTTTAATAATTCTCCTGACAGAAAAAAAATGTATGTTAATTATAAAATTCTATCTATTTACTATGATTACATATTGACTTAGATTTATTGTTATTACTTACATATAGTTTTATTAGTTATTATCAATATGATGTTGACTGCTGTTTTTTTAATGTAATTTCTGAATACTTGTAAAGGAGTAGGTAAGTAGCATAAGATCTTTAATCTTCTATGTTTGTATAATTGTACTGCTTGTTGGTTACATTAATAAATAAATAGATTAGCAACCGCCGATTTTATATTTATAATAGTTATCAAAAAGATAGAGTCAACTATAATATTATTTTTCCTATACTGCATGTGTTATACGTTTGATTACTTTACATTTCAAATAAATAAGGCTATTAATTTGAAACTACAGCCGTCGTCGTCGTCGTCGCTTCAACCGATGGACGTCCACTGCTGGACATAGGTCTCATGTAATGACTGCCACAAGGCCCGATCTTGCGCCGCCTGGCTCCAACGGCTACCGGCGACCCTCTTTATATCATCGGTCCACCTTGTGGGAGGTCTGCCTACACTGCGCCGTCCGGTGCGGGGTCGCCACTCCAGCACTTTCGGTCCCCAACGTCCATCGGTCCTTCGGACTATGTGCCCGGCCCATTGCCACTTCAGGTTCGCGATTCGTAGGGCTATGTCGGTGACTTTGGTTCTACTACGGATCTCTTCATTTCGAATTCGATCACGTAGAGAAACTCCGAGCATAGCCCTCTCCATCGCACGCTGAGTGACTCTGAGCTTCCGCATGAGGCCCATAGTCAGCGACCATGTCTCAGAACCGTAGGTCATCACTGGCAACACGCACTGTTCGAAGACTTTGGTCTTCAGGCACTGAGGGTTATCAGACGAAAATATCTGGCGTAACTTCCCGAACGCAGCCCAACCGAGTTGGATTCGGCGGTTGACCTCCTTCTCGAAATTGGATCTACCTAGCTGGACTATATGTCCCAGGTATGTGTACTCGTCAACAATTTCGAGAGCTGAGTTCTCAACGATGACTGGGTGAGGCGGTACATGGATATTAGACATAATTTTCGTCTTATCCATGTTCATTTTCAGGCCCACCTGTTGAGAAACTCTGCTGAGGTCATCGAGCATTGTATTGAGATCTTCGAGAGTCTCTGCCATAATGACTACGTCATCGGCAAACCGTAGATGAGTGATGTACTCGCCGTTGATGTTGATGCCCAGTCCGTTCCACTCCAAAAGCTTAAAAAGGTCTTCCAGCGCCGCAGTGAAAAGCTTCGGGGAGATAACATCTCCCTGTCGCACTCCACGTTGCAGTTGGATAGACGCTGTGCTTTGGTCCTGTATACGGACTGACATGGTGGCGTTTTCGTACAAGCACTTCAACACGTGTATGTACCGGTAGTCAATTCGGCATCTCTGTAAAGATCTCAACACGGCCCATGTTTCCACCGAATCGAAGGCTTTCTCATAGTCCACGAACGCTAAGCAAAGTGGCCGATTATACTCTTCGGTCTTCTGTATAATCTGCCGCAGCGTAAAGATGTGGTCTATGGTACTAAAGCCTTTTCGGAAACCGGCTTGTTCGGGAGGCTGGAAGTCGTCAAATCTGCGAACGAGACGATTCGTAATGACTCTCGAGAACAGTTTGTAGACATGACTTAACAGCGCGATAGGTCTGTAGTTCTTCAATAAGGCGTTGTCGCCTTTCTTGAAGAACAGAACCACCACGCTCCTATGCCATGCCTCCGGCACTGTGCCATCGAGGATGACGGAATTGAACATTCGCTGAAGGACTTTGAGTACCGGTTTTCCACCCGCCTTCAGGAGTTCTGCTGTGATTCCGTCATCACCTGGTGCCTTGCTGTTCTTCATCTGTTTGAGAGCCATACTAATCTCGTACAGACTGACGTCCGGGATGTCTTCAGTGTAGTGTCGGGTTAGTTTGGCTCTGGGATCTGCAGCCAAACAGTCAATAGGCTTGACAGTCGATGAGTATAGCTGTCCATAGAAATTCTCGACCTCGCTCAAAATCTCTGGTTTCGACGCAATGAGCTTGCCATCACTGGTCCTCAGCCGCGTAAGCTGGCGCTGACCAATAGACAGGTCTCTTGCGAACACTTTGGAGCCTTTATTGCGTTCAATAGCGTCTTTGATGCGCTCCGTATTGAAGGTTCGCAGATCACGTTTTTGTGATTTGGAGATCTGTCTGTTGATACGCCGGTAATCGGACGCGTCCGCTGCTGACTGTAAGCTCATTGTCTGTCTTTGCTCCATGAGATTGAGAGTGTAGTCAGAGAATCTCTTGGTTTTCTTTTTACGGGCTCTGAAGTACTTAGTCCCAACCATATGAACAGTTTCTACTAGCCTATTGTTAACCTCATCCACAGATTCGCATTCCTCAAGGCCGTCGAAGCGGTTTTGCAGCTCTAGTTGAAAGCTCTCGGGGTCTTGGATTTGGGCACGAGTAGGTCGGAGCGTAGACTTCACCAGTCTGAACCGTTCTCGATGGACGTTGATATTCAATGTGCCTCTTACCATGCGGTGATCGCTCCCAGTTTTCACTTTACTGATCACAGAGACATCATTGAATATGTTCCGTTTCGTAGACATGATGAAGTCTATCTCATTTCTCGTGGAACCATCGGGACTCAGCCAGGTCCATTTTCGGAGCGGCTGTTTCTTGAAAAAGGAGTTCATCATGTAGAGTCCCTCCTTTTCCATGAAATCAGCGAGCATCTGTCCCCTCTGGTTCCGTTGCCCATAGCCATATTGCCCCACTCTCAACTCTGCCCCACTTCGTTCGCCGAGTTTTGCGTTAAAATCTCCCATCACAACATTGTAGAATGTCCGAGAGGTATGCATGGCCCTGGATATGTCCTCATACATAACCTCTACATCCTCATCCGGATGTGATGATGTGGGTGCGTAAACCTGGATGACCTTCAGCGAATACCGTTTGGTGATTCTGAGTATCAGGTACGCTACCCTGTTGGACACGCTGTTAATTTCTACAATGCTGTTGACGAGGGATTTGTGGACAAGGAATCCGACACCACCTTGAGATTGAACTTCACCTTCCCAGTAGTAAAACAAGTTACCGGATTCAAGGATTATCGTATCCTCCCCCTCTCTACGGACTTCGGACAATCCTATAAGGTCCCACTGTAACTTGCTTACTGCTTCTTCCAGTTCGAAGATATTTTCGTCGGTCCTCAAAGTGCGTACGTTGTATGTTGCCAGGTCAAGTCGTCGGGATTGGCAGCGGAATCTCTTCCGGAGATTCTTAGCACCCCCTGCCCCGCCGTTACCCTAACCGCCAATAACCGCAAACTACAGTCATGCCAATTTTATTTATCTAAATTAATATTATGTAAGTATATATGTTTGTAATGTTGTCACTCAAAAAATACTGGACCGTTATCAAAAAATTTTCACCATTATAAATATAGCTCGGCAACATTATAGCAGGTATTAATATTTAAAAAAAATCTGCGATACCTTATGTCCAACTACTGTCATTCCGCCACTATAACAACTTTTTTACATTTTAAAAGTTAATAAAGTGCCACCATTAATCAAATCATATAATTCATACCTCTGTATTAATATTTATCATTTTTATTAACTGTGTCCATACCTGTAAAATACCTTTTAATTTTTTAAATCGGACATTCCATTCAAAAGATATAACTAATTTTAAAATATCAATCGAAAGAAAATTGTAGCGAACCTTATAAACCCTATATATAATAATGACACCCACCGAAATACCTATACTGTTTTTATTTTTATCAAGCTCAAAATTACTGGAGCTGTTTAAAAAAATCTTTCATTACCTCAATGAAATCAAGAATTTTTAAATTTAATTAGTTAAGAATTTTTAAATTTGCAAATGTTGGACATTCTATGTAAATAATGTTACAAATTTAAAAATGTATTAGTTAGAAATATATACGTTGTAAAGTAAAATCTGTATTTATTAGATATGAATGTATGTATCTAATAATCTGAAGGGAAGTAATTAAAAAGTAAATGAAATAAAACTTTTATGTTAACGAAAATAAATCTATTGTCAGACAGGTACAACTGTGGGACATTGCTACTTATTATATATGTTTGAGCAGATTTACAGCGCTTAAAAAAAGAGAAGTAAGTAGCAGCCCATTAACGTTCCACTGCAGGGCACAGGCCTCCTCACTCATATGAGAGACGGTTTTTAGAGCATAGACCCTTCACGCTGCTCCACTGTGGATTGGCAGGCATAGTACACAAGTGCACTCTCTATTCCTTCACTCTCATAGTCCGGTCAGACGGTAATCCGGCACGACCGGAGAGAGATTAGGCGCAGGACCGACGGCTTAACGTGCTCTCCGAGGCACGGGGGTGGAGAACACCGCCAATTTTTACCCAACTTTGGGCAAATATTGAGAAAATCTTAATAGACTCAATATCGATTTCGAATTGGCCCGACCCGGGACTCGAACTCAGAACCTCATGTCTGTAGTCGTACAAGCCAATCACTAGACCAATGAGGCAGTCTTACAATTAAAATCAATTACAGCGCTTACCAAAGCATAAAATTAAATGCAAAATAAATAATAATTTGCAAAATGAATAGTAATTCTAACTGTATATCTCGCATTACTCGATATACAGTTAGTTGTCAATAGAAAATGATAGAAACTTTATATAATTTCTCACGAAAATTGCTTATTTCGCGAAATTAGTATGCAACACTCGCGACGGGTAGAATTTATTTTCCGTACCGAAGTCACGTTTCTCCTCTCCCCTCTATCAAAACGCCAAATGGAATTTGATGAAATTTCGCAAATAAATTTTGTTCCCTTGTATAATGCTGAAAATGGAACTATGAATTTATAGATAATAGATATTATATTATTTTATTACAATATTCAATTTTTTTTCTCGGTTCAGCATAGTATTTATAAGATATTTGCTATTAAGTATAAAATGTCAAATTTTTCAATCTCTTTTCTATTAAGCTCACATCCTTTCTAATGCAATTACATTTTTTTTTAACTGGTAGTAATTTGATGATAGTTTTAAGTAAGAAAAGACTAATTTTTTCCAATATCTTTAAAAAAAAAACAGATTTTGAAGGTACTTCGATTGCTAATGTAATGTGAATGAAAATAATGTTTTCAGAATATCTAATCGTCTTATGAGTTGTATAAAGTCTGTTTGTGGAACAATATTCTCAGTGCCCTACTAGCGGTCTAACCAGTTCCCATTAATGCGGTTATAAATGTTTATATCGTGACCCTTCAATAACTTAAAATGTCAATCAATAATCCGTAGCCGACAAAGAAACGATAAATGGACAGCGCATGTGCGAACATCGCACAAGTTTTTCTGGACATAAAAGATTTAAGTAAAAGTTGTTCTGAAGGCTTCGGTCGTGGGTATCACCAATAAAAATATTCACACATATAGAACTTCAATATTTCTTCGCCTAATATACACACCGGCATATTTAGCGGAACACAAAGAAGGTCCATAATTTAAAATATGGTTTTATTTTAAAATCTACTTACTACACTTCTTTTGATATTTAAAGTTTCATTTGTTTTAATTAAAATGAGATCACATTAAGAACACATTTTGCGAGTAAAGGCTCTTTGTAAAAAATGGTACATTTTTGAACTTTTTATGTACCAGGGAAAAGTGAAAATTAATATTAAAATAACAATTAATTAAATTAGAAAAATGGTGATTAATATCGCGTATTTCCTCCATGTGCTCTTATTAAAGTTTATACCCGTCTAGGCATACTGAGAATGATGTTATCGATGGTCTCCTGAGATAATGTCTGCCATTCCTCAACTACGGCGATTCGCAGTTCACCCACGTTGACAGGAGCTGGAATTCTGGACTTAACATTTCTTTTCAGCAAGTCCTAAACGTGCTCTATTGGGTTTATATCCATAATCTCGCCGGGCACAACATAACCCTGATATTCATATTATTAAGATAGCTAATATACCGGTGTGTGTATTTTTAAAACTATTTTCTATTCGTAATTTCCATATGTTTATTACTAAGTGCTTTATTAATTTGCACAACTTTAGCTGTCAGTGGTCGTGAATTCTATTCAAAATTTGAAAAATTGTGAAGATTTATGTTGTGGATAGATTAACGTTTTGCTTTAATCTCACCTAATGGTAATCAATGAAATAGTTTAAGATGGTAGCGTTTTAACCCGATAACTGATTATTTTGCCTACAAACGGTACCGGAATACAAATTTAGTGTCATGTTCAGAATATTTAGTAAGTAAGTAGCAAAATTGAAATCATTTTCGAAATAATTTATACGGCAAAAGCCACGGGTTGGATTCCTGATAGAAAATTTTGGAAAATACTCTTTATACGTTGGTCTAGATCCGGAATCGGGGGGGAGGCTTCAAACAAGGCTAGTTACTACCATATCAGCAGACACGTATCGCAAGAACAGTTAAAAGGTAAATTAGTGTAATCCTCCTGTGAGATTACAATCAAGCTTTGATCTGTTGGCAATAAAAAAATGAACTTTCTTCATTAAAAATATATTGCCGATGACTTTGTAACAGCACCCTATTATCCATTTATATTTCAAAAACAGGAAGTAGGTGTAGTTGATCGATGAGGATTTAACTTGAGGTACGGGACCCCTTTTTAGACTATGAACCATGGCGAATTGGATGGGGTGGAGAGGATGAGGGATTTTATTTTAAATAGCTTGGATCTTACAAACGCAGTTTTGTTTTTGAGAAGATTAAAACGCTGATAACGTATTCTTTCATTTTCATTCCGTTATATATCCAAATGTTCATATATAAACACAGCATCTTTTTCAGTTTGCAGAATTAATTTAACCGACTAAATTATTTTAAACGTTTCTTTATATCTTAATATATTATCATTGATTATTGTATAAGTATTTCATATATGTGCAATTTGTTCTTACAAATATTTTATCTTGAAGTACTTGAAAGGTTTAATTAATTCAAAGGTTTATACCCTCATACAATAATTATACCTACTAGCTGTTTCCGGCGGTGCGAACCGCGTAATCCCAGGACAGTCCAAATGAAATGTTCCAATTCCATAAACCTAATGCCTTCTTGAAACCTTGAATACATACAAAAAAAAAATCACAAAATCGTATCAAAAATTATATATAATTTTTCACTGCTATATGTCATCATGCTCAACCCCTTTCATTTACCTTCCCCCCCCCCTCTCAAAGTCATTCGCGTCGTTTAGAAGGATTTATACCTATATAAAAATAGGTAATTATTTTTTAAATGTTGAAGTGCCACATTTTTTGTGGCACCCTTTTGCTGTTGTAAGTTTGTAAATGGTTTTTACACACACACACACATACACGCACTGTTCACACAATTGTACTTTAGTCCTTATAATATATACTTGTTAAAATAATGAATAAAATTATACCTAAGTATATATATATATATTATAATAAAAATAATCCGTCTGATTTCACATTATGGTTTGTTTCTTTTGAAGATGCAGAGTGAATTCTTGTATAATTATGATAATGTCGACCCCCCAGCCAGTTAGTGATGAATACCGAGGGTGCATATTCAGCGGGATTCAGTTAGGATGCTGGGCAATGGGCCGTACCAAATTCTTAGGAGTTGCTCTTCACACTCTTTATAGAAGCTAAAAGAATTTTATTTTTAGTTCTATCATAACAAACTAGAGCGCAATCATAAATTTATATTGAGAGAAATCATTAGAGAATTAATGGAATATCATTAATTCTATAAAAGATATTTTTTTTCTATAAAATTAAAAAGGAAAGTAAAGGAAGATATATTGTCAGGATTTAATGAATTTAATTGTCATTAAAATGTTAAATGTGTCGAAAATCAATTCAAATAATTTATTGAAATCTCAAATGAGGAAGTGTAAATATCAATGCCATGTGTTTTTTGTCAATATTAGAAATTTTAATTAAATATTGTTTTTGAATTCAAAATTTCGAAAAGAGCATTTATGAAATATTTTTATTTTATGATATGTTATGAAAAATAGTATATTAAATGACGAGTGGCAAATAAGAATGACATGTGCTATTGGTAAATGTTAAAAGTACCTAACCTTCAAACGAATTAACATAAAAGACGCTGCACATCTTCGTGATGCTAATCACGCGTTTCATGCGTAGAAATTTCACCCTACAGAAGTTTCATTTCAAAATGTCGTCAAAATCAGTAAAAACCATTTCAGAAGAGTTCAGTCATAGGCAAGTGTATAGATTAATTACACATATATAATGCTTTCAAGGATGGTTGAATTATTTGGATATCTATTTATACAAAAATATTAAAATTCGGAATGGAATAGGAGCAGGAGGCTGCCAAGTACTCTAAGGCCTAAAAGTCATTCAAATCAGAGGAGTACGACTACAAACTCCGTGCCACGACACATATTTACTAGCAATGCCCCGCGGTTTCTACCGCGTAGATACCGATCTCGGCGCAGTGGAAAGTCGGACTATAGATTTATTTTTGTTAGCAGAGAGAAGAGTTTCATTTCACTTAGTTTTTACTTACTTCTTTTCAAGATGTTAGATACATACGTTCATAATCTCATCAATATACAGATTTTACTTTACAACGAATGTATATCTAATTAATAAATTTTTAAATTCGTAACATCATATACGTAGAATATCCGACATCAGTCAATATAAAAATGCTCTAGAGGTATTAAAAGAATTTTTAAGTCGGTCCAGTAACTTTTAGCTTGATTATTATAAATTGTTAAATATAAAAATTCAAAATGTAAAGCTTTCTTCTGTAATATTTGAGAAAAAATTTATTTGTAATACTTTATTGTCTCAGAACTTCCCTATATACGACATTTGACGTAGCTTTATTCTGTTTTGTAGTTTGACTCGGAATACGTTATCCTCTCTATACTGAGATATTTTGATTTGTTATATCCACTCTCTGCCACGAACAGTTCCTATACCGAAGGTTGTCTGGTAGAGATCGCTATCAAGCGATAAGACCGCCTTTTGTACTCTGCATGCTTTTGTGTGTTACCTATATTTTGTATTTTTTATCTTGCTGTGGTGTACTGAAAGTAATAAATAAATAAATATCTTTGGAATGGAACGTTCGATTATAATAATTTAACAGATATTGAAATGGCCTTTAATAATATTAATACAATAAGGGTTAATACAGAGGTATGCATAATCTGTTTTGATTATTGCCGGCACTATTATTAACTATTAAAATGTAAAAAAGTAGTTATAGTTGCATAACTACAGTAGTTGGATATAAGGTATCATGGACTTTTTTATAGATATTAATACGTTCTATAATATTGTAGAACATTTTTTTGTTCTATCTGCAATAGTTTTCGCAGCGCACGCGATAAGAGATTTTTTATTTCACATCCTGGGTTATATTAATGCATTTTTCTTAAGGATCCCTTTATTTTTTGAGAAAGTAATAAAGTCTATGTCGCTCAGCGAAAATGCAGCTTTTTAATGGTAATTTTGTTTTTTTACATCGGTCCAGTAGTTTTTATGTCAAAATGTAACAAACATACAAAAACACAAATATTTCCTCTTTATCATATTAGTTTAGAAGTTTAGATATTGTATTCAATTGGATGTGAATATTTATTAAAATTTTAATTTCCGTAAGTAAATATTGTTCGTAAGTAAAGCCTCCGCCTAAAGTATGTCTCGTTAACGGTTAGACAATATAGCGGTTGCCATGGCGTGCTCAGTGAAGAGAACGGAGGGGAGCACACACAATGGAGGGCTGGCTGACGCGGCGCTTGATAATGCTGGGATTTACTCTCATAACATTCAAGATACTAACTGATACGTATAATGTAAGTGCGTATGTTCTATTATAATGACGGGAAGAATTAAAACAGTAGCCGCCACACGAAGAATTCTTAGGCATGCAATTGTTTTACAGAAAGCAAGAGTCAACAACAGTATATTATATCTGTACTGGACAAAATTACTTTGAGTGTGAAATTGTGTATAAATACAAATTCTAAATTCTGTAAGCTCGCTAGTGTGTAGAGTACTTGCACGCAAACAATTGAAATTGCGGTTTACAGATTGAGATGAGATTCGTTGCTCGGTGTGGCTTTGAATATTTTTGAAGCTAGACATATCTACCAATATGTATTTATGTGCAAACTATGTTTCTTTTTCATTGTTTTGCGTCTATTGTCTGGTCCTGGGAATGTAATTACCGAGACATCCATAACAACAAAAGAAACACTTATACAGGATATAACTGGCTGCCTTATTAAACTTGCCCAAATTTTTAGGATTATATTGTAGGCCCGTTAAACGTTTAGTTCTAGGACATCTAGCATGAAGTCCTTAAAGTCATAAATTCAGATAGAAAGTTTTTAACCATTTACGTTAGCAACGAAGCTGCCTCATTGGTCTAGTGGTTAGCAAGTTCGAGTACAGACATGAGGTCCTGGGTTCGAGTCCCAGGTCGGGCAAATTAAAAAAATCCATATATAGAGTTTTCTATTAAGATTTTGTCAATATTTGCCCGAAGTTGGGAAGTTGGCGGTGTGATCCACCCCCGTGCCTCGGAAGGCACGTTAAGCCGTCGGTCCCGCGCCTGATCTCTCTCCGGTCGTGTCGGTTTCCCGTCACATCGGACTATGAGAGTGCCAATCCGCAGTGGAGCAGCGTGGTGAGTCTATGCTCTAAAAACCCTCGCTCCTCGGAATGAGAAGGCCTGTGCCCAATAGTGGGACGTTAATGGGCTGCTACTTACTTTTACGTAAGCTTTCAATAAATGAAGCTGTACAAGCTGTTGCAAGCATTACAGTTATTTATTTTCCATAACAAGTATAAAAAAAATGTATTGGAAGTTGATAAATAAAAAAGGATTTTATTAACTATTGAACAAGATGTATAAAGACAAAGTGTGTTAATAGGAATTCAAAAATAAAATTTGATTAAACAGAAATATATTTAGTAGGATTAAAAATCTTTAACATTTTAAAATTGACGTTTTAAAATTACACTTTTATTGTATCACATGCGCAAGTAAAGTGTACCGTTCGTTTTAATAACAAACAAAATAAAAATAATCCTACTTAAACTATAAAATGCTGCCATTCGTGCGATAAACAATGAACGCTACAAACGTACGGTGGGAGAGGAGTGCTTTACCAAGATTATAGGATTAGAACCCTCCGCTACGAAACGCCGATGTAATATCACTTTATTGGGGAAAACAGTGAGATCTTTACATTTATGTAACCAATTGATGGTTTTAAATATGGAATTAGCACAAGTAAATTTTTTTCCGTTTAACATTTTTATCTTCTCTGTCAAAAATATCACCAGAAAACTTTCTCATACAATTTAGTTATAAGTATCTGCAATATTTATTATTATTTATATAGTCGTAAAAATATAAAAGCTTTAATTCACTCCTTACATCGACGTTCTGCCGGTGGAAGTGTCTTCCACCGGTTTGACCCTTACAGAACTAACGATAAAAATGAAAGTTATTGTTCCCTTGGGATTTCCGGGATTAAAAGAAATCTATAATATTTTTCACAACAATAGAATTAAAGATATATTTAATAATCTACATAAATACAATAAAAAACCTGTTTCTACCTGTCTATTGGATTCTATCCACCGTGCTATAAATCGTCTCATTCCCAAGTTAAATTGTTAATACGGTATTGGATAATTAAACTCACTCATTCACTCAACCCCTGACTGACTCACTTCACGAGATCTTAAATTGGGACGACTGGGTGAATCGATCTTGATAACTCTTTTTGTATATGAAACGTGGTACTTGTCGTATGGTCCAATTTTTTGGTCCAGATCTGATGCAGGCATCCATGAGAAAAATGTATGACTTAAATTTGCATTAAGCATGTGCGTTACAAACAGACAAATAACTTAAGATCACGCCAAACGATTTCGATGATTGGTTTTTTATTGGAAAGCATATACTTCAACAGATGTTTGATAATAGTTTGGTTAGATTTTGACCATGACATACTAACGAAACTCTTCAATTCTTAGGAGAAAATTAACGATAATTGGCAGAATCTTTTATAGGCTATTCAAATTTTAAGAAACCTACTGTAACGTAGTTATATAAGTAATTGTCGTAATTAAACATGACGATCAATAGAAATCCTCAACTGCTTACAGTAAGGGTCCAATTTGTGGTAGAATATCTAACTGTATGTAATCAAACTGCACTGAGTATACGTTTGTTGCTGCGTTGCAATATTTACTTAAGGTGTGTTATGTGTGAAGCGGTGGTAGCCGAGTGGGGGGAAGGGGGGAACTTTTACCATATAAAACACTATTGGTAGCGGGGAAGCAAAGTAACCGATATGTAATGTATGAGGTTGCGGGTTCGATCCCGGGTGTAACGGTGCCAATGTAAATTTCACAGTGTAAAATTGTTTCATTTAAGCCGTGCTGTCTCTTATGAGCAACATGTTTTTTTAGAATTTTTTTTTTATCAATTTCCAGTAGTTTTTATTCACTAAAAATAAATAAAAATTACAACAAAAAAAAACCGCCTTCAAAACAAACTATTTTGACAATTATTTTTTACTTTTTAAAGCATGTTAATATATATATTTGGAAGAGTTTGTTTTGAAGGCGGTTCTTTTTTAGTTGAAATTTTTATTTACATTATAAAATTAAATAAATTTCTGTAATCTGTCGTCTCCATCAATGTCTCTATTTTTAAAATTTTCTACATAATAAGCTTTATCAGAACAAATACGTGGCATTTGTACGTGTACATACGTACGTGTTTCAATACGTTTATAATGTTTTATTCTGTAAGGTAAATAATTTCGAAGCACATGCTTTTGGAAGGTATCCTCTGTAATCTGGCTCTTGCACAAGCGTATCTTAATCGTTGATTGGTTTTGGAATATTTGGAATTTTAACATTGATATTTAGTAATTATTAAAAAACTCAGTTACTAGGTCTTTGGTCACTCAAGAATTGTAATTAATATTAAAGTAATATTTATATATATCGCTGCTTTGGAAGAGTCACCTCACAACACACAATTTTCGTAATTTAAATAGTTTGTTAAATTTCTTAACGACTTAATTTCTTCTTTTATACTGTTTTTGTTTTAGTACTGTTTTATCATTGTGATTCTATTCTTCCAAGGGAAGAACATGTAGTTTTTAGATTCAAACAGCTTTCTCTTAAGTAATATGTCGTAAGATCTGATAAAACTGAGTCGCTCAAGACAACGAACCGCGTTGTATCGCAAGGATTAAGTAATCCCAAAGCACGTCCCACGGTCTACTTGTGTCCTTACTTCATAGCTGGACTTAAAAATAAAAACATGCTTGGTTACGTAACACTGTGAAAACTATATTAACACAATTCGAGACGATTTACGTAAGTATATTAAGTCGCAATTAGCGTATATTGCCGCGACAAAACCCAAAACCCGACATGAATATCAATAAAAAAAAATTCGTTATATTATTACATTTGCATTTATATTTCGAAAAGTTACTGTAAAGTGTGGTAAGCTTGAAAAAAAAAACAGCGTAAATACTTTCCATAAAAAGATGAACTATATATTCTCATGGATGGACCGCCTGTTATATTTGAGTTTTTGGTACTTTGCCCTCGCCCCTACAAAACCACACGTCGCGTCGTTAGCGTCATTCATACATCAAAGCTTTTTGTTAAAGTATGAAAATGAGGGTATTTAACATTTCATAATGAGGTCACCTACAAATTTCCCTTTTTTATTACAGATAAAAGCTTGACTCAAAGCTTTACCTGATGATAAATACCTTTACCAATTATCAATTTGTACTTTATACATAACATCTACCGCCTGCGTCTAGAATGGTACACTAATATTTGATTATTTCTTAATTTTGTACTGTGGGGGATATACTTTAACTAATATTGAATAAAATATTCGCTTATCAAAATGTTATTGTTAAGACATAAACATTTTTTGTTGGAACATTTTAGGTCTTCAATTTAATTTCCTTTCTTAGTGAATGCAACCTCGCTTGCTGCAGTAAAGAATCATTCCAAATTATGCTAATTCAAAATATACAACAAGCGCTAATTTGATACTATTTTAGAAATACTTAAATCTCTAATAAAATTCAAATTCGACTAATCGAAAAGTCGAGAACAAAAATATAAGTTGTTATATCTTGTTGAATTCAACAAATTGCTTTATATAATAGGTATAACTAAATATATGTAAGTAAACGGATAAAAGTATATTTTCAGAATCAATAGGATGGTCTCATCCGTGGTCCAATTCAATCATCTATAATAACTGTACTAATTTATTGCAATATAGATACAAATGGATACCACATCCGGCATTCAGTTATTACTCCTTATACGTACAAACAAGAATGCATATTATATTTGTATGCAGTAAATATGTGTAAAACCTTGATACTACTCGTTTATATATGTTACTATTATAAGGTCATTAAATAAGATATGATCTTGTAGCCGACCAGTGCTATTACTAAAGGTCAGTATATCAAATGAAATTTTTAAAACCGCCTAAGGAGATTTCAATGTTTATTTATATATACTCTATCTTTCACAAAATTAAAAAATCGCGTTTGATAAAATAATTTCTCTACAGGTGACTGTTACTCTCTAGGGCTGGAAAGGTCATTGTACAGTACAGTACAGAAATAACAATGGAGCAAGAAAAATATAACATAAATACAAAGTTAAACATAATATCAAATTACATATTATAATATCAATATAAATACTAAGGTCTTTAACAAAAGGGGTCACTGTGGTTACAGTTATAGAGGGTACACAGATGACCGCGCATCGACTTTTAGATGGATGTATTTTTACCATACTCTTTAGGTCTTCGCTTAATATCACTCAAGGATATAATGGTTTCATCAAGATGTTCCATGTCACGTTCTACTGCCAGGGATGGCAGTAATAAATTGTATGAATGTTAAAATTAATAATGTCTTCATATATTGTAATACATGAGCCAACTTATTTCCAATCATGGCATTCAAGTTCAATACGAGTTGCTTGATGGCATCCTCTAAGATACGATACCACAGTACCTCTGTCGATATCATTGGGAAAACAAGAGCAAGTTAGGTCAGAAACTGCCTTATTGGTCTAGTGGTTAGCATGATCGGCTACAGATATGAGGTCCTGGTTTGGAGTCCCGGCTCGGACCAAGTCAAAATCGATATTGAGTTTTCTATTAAGATTCTCTCATTATTTGCCCGAAGTTGGGAAGTTGGCGGAGTGATCCACCCCCGTGCCTCGGAGAGCACTTTAAGCCGTCGGTTTTACGCCTGATCTCACTCCGGTCGTGACGGATTCCCGCCACATCGGACTATGAAAGTGAAGGAATATAAAGTGCAATTGTGTAATATGCCTGCCAATCCGCAGTGGAGCAGCGTGGTGGGTCTATGCTCTAAAAACCCTCTCTCATATGAGTGAGGAGACCTGTGTCCCGCAGTGGGACGTCAATGGGTTACTTACCTTACGTTAAGTTTATGTTCAACCACATTAAAGGAGTTACTATAATCAATAACTGACACTAGCTTATTCTTCATACCTGCCTCAATGTTTACTATGATATTTTTCAACAAAGAATGAATGTCATTAATTAGATAATAATGTGGGTGTCTTGATTTAAAGTCGTGCGGTAATAACAGCCATGTTTCTTGCAATGTCACTTGATCAGCAAAATCATATATATTCTGCACTTGTTCAAAAGATTTTAATGCTCATATAAATATTTAAAAATTATGTAGAAAGTTAGCATAGTAAAAATTTTCAGAGGCTTGGTAGTGCATAACAGAATTTAAAACTCCAATAAGAAAGCAAAAGCTGACATAGGACAAAAATGGGTTTAGGAAGTGAAAGAATAAATGCCCTCTGACACAGATCTAGGACAATACAATATTTAAAGAAAAGGCAATAGCGCGGTTCATACAGGTAAAAGATAACAATGTTCCAATGAGGGAATTTTCGTTATGGATATTTTTAATAGCATGTCTGACAGATGAAACATTCCAATTGACAATGCGCTTGTGATTGTGTATTTCCTAAAGTCAATTTCATAAAATATGTTAAATATACAAGTGTTTAAATTGTAATATAAACAATAGATAGAGCATAAAACATAGAGATGAGAGTTATCTATATCGTTATATTTGTCGTTGACCATCATGTAATGATCAAATATTATGATCCTCCTTTATAAAATATGGAAGGTCTTTAATGTAATTGACAAACAGAAACAGGCCTTAATATGAACCTTGTGGGATCCCTATTCTTACAAGAAGTCTAGCAGAAAGCTTACCGTTGATGTCGTCTTTTGTGTTTATAACCTTTAAATATCAAATAAATAGAAATTCATAAAACTAATCTATAGTCATGTACTTTGTTAACAAGAGTTTCAAATTATACAAAAGAAGACCTTATGCAAGTTACAAAAAACTTCACGAGATTTCATATATTAACTTTACACCAGAATCCATTATTAAAAAATAACTATTTATGTCGTTTCGCCTACTTCAAGATTAAGTATTGAATACTTAATCTTAAAGTAGGTTAAGGCTATCTACCAACGAAAGATTATGCAATGATTATGTGTAGTTATATTTATTTATTGCAAACAGGTTAGCAGTTTCATCAATAATTAGACTGATAAGTCATAGTATAAGTCTGAGGTGAGTATGCCTATTCGAAACCTTTTCCCCACTTTTTAAAATTATATATTTATGATTCTTACAACAATAGCCTTTGATTATTGTTTGAAAGTTTCATCAATGTAATGCTTCCCTCGAAAAATTGTGTATTAACACCAGCTGAAAAATTTTTGTATCGCGTAGCTATTTTATAACAGACCATGACAAGTCAGGCAGAATAACTTCTCCCAAAAGTTTATTTTAATATGTCTCAGTCATTTGACGGATACGTTAGAGCAGAGATAATTCGGTTGTTTAAAAGGTTCTCACCACGACCGACCTCACATATACTGAATCGAACAAGAGTAAATTGAATCTAGAGTTCAAATAAATGTACGATAGACAAATAAAATTGACTTACCCGCGTTCAGGATGAGGAGTAGCGCACAGAAGTGCGGCAGAGCGCCGCGCGGGGGCGTCTCCCTCGACCTCATTGGCCGACCGCCGGGGGCGGACTGCGATATAATAATATACAACCTCCGGGATAAAGCTTCCTTGCCGGCAAACTATTGTAACTGACGGCGGACCTTATTCTGGCTTTGAAACTCTGTGGCCGCTTGGCAGATCAGTTTTTGTCTGAACTAAGAACCCCTTGTTTAATAACTTTTCATATGGCGGTGGACACCCATTTCAAATGACTTTTTCAATAAAAGATCACGCGCGTTGCTTTAAAAAAAAATTGACGTATGTTTTATCGGCTGATTTTTAATTCCGCTGTATTCAAAGCGGACGAAGCGTTCGCACTGAACCGGTTCGTTACGCTCACTGACACTTTCACTTTTTGCATAATCAGATCAACATAACCTTTCACTATTTACAAGAGATATCACTAAATATTTATTGTCGACATTACAGTCTTTTCATTATATTGTTGTAATTGAAATGGGTGTATTGGCTGGAACAAAATAGAAAATTTACATGCAAAATAAGCACAAAACTCTGAAGCACATTGTTGTCTACACGGATAATGCACAAAAAAATTGATAAAACAAATAACATCTAAAAGTACATTGTATATCCATCCAGTATATTTGATTAAAAAAAAATTTGAAGTGAAACTTCTTTAGGCACATTTTTACGGATGAAATGCGTGATTAGCGTCACGAAGATGTGCAGCGTTTTTTATGCTAATTAGTTTGATTCCAATTTAAATTCGAAATTAGGTTGTTTTAATATTCGCATATAACATGTGGCATTTTAATTTGCCACTCGTCATTTAATAATGTAGTACACTATTTTCATAAAATATAAAATAAAAATATATCATAAAGGCTCTTTTCCAAATTTCAATATTTAATTAATTATTTGTAATATTGACAAAAACACGTAGCATTTTTATTGCCACTTCGTCATTTGAGATTTCAATAAATTGTTTGTATTAATTTTCGACACTTAATATTTCAATGACAATTCAATTTCTATCATATCTTCCCTTTTTCCTCCCTCTAAGTCTCGGAAAATTAATGTTTAGGATCTGCATAAATATAAACAAGACTTATAATTAGTTTGCCAAAGAAGTTTCACTTCTGACATAACGAACTTTTATTTTTTATTACGTTTTTGTTTTATAAGCACTCTTAAAGACTCAGTAAATTGTCTGAATTTCTTTTATTTTAACTTTGTTTTTGTTTGTGTATATTTCTATTAAATGCACCATTAACGTCTACACTACACGAGAAGCAAGATTGTAATGATTGCTGTTTATTGTCTATTTAACCTTTTCGCAACATACTACCAGTGTTCAAGGTTAGGATTAGCTCAAAAGCTGAAATCCTTACATTAAAACCAATCTCCAATTCCTTAGAAATATATGCAATCCACTTCTGAGAAACAAAAGAACTATTTAACTAAAAACAACTACATAGAGTTAGTTTTAGGTTTAATTTAGTTTAATCAGATTGATATTTCAAACGTTTTCTTTTAAGTTATCGATAATAAGTAACTTTTTTATAATCTCAAAAGGATTTCATATATAATAGATACGCATATATCCTGTGGCATAATGGAGAATCAGATATTTATCTTTTTAAATAGCGATTTTCTTCTTATTATAACTATTAAGTAAAGCATTAAGATAACATTTTAGCCAAAAAACAAAAGCATTTTCTTGTTGGTTGGTTGGACTGTTGACAGGAAATTTTAAGGAGTCCTAAAACTAAAACATGCTAATATCAATGTATATTATTAAAGGGAAGTTAGAGGAAGGAATACAAAATTAATTTCCCTGCGAGAAAAGTTTGACTTGTAGCAATTAAACAGCACCGAAACTGGGGCAGCCCCTCCAAGTTCAATATATTGGTAGACGAAAAATACTATCTTTCTGCCAAGCTATCCCATACAGACTGCAATCAAGAATAACCAATGTCGGATTATTGTTTGCTTATAATTGATCTACGGCTTTTCGATGCCATGGAATCTATATTTTAAACAAAAATAAATTTGAAGTTGAACACTACAATCTAATATATAAAATTCTCGTATCGCGATGTTTATTGTCTAACTCCTTCGGATTGGCTCGACCGATTCCCATAAAATTTTGTGTATATGTCAAGAAGGCCTGAAAATCGGTCAACGTTTATTTTTCCTAGCCCTATATGTGGTCCACCCGAAAGAAAATTTGCTTTTCTTTTAGAAAACATTTTTGATTTTTATTTTTTTATGAGTCGGTATTAAAAATACATACAACACTAACTTTTCATTCTTCTACCACCAAAATATACACTAGAAACAAATTATATAATAAAACAACGTTCACCGGGTCAACTAGTATGTTATAGATATTATTTTAGGAGTAGTTAGGTTTTTTAGAAGTAAATTTATTCGCTGCTTAAAAGAATTATGTTTTTTCATTTCTTCTTTATTGCAGACAGGTTAGCGTTTGTCTGTGATAACACCTGATGGTAACGAGATAATTTACCTCTTATTATTTATACAAAGCATCATACCGGAACATAAGACTCTTATTTAGCGGTACGTCTTTCCTGGTAAGGTGATAACTAGCTAGGCCTGAAGCCTTCTACTGGTCCAGACTAAGACAAAATAGAAAATGGAATTATCTAAATTCGCCCTACCGGGATTCGAACCTTGGAACTCTGCTAGCAAAGTGAGTACACGCACTATTGCCAGGCTGTCAATAATTGTTTATTTGATAGCTGTAATTTTAATAAAAAAAATAATCACACTCTATTCAATATTTAAACACCAGAACATTCATTATAATAAGTTCTGTCAAAAATCAGAAGGATAAACACTCAGACCAAATATAAGAAAACTCCTTTTGAGATTTACAAGTGCAAATAAACAAGTGAACGTAAAAAACGCAATATTAAAAAAAATATATTTTACAGTTTACACGCTTTGTTATTTTTTTTTTTAATATTGACAGTTTAAGACAATATCGAGCTATCGTGGTAAGAGATGATGGTAGACAGCATCGCAGCGGCCGATTCTTTCAGCTTGGCGGCACTTCATTGCACAAATTAGAAAATGCAATTTCCTGAATTTGCCCTGCCAGGAATAGAATCTGGTATTTCTACTAGAAGCGAGTCCACACACCATTGGGCCACAGATGTCGCTAATTAATGTAACCCCAAATGGAATCCAAAGATAAATTTACTAGGAGATCAATCCAACCTCTATATATAGTACGATGTTTTTGTTATGTTCATTTACTCAGACATAAGTAGGAACTTAAAGCTTTCGTCTTGTTTGTTGAACAAACGTCTCGGCATTAATTTGCTCTCGAACGAAGTTTGTTTTGTAGTAATTAAACTACTTATCTATACCGAAACTGGATCTCGCATCTCGCTAGAAACTATTGTCTTGTTGTGAACTATCTTAGGAATACTGTGTCTGTAGTTCACTTTGTGTTACAGCTCTAAATTCCCTATTATAATATCCTTTTCAATTCCTGTTATTAGCTCATACTATTCTAATATATATCATGTTCAAATTTTCAATCGTAAATGTAATATTTTATGTTTATACACTACAGTTCAAATACTACTACACTACAGTTCAATTTTATTTAAACAGTTTACATTTAATAACCCAGTGCAATTAAAAGCGCAGCGTGAAAAAAACTTACATTACAATACAAATCATTTTATTGCATAAAAACATGTAACGAATAAAACTAACATTTAAAAACATTACTGTGAAATGGTGCCTTATCACCAGAATTGATCTCTTACAAGTAATGTTTCAAACTATAACCTAAATGTAGAATGTGGGTTTGGTGTATAAAGT